>OX375762.1:13931993-14531993 GCA_947359385.1 Chesias legatella | reverse complement strand
AAGCTCAAACATTTTAGTTTCGCTGAACTAGAATGCGTAACGAGCCCATGAAAATGTCACGATACGCATTACACATATGCGTAGGTATATCTTATAAATAAAATCTAGTGTCTAATTTTGTTTCAAACGATATTTACGCGTCCTCTAGCGGCGACGTGACGACACGACCACACAATGTAGCTGGATATGGTGTAGTAGCATGTAGTATCTGATTACAATAAGTAATCCCTACACGCCACATTATAACAATAGGTAGAGCTCAATTATAATAATTGTCCAAACACGTGAAGATATCTACACGAATTTATAATACGTAGAGATAAGTTTAGAATTTGTCGATAGAGCTCCATCTAGTAGCGGCGACCGTAAATAAGTTGTAGAGAATGAAATCAAGAGCATGAACGCATGTTAGTCATGAAAATCACCACTAGGAGCGCTAGTGTAGCGTAACGAAAGTGATATTTACACCGAAGTATTATAACAACCATATCACCCGATTACTTACCGTTCCGATGCATTACAAAAGATTTTATTAATATTTAGTCTCCACCAAAGCAAAGAACCACGACCGGATAAACATTAAAAAAGTTTTACTATAATATTGTATGTAAAGTTACATCCGCGTGCGCGGGTCACATGTGCGCACTGTGACCCGCGGGCCGACGCGCGACGCCATGCGATTGGTAGAGACGGCCCGCGTCGGCGGAGCAGTCGCCGCCGCCATTGGTCGGGTGCCGCGTCGGTGCTGCGGCACGTGACTTCGCAGCCGCTGCCGCGAGACCGCCACAGATGGCGCCTCCGAGCTTGTTTACTTTATAACAAAGTTTACTTTCATTATTACGTGTCCACACACAATACCTTGTAACGAGCTAATGCGGCGGGAGTGGCGAGAGATTGCGACTTTTGCAAAGCGGTTTGACACACTAAAGCAAACTTATCACAGTATTATATGTAGTATGAGGATATCTCACGACCTTGGAGTGGTGCGGCGCGTGGCATTGCGCGTTTGCGTACCCGTATCTTCAAGACCGGTGGAATGACGACACCGCGGTATTTGATAAACACGCGAAACTATGATGACAAACAATATTACCTCAAGCGCCACATGCCTAAAATATTATTTGATATAGAGATATACATATGACCGCAATTAGGTAATGACTTTACTACGTTTCTGTAATTAACGATGGCTTTCGGTGGGACCACCGTACGGTTGGGTGGATGAGACGCAGGTTGACTGAATGTAACATAATATTTTGTTATTTAAGCTGAAATAGGTATGGATTTTTTCAAAATTTTGCTTCCGAATAAATTACAATGGCAAACCTTTCAGCTTATAGCTAACAGAGTGAAATGTAGGTATGAGATATATGTAGGTAGAGAGAACCAATTAAATATTTTTTTAAGAAATTATTCATTCTAAACCTTTTAAGTAAGTTTTAGTCGAATGCCTGAGCAACATATTTGACAAGCAAACGTGGAATTAGTGTTATTTCTAACAAAGGGTACTGTAACACAAGGCCGAGATCCTCGTCTTTGATATTTCAGTACAGCGTAATTGTCCGTCTTTAAGACTTATGAAAACCCTTGCACCCGGTCGTAATATATGAACAAGAAACCTGGTCTGATTAACTTGAGAATAGCTCTGAGATATTTCCACGTGTATGTAGATGTAAATAGAGGAACATTCTTTTTTATGGGATACATAACGAAACGAGCCGACGGCCCTGGTGTTAAGTGGTAACCTCTGCCCATAACAACCGATGCGACTTGGGTCCTCTCCTACTAGGTACGACAAGCCACAAGTCGCATCGCATGCGCCCGTAACTCTGAGACGTGTAGGTGGAATGTCTCGTGTGCGTGTAATTTCACCGGCACATGCAAACCGGAACACAGTAACGCGAATGCGTTACTGCTTGGCGGCAGAAATGGGCATGGTGCCAAATTGAAACCATTAATAACTCAAGGGGGTGAGATTTTGTCTTAAAAACGGATTTCAGTACCTTAAAATAAATATTCAGGATAATCAAAGGATCAAGGTCGAAATCGCTGAGACGAAGGGTAATTATTATGACTTAAACAAAAGATTATTTGATCCGCCTAATGGCGTAGGGCGGCCGCCTGATGGCGTAGGGCGGCCGCCTGATGGCGTAGGGCGGGCTGGGGTTCGACTCAATAACCTTATTTATAGAATAGCTGCTGTACCTAGCTTGTACTAATTACCAGTTTTTCACAATTCTGTTTACTAATTGAATAGCAATTGTGTAATTAGATTTTCACTTTATATCTGGAGCATTTATTTATTCATTTAAAAGTATACATTCAACTTTAATTGTGTATATGTAAAACCTGTGTCAATAAACATTATTATTATTATTATTATTATACATTATCTGCTTAGATAAATTATAAGTAAATAAATAATAATAAATAATGGTGGACATTTCACACAGCGCCATCTAGCCCCAAAGTAAGCTAAGCATAACTTGTATCATGGAAACCAGACAACTGATATAATACTTATATACTTTTCTTTTGTAAATACATACATATAATACATATTAACACCCAGACACAGAACAAATATCAATGTTACAAATGTCACATAAATGTTTGTCCTGAGTGGGGATCGAACCCACGACCTACAGCGCAGAAGGTAGGGTTACTAACCAACTGAGCTATGAGGCCAGTCAATGTACCGTATACAGTCCTAGTTATAACCTATATTTCTATTAAGTTACACATAAGTAACAAAAATTATTTAAATAAATTTCAGATATTATCAGCTAAATCAATTTTCTATATTAATACAACGGATTTTATTGTGATTTATTCATTCAGATTAAATAAGTAACGATATTTCTTTAATCGTATAGTTTTTGATTTTATAAGTTCAAGGTCCCAAGAGTGTACGAAAGGAGCCTCTTTGAGGCGCACTTACAATCCTTTCACCACACTGGTTCGACAGAACCGGTGACTCGAAGAAGAAGAAGGTCCCAAAGATATATAAATAGACCTTTCCCATATAAAACTTCAGTGACAATTTTCACACTCCAGATTAAGACCATAAACTTTTAATTTGGCAAAATCCTATTATTTACCTTTCGGTAAATAATGTAAAAAGTTATTATTAAACTTGAAGATCAGCGAGTTGTTGGTTGACAGCATGCGAACAAAGTAATCTTGATAACCGTGAGAGGTTTGTTCGCGTTCATACCTCGCAATGGTTTCAGCGAACATATTTACATTACAGTGTAAGCTAGCCGTGTTTGTTCATATCTAACCACGAGGCACGGTGGTCAATTAGCGCTGCCGTCGGTTTTGCCCGCTGCCGTCATTTGCCGACACATTTTTTGTACAAGTATTTGCTCACTGAAGAAATGAAAACTTTAGTAATCATGGACACCTTTTAGCTTCATAAATATGTAATTCAAAGTCAAAGTCAAAACTTTTATTTCCATAGAATTCATAAAGAAATGGCTTGGAAACGTCAATATTATTCAAAATATAAGGTCACGCGTACTTATTGATAAGTTTGATGCCTGTTCAAACCCTATCCGACCCTCCATGGGGAAGATGTAATATAAAGACATTGTTTTTCTTCTTTTAACATGCAAATAACGGATCATAACGAACAAAATGCAATGTTTAATAGTATCGTTAATATAAATAAATACATGTAAATTTTAGAATTTTTGGTCAACCATGTTTAATGTCTTAGCTCCGATATTCGTTAATTGGAGTTCAAAACCGCAAGTAGAGACAGTAGTAAGACAGTAGCAACTTTACAGATTGGCATCCATCCACTGCATGCCGGGCTCTATATATCTTTTTAGGTTTACCTTAAGATATAATTTTACAGACTGCGCCGGTAGAGACGAGTGATTTGAAATGTAAATAGGGCAGTGTGTGAGTTTTCAAACAAGGATTGATAAGATACTGAACTCTACATTACGCTATCACGTTTGTAGCCTTAGGCGTCAATATACTGATTAGGAGCACAAACTAATCAATTAGATACACTACCTACTCACTATACAGTTAGCTGTAAATATTTCATCGATACAGATATGAGCGCAGGTCGCGATCGAGAGGCCTGTATCCGTTTCACACCCATTACCGCGGCACGACGGCTCTACCGTTCATTACTGCTATAAAGAACGGCAAACGATATCGTACAACGGGTCGACCCTTGCTATAAACAACATCCCTTTTCTGTTAAATTATGTTACATTTGCGATACACACTGCAATTATTATGACGAGGGAGTCTCGTGCGGGATTCTGGACATAGTCGACCATATCCGCTTTTATAATGTGTTATGTAGTTACACTAATATTATAAAGGTGAATGTTTGTATGTACCTGTGTGTGTGTGTTTGTTACTTCTTCACGCTCAAACGGCTGTACGAATTTGGATTATATTTGGTATCAGGATAGCTTATACCCTGGATTAACACTACTTTTGATCCCGGAATAGTCTAGTTATTTATTTATAAATATTAGTGGATACTTCACACAGCGCTATCTAGCCCAAAGTAAGCTAACCATAGCTTGTATCATGTGAACTAGAAGTTTTTTTTTTTATGTTATGTAGTTACGGAACGAGCCGACGGCCCACCTGGTGGTAAGTGGTAACCTCAGCCCATAACAAGCGATGCGGCTTGGGTCCTCTTCTACTAGGTACGGTAAGACCCAAGTCGCAACGGTTGCGCCCGTAACTCTGAGACGTGTAGGTGGAATGTCTCGTGTGCCTGTAATTTCACCGGCAACCACACCTTTCATACCGGAACACAGTAACGCGAAAGAGTTACTGCTTGACGGCAGAAATGGGCATGGAAATGTTTGTCCTGAGTGAGAATCGAACCCACGACCTACAGCGCAGAAGGCAGCGTTACTACCAACTGAGCTGTGAAGCTGTCAAGTCTGTAATACTAACCTACTTGTTTTCATTTTATCATTGTCTTTGATTTTGATGATTGGTATTTTTTTACGATTATTCGTAACACTTGGCCTGAACTAGATTAGATTTGAAATCGAGATTGAATCCACTTCAACTTAAACCACAGAGCTATTGAAATTCTGAACATAAAGAAATGTTCTTCTGTAATCCTTTTCAATAGTTGTATGACCGTATTAAGAATACTTTTAAACACTTGAATTTGAAACACACTATTATTTAAGTTCTTCTTGTTCTTCGAGTCACCGGTTCTGTCGAACAAGTGTGCTGAAAGGATTGTAAGTGCGCCTCAAAGAGGCTCCTTTCGTGCACTCGACACATGTCTTCGAATTTTTAGTTCTAGGACATGTCGGTTTTCCTTCACCGTTTTGAGAACGTGGTATTGCGCACATAAATCTTTCAATCGAAAAACTCATAGGTGCACGTCGGGATTTGAACCGGCGACCTCCGGATTGAAACTCGAGGGTCAGTACCGCTAGACCACCACGCTCTCAATTATTTAAGTGACATTATATAAATGAAAAAAATGAAAATGAAATGAAAAATGAAATGAAAAAATTGCTAAACCATTTATAAATTATAATTATGTTCTAAATATCTGTTACAATCCAAAAGACTGTGGATGCGGCGTATTAAGACGTGATGTTTAATTGATGGCTTGGTGTCACCGGGACCGGGACGGGACGGGACGGGACGGGGCGGGACGGTGATAATTAATGATACTTTAAAACCGTCCGTTAGATATTAGATGCGAGACTTGTACACGGGATTATTTATTTACGAATAAAGTGTTGCAATCTAAATTACTGTTGTTATGTTGCAAGCTATGAATTCAATAGCAAATGTGTATTGAATACGATTTGGTTCGTATAAGTAAGAACATATTTTTTTTTTTATGTGATACAGTTACGGAACGAGCCTACGGCCCATCTGGTGTTAAGTGGTAACCTCTGCTCATAAAAACCGATGCGACTTGGCTCCTCCCTTACTAGGTACGACAAGACCCAAGTCGCATCGTATACGCCCGTAACTCTGAGACGTGCAGGTGGAATGTCTCATGTGCCTGTAATTTCACCGGCAACCACACCTTTCAAACCGGAACACAGTAACGCGAACGCCTTACTGCTTGGCGGCAGAAATGGGCATGGTGGCAGTACTTCCCCGGACGAACTTGGCGAGAGTTCTACTGCTCAAAAAAATTCACATGTTTTTTTTTTTTTTTTTGAATAAGTGCGTTGCGGAACAATTTGAGGTTACGACTATAATTTAAGTTAATCATAATATGCCTTTACACTTTCCTACCATTCACTTACACCTCGATAAACTAAGCAGTCCTAAATTGCCAGAAGTTGATTCATCATTTAAGTGTATTTATTTCATTATAAGTTTTTTATTTATGTGATACAGTTACCGGACGAGCAGATGGCGCACCTCATGTTAAGTGTTAACGGCCACCCATAAACAACAGCACTGAAAAATTTACAAAAAAATATGTTCTTATTGCGCAAGCTATTCTAAGTACGGACTGGACGGCGCTGTGTGAAAAAAAGTTACCCTTGGAGGGACGGGTATCGTTAAAGACCTTGAGAATCTATCTTTTGATTGAAAGAGTAAGTCAACATGTTAATCTTAGTACAAAATATTTTTTTTTATTATTGATCTCGAGTCGACCTTTAATTATCAGCATAAAATAATAAAAATTATATTAATGGTGGACATTTCACACAGCGCCATCTAGCCATCAAATTAAGCTAAGCATAGCTTGTATCATGGGAACCAGACAACTGATATACATACTTATATACTTTTCTTTTGTAAATACATACATATAACCCAGACACAGAACAAACATCAATGTTACAAATGTCACATAAACGTTTGTCCTGAGTCGAACCCACGACCTACAGCGCAGTAGGTAGGGTTACGAACCAACTGAGCTATGAGGCCAGTCAAATGTTAGCAGGATAACGTCTTTTTCGGAATACTTTATCATAATTTAATCCTTAGACGTACAGCAATCTCCAGCGGGACACTCAACCAAAAATTAAACATGAGAAGAAACGAGATCCCTCGTGATAGTCCCAAGTAATACATTACTCGCTAAAATGAAGTTTGATGAAAAATATTGCAATATCTTGAGAGGTTAGAGGGAAACAAGTGAGGGGTGGAGCGGGGCGGGGCGGGGCTGTCCCTCCGCTCGTAAACGTAGCGGCCGTTAGCGCGAAATGTGCTTGCGCTTGCGTGCTGCCCTCACAGACAGACAACTACACTTTCGCCTAAACCCCGAAATAGATTAAGTCACTCCGAATTCCATCTCTCACTGGCATGCGAAAAAGTTTGAACAAACGAATGAATGAATTAATGAAATAAGAATAATATCTATTTGTCAGAACCCAGGTAACACTTTTTTTAAAAAATACTAGCTGTTGCCCGCGACTTCGTCCGCGTGGAATTCGTATTTATCGCGCACCCCTATTTTATCCCTGGAAGAGTAGCCTAAGTTACTCCTTGTTACATCAGCTATTATAATATTGCATAAAATATAAAATATGTCGAGAGCGTGGTTGTCTAGCGGTACTGACCCCCGAGTTTCAATCCGGAGGTCGCCGGTTCAAATCCCGACGAGCACCTATGAGTTTTTCGATTGAAAGATTTATGTGCGCAATACCACGTTCTCAAACGGTGAAGGAAAACATCGCGAGGAAACCGACATGTCCTAGAACTAACAATTCGAAGACATGTGTCGAGTGCACGAAAGGAGGCTCTTTGAGGCGCACTTACAATCCTTTCAGCACACTTGTTCGACAGAACCGGTGACTCGAAGAAGAAGAAGTGTCCGTGACATCTTGCGGTTGCAGGTTACCACTTCAACAATTGATGTGTGAAATTAGCACGATTTGCAGCACAGTCATACATACCCCCTGCGACCCCACCGCGGCCCCGTTCACCCCCTGCGCTCCTCGCCGCCTAGGCCGCCCGCCTTCGACAGCTTTTCTTTGCGCACAACGAGACGAACACTAATATGAATGGTAAAGTTATTTCAGATCTAGAAGATCCCTTATGGAAGTAACCGGCTGATGAAAACGTCATTTTTCTTGCAAAATTTATAACACGTAGCCTGAAGTCATACATAATGATATCTTAAAAACATATCTTATTAGTCCTCCAGGATTATTCCATATTATTATGCGGTATTAACAGCCCTACAAAATAGTAATACCCTATAAATCATCACCTACCTCCTGAAAAAACTAAGGTTGCTGCAATTTCACCGGAATCTCCTTTCAAAGGGTTTATAATAACCAAAACCCGCGAAGTCAATTTCGAATAAAGTATTGGGCACGATTATCTAGCCGAAGCAGTAGTTTCATTCTGTGTAAAACCATGTTAATATTTAAATCAAACGTTACAATAAATCTGTCCATTTAAGTAATTTAAATGCCCTAACTGAGCTGTTGATATTATTTTCCGTGACTTTTGGGAATTTCAGAGTATTTACCAAACCCGCCCTATAGCAAGCAGACACTAAAACCGAGACTAGGGCCGGCCGGGTAAGGTTGGTCCACCGACTCGTCTCATAGGTGGCACTAGAGACGCATGATAAATGTTTTAATATTTTGTCATACCTGGATTGTCTGGATTTAGTACAGACTTCGAATAGGAACTTGTCAAGATATTCCAGTTAATGAAAAATGCTAATTAGAGAAGAGCTTCGGTACCACGCCCTGGCGAACAATAGGCGTCAAACCTTATGAACAGGGGATCGGGTCAATGATCTGCTGTCCTCTTCCAACGGGAAATGAATATGTTTTCAATAGCATCGTTATTGAAATATTTTGACTTAATATTACGTGTCTCCATGCGTGTAATATTAGATAAGGTAATATTAGAACATCCGCCCGGTAGATGGCGCTGTATATTCGCTACGTAAAACTGAAGTAGAATAGAGTAATGATATACCTACCTTTTGTACAAATGTCTAATTTTGATCTAGAAACATTCAAAATATTAAGTTAATAAACTCTGAGATATATAAATAAATAAATAACGGTGGACATTTCACACAGCGCCATCTAGCCGCAACGTAAGCTAAGCATAGCTTGTATCATGGGAACCAGACAACTGATATACATACTTATATACTTTTCTTTTGTAAATACATACATATAATACATAATATTAACATCCAGACACAAAACAAACATCAATGTTACAAATGTCACATAAATGTTTGTCCTGAGTGGGGATCGAACCCAGGACCTACAGCGCAGAAGATAGGGTTACTAACCAACTGAGCTATGAGGCTAGTCAAAAATTACCTCAGTATTTATGAAAATCAGTGTTAATTAAAGAAACATAAACGGAACGTTGAGGAAGTTCAGGGCTCACGTTGCTCGCGTCCGTGGTCGTACCCTTTGGATCCCTACACGTGTCCCCCGGGTGGTGCGAAAGGAGAAACTCAAAGTAGCAGTAGAACTTGTGCTAAGTTCGCGCGGAGACGTACTGCCACCACACCTAGTAATCTGCCGCCAAGCAGTGATGCACTCGTGTTGCTGTGTTCCGGTGGAAAGGAGGAATTTCCGGAGAAATTACAGGCGCATGAGACGTAACTCGTCTCGGGGTGATGGACGCAACTCAATGCGACTTGAGTCGTCTCGTCTTTGGCGGAGAGAACTTGAGTCGTATTGCTGTTGTCTATGGGCGGCGGTTACCATTTAACATCAGGTGGGCTGTCAGCTAGTTTAACCACATAAGTGACACTTAAAAAAAAGCACATGTTTCGTCGGTGTATCTGTGTCATCACCTACTTACTTACTTCTTCTTCTTCTTCGAGTCACCAGTTCTGTCGAACCAGTGTGGTGAAAGGATTGTAAGTGCGCCTCAAAGAGGCTCCTTTCGTGCACTCGACACATGTCTTCGAATTTTTTGTTCTAGGACATGTCGGTTTCCTCACGATGTTTTCCTTCACCGTTTTGAGAACGTGGTATTGCGCACATAAATCTTTCAATCGAAAAACTCATAGGTGCACGTCGGGATTTGAACCGATGACCTCCGGATTGAAACTCGGGGATCAGTACCGCTAGACCACCACGCTCTACTCTCTACTACTTACTAGGTAGTATATACATTTTTAAATTGGTACAGACAGACGGTTTTGTTATACAATTAACAGGTTCTTCCAAAGATCTTTGACAAATTCAGATTAACTGAGAATAGACCGCATTGGAATAGATTGAAACACTCCAAAATAAGTGAAAAGCTGTTCATGTGAGGACAATACAATATTTCCATGAATTAAATGAAAAACATAGCAAATGGAGGATGCCTTCAGCTGAGATTGGCAGAATGCCCCCCAACCCCCCACTTCCGAACCTTCTACCCGTGACGTCACGACCGCTCTACTCAGCATCTCAGGTAGGGTAGGGTCCGGTAGGGCTCATGCTGTACAATGTAAATGAATATTATGTGTCAATAATATGTATAGAGGACTGGTTTATTCGAAATGCCGGCTCGCAACCCAACGCCGCTGGAGCGAGACAGGCGGGCGACACTGAGAAATACTTCGCACTGAGTTCGCCAGAATGCATTCAAGATTTCCGGCTATTATTTCGTAGAATAACGGATTTCATTGTTAGCACGCTGTGTAAGTACAAACACTACTGAAGACACACCGTCATTATGTATATCGAAGTCATGATGGGGTGAAGGCATCATCGGATTGCTTATCCAGCCTCGCAATGGAATTAAAAGCCAAAAAAGCTAGTTGCAGATTTCACCATTCTTGCCATTGTCATTACCACCTTCCATCAAATTGGTGGGATATTCATTGATTTATTTATAGAAGGCGTTTCTCTCTCTTATTATCATTTATATCGTAAAAAAAAAAGGTAGACTTCGTAATTATGACGCAAACAAGGTATTATACAAAATAAAAAATTTTCGTCAATGAAGCTGTTGGTAAATACTTAAATAGGGCGGTGCGGGGGGGGCAGTGCGGGGCGGGACGTGCTTCTTAATCATTATCGGCCCTACGGAAGGTCAACAAATGTTGACGGCTGTAAAGGAATTTTTTCAGGAGCACTGCTACTACAGAATCTATACGTCTTTTTGCGAAAGGTTAACCGAAACACCAAATGTTTAATAACCGGTCATATAATCATTTAAGAGCAGTAGAACTCTCGCCAAGTTCGTCCGGGGAAGTACTGCCACCATGCCCATTTCTGCTGCCAAGCAGTGAAGCATTCGCATTACTGTGTTCCGGTTTGAAAGGTGTGGTTGCCGGTGAAATTACAGGCACGAGACATTCTACCTACACGTCTCAGAGTTACGGGCGCATACGATGTGACTTGGGTCTTGTCCTACCTAGTAGGGGAGGACCGAAGTCGCATCGGTTGTTATGGGCCGAGGTTACCACTTAACACCAGGTGGGCCGTCGGCTCGTTCCGTAACAGTATTAGATAAAATATATATATATATTAAATCAACCTCTTTAACATTGCTTTGGTACAGACAATTACCCTTTATGAAATAAAATATATACTCTGAGAAGGAAAATCTGTAAAACTTGACATCACTTAAGTCCCACCACGTTGAATAATGTGAGTACCGATATTAAGAGTGACTTGCGTCAAGGCACTCGCTCGCAATATCTTCGGAAAATTGATATTACAGCTCTGTGATATGTCAAAGTTCAAAGTCAAATACTTTACTTCCATAGAATTCACAAAGAAATTGCTTGAATACGCCAATAATATTCAAGTCAAGGTCACGCGTACATATCGCTAAAGACACCTGTTCAAACACTATCTGACCCTCCATGGGGAAGAACAGCTAAGAAACCGCTAAAGGATGTGTGTGATATTAAATACAGATATTTCGCTCAAGCAGTCAACTCCATCCTGAATGAATTTATTATTATATTTATTACAATAAAAGTAATTTGCACCTTGTCACATTATTAATATAACTTTAATTGGTATCGGCCGAATGCGTGGCGTGGCGTGCGCTATCTCCGGTGACGTCACAGGGGTGCGCCTTGAACCCGCTACCCTCCGCCGACCTACAAATCCTAGTATCTACATAGGAAGCCACTTAAACAATTAATCTGAGCTATGTGTAAATACATATAATGTGGTACCGTATGTTTTACGCTAAGGAACGGGAGCAGCCGCGACGCGTACGTCGAAGTACCTCAAATAAATAAATAATTAATAAATAAATAAATAAAAATCTAAGCTCTCCCTGCTGTGAATATAACGAATGATAGTTCTATATAGTAGGAAGAGTCTATCGACAGATTAATCTAGAAATATATTCACGCAGGGTATTAAGTCGGTCTTAAGACATGGTAGATAGGTAAATTTCCATGCTAGTTTTAATGCAATATTACCTGACACAAGATTACCAGTTCCTACAGTGGATATATACACTAGGTATATGAATTTTACGTTCCAACTGATTAACAAGTTAATATACTAAAATAAATTTAAATAAAATACATAAAGGGTTAGACGTATACATTATTTATGCTGCCAATGGACAACTGATCTATTTTATTTTTGTTATATATACACAAACATTTCACTAATATAGAGAGATATAAGATATAGAAACAACATAATAAAATGAGAGATACATTTACTTAACAATAAGAGAAAATAAACAGTATGTCGGGTTGTACCAGCACGCGCTGATTTTGCGTACGTATTTTACACTACGTATATCTAAAACTTAACATAAGAGACGTCAGCAAGCATTCAAATCAGTATGACAAAGCCATAATAAAAAAAAACAAATAAAAAAATTTGCAAGCAGACAACGTGACCCTAGTCAGAAGTAGCTAACTTTGTCGGCAACAATAGACTGCATAGATAATAGCAAGATACATAATAGATAATAAAAAAAATAAAAATAATAATAATAAATAAATAATAAAAAAAAAAAAAAATACATAATACATAATAGCAAGAGGATGAATACACATTTCTCTGTTTCAGTGGAACTTGTAATATTATATATAACTTGTAATAACAAAGACGCACCAAAACTAAATCAAAATCAAGAAATTGGAGCGAAAATGATACTATCAAGATAGGAATGAAGTTATTATCTTGACTCAAATAACCTAAAGTATGAAAAAACTTCTCCAACACAAAGGCATTTCTGAGATGACGAAATCATGAATGACTTTGCTTGTAGCAAACATTATTTTCCGGTTTATTTCCGCAATTAAATTCAACCTCTAGAATTAGGCGTTTGAGATAACATGACATAATAACGTAGCCTTATCTTGAACATCAGAACACGTGCCATTTACAAAAAAAAAGGTAGTCCAAGCAGTCCAATCAAACCCTCACTTAACAAGATAAATAGAGTAAGAAATAAAGAAATTGCTTAATAATACATTTTCGGTATAGGAGCTCGCGCGCCTTAATACCTCCGCCACGTGACTCGCGACAGAGATGAGGACACATTATATTACTTACTTATCTACTCGACAGTACAAAATAGTTTTCATATAAATGCAGATAAATATTGCCCGGCCTTGACAAATAGTTATCATTTTTATTTCGTTCTCAACTGCAATTTCGATACGAACGCATAACTCGATATGTTTCGCCATCGTTTTACGAATCGAATAAGAAAACACTGACTGAATAAATGTAAAATACTTCCCCGGACGAACTTGGCGTGAGTTCTACTGCTCTCTTGTCTCTATTTGACTGGCCTCATAGCTCAGTTGGTTAGTAACCCTACCTTCTGCGCTGTAGGTCGTGGGTTCGATCCCACTCAGGACAAACATTTATGTGACATTTGTAACATTGATGTTTGTTCTGTGTCTGGGTGTTAATATGTGTTATATGTATGTATTTACAAAAGAAAAGTATATAAGTATTATATCAGTTGTCTGGTTCCCATGATACAAGCTATGCTTAGCTTACTTTGTGGCTAGACGGCGCTGTATGAAATGTCCACCATTATTTATTATTTATTTGTCCATTACACCAACTATATTCAAATGTAGCCAGTATCTGAACAGTGAAAAAAACCTGCTTAGTTTTTCGGCTGGAATGTATTGGGAATTTCTAAGTTTCTAAACATGCGAATATTCAAAATCCACACACTCAAGTACTAGCTAAATAAGAGTAAATAGTGTAAACATGATGTGTGACGCGACCTAGAATTGTGTCACTTCTTTATGTTATCACTTACCACGGCTGCCACAGTATCTGGCACTGTAACTACGCCCGCCCTCTCATCTCGTTATTTTATTTTATTTAAGACTTTTAGGGAAACTAACAGCTAGTAGGTAAAAAATCACAAATATAAATATAGAGGGCCAATTAAAAGTTTCCACGAAGATTTAACACTGATTTTAAACAAAAAATAACGTAGACATACAAACACTAACACACAAAATTATTATATATAGATTATTAGCATTATGAAACAAGTAACGACACCAAACGTAGGTCCCTACCATTAAGCAATATTTGCTACTATTGCTTAGATAACAGAACTCATTCACCGATAACCAGCATTGGAAGCGACATGGCGTCCATTTCTGTCCTTCGAACCGCGTACTTCCAAAGTGCCTCACGGCGAGACCAATTTACTCCTGGGTTAGGGAATACTGTGACTCGAAATGAATTCGTTAAGACTAAATGTACCTTTAGTCACATGAATTTATTGCGATAGCATACCGTCTCTACCTACTCACTCAGCTGAAGAGTATAATATAATTCCGTGACGGCCCTAGTAAACTTATTTAAATCTCCTGCAATTGCATTATAAATGTCTGCACATAAATAAAGTGCCATAATCGATCAAAATTATTTAATAAATTAATGAAAGTGATTCCCATTAATTCAATAACTATTTAAAAAAACTAAAGAAGGAGCTGCATCCACCGTTTGATGTTTAAGTTCCCTTTGACTTGAAGTCATCAAAAGAAGCCCCGTCCGGTCGAGAATGGAATAGTTATAATCAACGACATGCCAAATGGTTAATTACACACTGGTTAATTAAGGGTAATTTTTTTTGGAAAATAAACTCATAATTTGCTTCATTAGAACACAATATGTCAAATTTACAAACATAAATATCAAAAATATTAACATGGCTTATTAAATCAGAGCCATTCAAAAGAATGTCTAGCATGCGGGCAGCCCATTAAACACCTAATAATATTACTGCTACAAAATTATAATACTCGTTTTAAATTATAACGTTGGTTTGCGATTATTTTCCTTTTATGGAACCAAGTTTCATATTTTCATTTTTCCAATTGCTGGTCCTAAAGATTTGATTAAAAGTGCTGTTTTAGCTTATTTAATAATATGTAATATAGAGTTATGACTGATCCGGAGGTGAATTTTTTTCCTATTCTTAGGAAAAGGAATTAAAGGTGTTGGTCAACTTCAAGGTCAAAAACCAGAGCTGGAGATAACGGAGAAAAATTTCTCTAATTTCTATTAATATGCAACGATAAAAAGCCTGATAAATCCACTTCATTTATTTATTTAGACCAGGAAGACAAAGCCGGGCTAATTTAAGATAGCATTTTAATAAATCAATTTAAAACACCAGACAGTGTAAAGCAAATTGTTATTAATCCTCTGTTTTGAATCATAAGAAAACATAAAATTTACTGCTGATCGTACTGTGGCTTGTATTTACGAAAAAGGAGCTAAGTAAACGATTTATTACTTTAATAATATTCCGTCATAATTTACGGCTAATAGTGTATCGAAATCAAAATCAAATGAAAGTTGAAATGTATTTATTATGATAAAAGTAGACCAATACATAGATACGTGTAGATGATGAAGATATGTACTTTTTCAATCAATCAATCAAATATTTATTTGCTTAAAATAAGGGTAACAAAGGTCTTCAGGTCTTACGACTAAATTGGTTCCAACTTATTCAGGTTGTGATCTGAAAAAGCACCTAGGGTTTATTGTCTGTCCACCTTTTCCATATTCACCATAATTGGTGCCGTATATATGAGTTTTCTCTAATAACTTTTCTATGAATTCTAAAATATCTGTAGTCTAAACATTAAGATTAAAAATATGTCCGTGAATCTCTGTCGCTGGCATATTATGTTACAAAGGGGGTCGACTTACTTGAAAGTCATATGTGAGTAGCTTATCACTGAAAGCTGTAAAATGGACGTTAAAAAAATATTCTATTAATTATAGAGGGTGTCTAAGGGTACCGCTGGCGTAGGGTGCTACGGCGTAGCGCATCGTAGCAACGTAAACCATTAGCTAACTTTGCGCCCTTATTAGGTACGTATTTGCGTTTCTCAATTGAATACGTTCTTAAAAATATCTTCATAATATTTGAATTATATTTTAAATTCACTCTATAGTACGTAATTACTGATTGTTTACTTGCTGATAATATGATTTATATTAAAGGTTTTATATGAACATATTACGGAACCAGCCTGATGTTATGTAACCTCTGACCATAATAAAGCAATACGACCCTCCCCGCCCCTACTTAGATATGGCTATTTCCACGTCGCTTTGTACTGCGCCCGTAACTCGAAGGTGCCTCAAGTGACTGTTTTTCCCCGGCAACCCAGAAACTAGAACACAGTAATACGAATGCGTAATTGCTTGGCGGCAGAAATGAGTTTGGTGGCAGTACTTCCCCGAACAACTGTGACAAGTACTAATGAATGTCATCGCATCTCAGCAGTGTGCAGTATAAAATAATTAATTTCCGTCACCAAAGTTACTCGTATTGCTTCCAGTTTATGCTAACTATACTTAGCAAGACATATTGAACACGATGAAGAAGTTATTGCGTCGAGACTTCTCATGAATAATGCTAAATTATGTCAATCATAAATATGCAGGCGCAAAAAAAATCAAACTATACTTATTTAGATAGTGAACTTAATAATTACTAATTAAATGAATATTGTAAAGGAATTTTTGGTGAAGATGACGAAGTTTTAATGTTACTGAAATAAAGAGCATTAGTATAAGTGTACGGGGACCTACTTTCCTTTACCCCGGGGGAGGGCGACGAGGGGGAGACGAGGGGGAGGCGGGGAGGTGGCGGGCGGGGAGGGCACGAGGCTAGTCTCCGTGGCGCCCAAACTGTGTTGCATTCCGACTCAAAACACTGCGTCTATCTTCAATTACTGACAACAGCTACCCACGCGAACTATCTGTTCCTATCTGCATACAATGCAGTGTCGAAGTAATATAAATAATTTCAGTTATTTGATGATAGTTATTAATATTCGAGTTAAAGTTTTCCGTATTCGCCCCAGGAACAACCCTTGATTATGAAATCTAAGGATACCACGTGGAATAATTTATCGAAATGAATCAAACTAGAAAGTGAATATAACACTTTACCATATAGATAGGGTTTGAACAGGCATCAAACTTATCGATAAGTGCGCGTGACCTTATGTTTTGAATATTGACGTTTCCAAGCCATTTCTTTATGAATTCTATGGAAATAGTTTTTGACTTTGATTTTGACTTTGACCACTACTAGGTACTACTAGTTTTCGTGTCACTCATGGCTTTCACGAACCATTATCATGAAAGTATTGAAGTGTAACTGACAAGTGTCTTCAGCCACAGTATTTTCCTCCACCGTTTGAGAAAATGGAGTGCACAAAATTATTTTGAGCGAATAAATATAACATACATTAAATTATTTCTGTCTGGATTTTTAACAGAACTTGCAATCTGGGGTCTGAGCCAGTACGACCTCATAAACACTGATTATGTTTTTATTTATCAACATTCACGGAAATTTCATATCAATAACTCATTTAAACTAAGTTAATGTTCTCACTGTCACTAATAGCGATCACATTTTCTTTCATTCGATTCTCAGAACTAAAATACGAAACGGTAAAAAGTGAAATGTGTTTCCATATAAAAAGAGTCACCTAAATGTAGTCAAGTACGGCTTCTCTACGTAAAGTGTAAACCAAGTAAGACGCCCGCCGCCCGCTGTACATTAGGAAGCGGGCGCGAGCGGGTGCGGTCGATACGACAAATCCATTTACACTGGCAGAGATCGCTCCTACCGATATCACCGCCCACTGTGTTAGTATTACAATGTGCATCAGTCAGCGGACCAGTAACCTCTTGGTTCCAGTCGAAAGTCTTCTTGCCTTAACTTACCTTCAACTGCATACATCAAAGCAACGCATTGAACTATAGATAAATGATACATTGCTAAGTTTGATGGAACCATGACTGGTCTCATAGCTCAGTTGGTTAGTAACCCTACCTTCTGCGCTGTAGGTCGTGGGTTCGATCCCCACTCAGGACAAACATTTATGTGACATGCGCATATATGTGACTAAGTTTGACGGAACCATGGCAGAGTACGCATATAATACGCGGCTTTATCGCTAGTCAAAGACCTGCCCTTTTATGGCAAATTTTGTGTGCTGTAGGGCTTTTTGACGACGATACTTCTCTTTTTGTTCAAGGTTAGCAAATACAAGTAAAATAAAAAGAACATAAAAGTAATATTTAACATAACTAAAACTTAAGCATTAAATTAGTTTTACCAAACATTGGAAAAAATAACGGATTGCTGCTGTGCGTAATCTTGTAGAATCCACAATGTTTTTTGCTTTGAATACAGATGCAAATGTATAGTGGAGAGAACAAATCACAGCTCTCGCATCCGGACTTAGTGCTGACTTATTCTACGTACTGAAACGTAGATTAAGTCAGCTAACTTATCGGATGAATTCACTCCTGTTCTGGCATATGTCAGAGCATATCTTGGTGGGGCCGGAATAACTTTCTACTTACAAGGCCGCTGATTCAAATATTACATTTCAGTATCCTGAAATCGTAACTAAGAGATCATGTGTGTACGCCACTTTACAATAATGAGTCATGGTTTATAAATTGATCATTATCATCCACAGCTTTTTACAATAGGTTTCATCAGGTGTGCGAGAGACAAAATCCTGCATCGCCCTCTAAAATCTTATCAAAATATTTTTCCAGATAGGGTGATATGAACTTTTTTTTTTATGTAATTCAGTTACGGAACGAGCCGACGGCCCACCTGCAGTTAAGTGGTAACCTCGGTCCATAACAACTGATGCGACTTCGGCCCTCCCCTACTAGGTACGACAATACGTAAGACGCATCGTATGCGTCCGTAACTCTGAGACGTGAAGGTGGATTGTCTCATGTGCCTGTAATTTCAACGGAAACCACACCTTTCAAACCGGAACACAGTAATGCGAATGCTTCACTGCTTGGCGGCAGAAATGGGCATGGTGGCAGTACTTCCCCGGACGAATTAGGCGAGAGTTCTACTGCTCTTAAAATAATGCATTTCACATATTAATCATTATATTTTATATTATTAATCTGTAGTAATGTAGCTATATAAAAAACATTGGCACGCCGCGCCGGTTCAAAGAACAATATCTTATCGCTGAACCCGTTAATTGACTACCAAGGTTTGTTACGAGTCGGAGGGCGACTCAGATATCAGCTATTCAGAAAATCATTCCATTATTTTATCACCCCACGGCCGACTCACAGACTTTGTCATACATGCACGGATCGCATTAGCATTATATCTATTATATATTGTGTACTTTGCCGGAGGTATAGTAGCGAAAATAATCATCCTCAGTATGTTCTGGTCCCCATCCCAAGGTCAACAACATCAGTGCAATGGTAAACCAACAGAATGCAATTGCGGACGACTCGACCAAGAAGAGTAAACTTTAAATACTTTTTCATCACTATGTTATCAATGTTTACAGTACCGATATCAACCACCATTCAACAATCACATGATCAAGCAATTTTCCACGTTTCTACTTACTTTCTGGAAATAATTACTTTGCGCAGCAAAACGAAAAAAACCGACTTCTTCGCAAATGAACGAGAATGGTGTCTCGTTACCTCCATCTGGATGACTTTTCTTTTTTTTATGTGATGCAGTTACGGAACGAGCCGACGGCCCACCTGGTGTTAAGTGGCAACCTCGGCCCATAACAACCGATGTGACTTGGGTCCTCCCTTACTAGGTACGATAAGACCCAAGTCGCATCGTATGCGCCCGTAAATGTGAGACGTGAAGGTGGAATGTCTCATGTGCCTGGACCCAAGTCGCATCGGCTGTTATGGGCCGAGGTTACCACTTAACACCAGGTGGGCCGTCGGCTCGTTCCGTAAATGTATTACATAAAAAAAAAACTACGTCAAATAGCGGCGTAATGTACCTTTCGAACACAGTTAACGGTGTGGACACATCCACTTGCGGACATGAGGCGCACGCGGGGGGGTGGCGGACGGGAGCGCACGCGGGGGGCGGGGGGAGGACCGTGGCGACGCGCTGGCTAGCATTAATTATTTCCAGGAACATATATAAAAGCCTTGTGGGAAACTTATAATCTGCCCCTTTTCTTATTTCATTAATTTTTCAAACCGCTCAGTATTTTCTGGTAACCTGGGTTCTGGGCAAGTAGGGCATCGATAATTTTATAACATATAACCTTAAATAACTTTAAAATTTAATTTAATTGCTTGCTGCACGTAATGGTACACACTATTAGTACAGTAAACTGCTTATGAAAAATAAATAACGGCTGATATGAACGGATATGGCATTTTGTGGTTCTAAGACATATTGGTACGGTGTGGCTATTTTAACATTTTTACCAGGCATTGCGTGATGACACCAATATAGTCACTCAGTATCTAAAAAAAATTATACAAGACAGGTTATTTTCCCGCACGAGATTCAAAATAGGATAAACTATTTCCTATTTGATATTGCGGTACTAGTACGACAGTGGGATCCTTTGTTCTAAAGCCCATGTATGCACTTAGCGTAGTAGCGCTGGAGTACCGAAGGAAAGCGTTGAGGCGGGGTGAGTCAGCGGCGCGTGCGCATGCGAGGCCTTCCCGCGCCGTCACCCCCCCCCCCACACCCCCTCCCGCTGCCACTGTTATTGTTGCCAAGCTGCGCGCGCGCGTCCGAACGGAAATAACCAGTTCTCGTGACGCGCCGGCCGCCCCGCGCCGCTGCCAAATCACATGATTCAGATTGTAGGCAGGTCACGAGTCACTTACTTCTTCTCTCGAGCCCCGTAGCCCCGGATCTGCTGCCCCGAAAACCTTCCCGACCACACCACACAACGGATCACACGAGTCGTTATAAATTACGTAGAACGAAATTATTCCAGCAAACCATTTTAGCAGTAGAACTCGTCAAGTTCATCCGGGGAAGTACTGCCACCATGCCCATTTCTGCCGCCAAGCCAAGTGTTCCGGTTTGAAAGGTGTGGTTGCCGGTGAAATACAGGCACATGAGACATTCCACCTACACGTCTCATAGTTACGGGCGCATACGATGCGACTTGGGTATTCTCGTACCTAGTAGGGGAGGACCCAAGTCGCATCGGTTGTTATGGGCCGAGGTTACCACTTACCACCAGGTGGGCCGTCAACTCGTTCCGTAACTACCTAACATAAAAAAAAACTGAGCGCATACTGCATAACAACACGGGAACTACAAACCCAAACGTTCTTAAATAGAAGCCGTTTTTTGCATCACAAAAAGAAATATCAAACTGTTTGAACCACACCGAAACAGAACTCAACTCCATTTACAAGTTTTGCCAGTTTGTAAAACTTGTAGCTGTTCCTATAAGTTCGGTTTGTCGATACTTTGTTTAATTATCCGATAATTCATTTGGTATAACGCATTAGAGAGGACGCCGTAATTAAACGAAGTATTAGTATTAAAGATAGTTTTAAAAAGAATTTCAAATGCCGTTACTTATTTATTACGCCGGTTATACCTATTACAAACCAAGGCCAAGCATTTCCACATATTGTATTATATATACCTATTGCAGTATGCGTAGAAGGGTCTATGAATAAACAAATTTGCTCAAATGGATTTCGAGTTATTACGCGGTCCGTGGCGTCTCTTCTCTCTTGCCTCGCGACCCTTAACGACCCTATAACCCTTTACTCATCCTGTGCTCGCACTGAGCTGGCGATGGCGTAGCGCGACATACATCCGTCTAAACTACATATTTATCCCATATTCATATAAAAATCACAAAACAATACCTGGCTGTCTGCTCTTTGTGCAACCGACGGGCCGTTTCGATTTCAATTGAAAATATAACGTATATTTTATTTCTAGACTTCCGTAATTACTCGCATATAAGCTACAAATATATATAGTACTATTATGTTTGCGGCACTAGGCGAGTCTATGAGATTCGCGAGCCTACATCCGTTACATTGAGACGCGTCATGACTTAAGCCAATGTCAAGTTACACGACGAAATACGGAAATATTCCGTGAAGACAGCTGCCGATGTATGCCGTGTATATGTATAATCACTATAAATGTTTTATATTTCTCAGCGAGTGGCGGCGAGGCGGGCTCGCGGACGGTTTACAAGCGCTTTGGGATATCTACACTACAAGTTTACGATGCGCTGCCTGCGGAGACTGCCTTGCACACATTGCAAAACTTCAACTTAGTAGGTAAGAAGTGTGATAGGCATTCTTTTCTAAAACAAAAATCTATGAATTTTCAGGAGAATTTGTCTCGCCCCAAATTTCTATTACCCATCAAAGACAATATAAAAGTTTAACGTAGAAAATAGGAGTTATTCTTGTGGTATTGACCTGCAGCATATTTCTCGTTTACTAGCTGCGCAGTCGCCGGCTTACGCGCTCCGACAGATCATATGGAAGATTGTAGGTACCTACTGACTTTAATAGTCGCGCGATAGGCAAAACATGGGTCATCGCGAGACCATCTCAACGTAGCCTCATAGTAGATAAAATATCATGGAAAGAATTGAGCATTGAAAAATAATGTTACAAATGGCAAAGTTTATTCAAGACAGCGGTCAGCTGATTGGTTTTCTGGTTGTCTATATCATTTTGTAAATTGCACGCGAAGTTAATAATAATTATAATAATAATGGTGGACATTTCACACAGCGCCATCTAGCCCCAAAATAAGCTAAGCATAGCTTGTATCATGGGAACCATTCAACTGATATAATACTTATATACTTTTCTTTTGTAATTACATACATATAATACATATTAACACCCAGACACAGAACAAACATCAATGTTACAAATGTCACATAAATGTTTGTGCTGAGTGGGGATCGAACCCACGACCTACAACGCAGAAGGTAGTGTTACTAACCAACTAAGCTATGAAGCCAGTCAAAAGTTAGTCGTACAACATCTACATTTTTTTTCTTATACGAAATGTAAGAATACTTTTGAGACTGTCTTCCAAATGTCACAAAACACTATAACCACGAACAAACTGATGTCGCCAATATCACGTCGCGGGAAGCTATGAATATGAAACGAAGGGTGCCATTAGTTATATCCGCAAAAGGAGAACGACAGCACTATTAGCTGTAGCTATCATTCATTATTGGCTACATCTCCTGTTATAATATTTTTACTATTATATAGTAGAAACAGCATATTAAACATCTCGATAACTAAATTCATTCAATAATTTGGTTAAATTGGCTAAATTTAGTGATCTGCGTCGACTTTTCTCTCGACCGGAAGTGGACGCAGCGATTCAACCGAAAAATTCATCTGCCGCGTCTCGGACACATTGCGTGTAGCGTTCGCGTCCGCCCCGTGGCGTAGTGACACTCTGAAATTACCCCAACTATTATTGTTTTTGTCGTAATCAATGGATGACGAGGTAACGCGCGAGTCGGGGGCGACGCGACTCGACGGCACATATCCAAGCTTTAAATCGCTAAATGATGATGATAATTAATCATTATTAGGATCCCCCAACAGGGCATTCTACTTGACTGATCTCATAGCTCAGTTGGTTAGTAACCCTACCTACCGCGCTGTAGGTCGTGGGTTCGATCCCCACTCAGGACAAACATTTTATGTGACATTTGTAACATTGATGTTTGTTTTGTGTCTGGGTGTTATATGTATGTATTTATAAAAGAAAAGTATATAAGTATTATATCAGTTGTCTGGGTCCCATGATACAAGCTATGTTTAGCTTACTTTGGGGCTAGATGGCGCTGTGTGAAATGTCCACCATTTTTTTTTTATTATTACTTTAGTTTAAATTTAACTTAATTTTCGTTCTGTAACGAAACCGATGGTAACTTGCGTTCGATCTACAACCCTTTGGAACAGCTCCAGCCATAACAATGGAATCGGGCCATCTGAAGGGCGCATTCGCCGGAGCGCTACTGTCGCAGACACAACAAGGGTTATGAGATGTTTTGGTATTTCGCGTTATTGTGTTGGTATAATTTACACTCAAAATTAGCCGCGTGACATTTATAGTGGGAGCGCAGTTAATAATAGCGGGCGGTGCGCACGCGCACCGCCGCTCGCCACGCCGCAAATGCTTTTATTGTGCGTTGAACAGAGCCGGACGTACGACCGTCGCGTCCATTTATACAATCATTTTACTGAGATCGGAATTTTCTTAACATACTGTGCTATTATTACTTTGGCAGAAATAAAATCGTGAACAAAAATTTGTTTTACAATATTTGTGACCTTCTAATATTAAACAATGTGCTTATTAACAATTAGAAAGCTAACATATCTAGACTAGGTATTATCGAGGTCTGTCGTCACCCGCCACCCGCTTGTACCTCAAGTGTGTGTGCGTGTGTGTGTGTGTGTGTTTGTGTGTGTGTGTGTGTGTGTTTGTGTGTGTTTGTGTGTGTGTGTGTTTGTGTGTGTGTTTGTGTGTGTGTGTTTGTGTGTGTGTGTGTGTGTTTGTGTGTGTGTGTTTGTGTGTGTGTGTGTTTGTGTGTGTGTGTGTTTGTGTGTGGGTGTTTGTGTGTGTGTGTGTTTGTGTGTGTGTGTGTTTGTGTGTGTGTGTTTGTGTGTGTGTGTGTGTTTGTGTGTGGCCGCATCAATAAGCCGGTTTTTGTGATATTAGAGCTAGATGGCCCCCCTGATTTCAAATAGCCCATAACAAAAGCGTTAAAAGTGGTGATGGTCTTATGTACCCGTAATTTCGGCCCCAACCACACTCTACAAACAGTCAAACAGTGCGTATGAGCTGCTGATTGACGGAAGAAATAGGTACAATTACCTAAATGACCTTGAACTTGATGAAGTTTTACTGCATACGTTAATCTGGTCAGTTTTACCCATTATTAGTGCCGATCTTCCATGATTTCGCGTTAATATGTTAATATAGTGATACCTTAATCGATCGTTGAATTTCAATTACTCGATTGATCGATTCGTCTAATATGTGTTTTAAGTACCTTGAGTCAGGTAAAATAAGTCCACCCGTTTCCAACCCTTCCAATCCGCTAACTTTATGACTTCCCCTCAGCGTATATTGTCGAAGGTATCCATAAGCACGGGTGAACAATACCTATGTAGAGACTCGCGTAAAACGAATTTAATACATATATTTCCGTACCGCTGGAGTCGAATTGACAATCAACACGGGTAGAATGTATCCGTGCGAAGTTTTCCATAGGTAAGGTTCGATATTTCGAAATGATATTTGAATGGGTGGAGTTTACAAAAGTATTAATATTTCTAATAATAAAACTGCTTATTATTTTATGCCTTACGCAGCAAAGGGAGAATAGCCTAGATGGCGTTATACAAGTTTCCGTTTAGACTTCACTCGTCAACAAAGGGTCGGTTTGGCATTTGGGCACCGACATAAACTAGCCGTGCAATAATCCCAACGGAGGCAATACGAACCCGTCATATCAATCAGCTAAATGACTTTTGGCGCGCGGCCAAGGTTCCACCGTCAACGAAAATATACAAAGAATGGAAAGCGGGCGATGCGATGGTAGGCAGTGCGGTTCCGAGGCGGCCTACATACCGAGTCCGAGGCCGCCCCGAGCGACCGTACACCTCCGATAGTGGATCCCACTGAACCGTGGTAAACTCAGAATGCATTCAGTTCGTGCGCGGCTAATCGAATTCTCACCCCGGGTCCCGGTGCAACACAGGGGGGTCCCGGTGCAACACGGGGGGGTCCCGGTACAACACGGGGGGTTGCGAGACGTCGCGTTTAGATTAATTAATAAGGCGCCGACGCGATCCCACAAGAGATACCTGATTTAAAACGACGTAAAGCGCATATTAATGAAACTAATTATAGCCAGTATGATTGAGTTGTTTTACGATGGAAGCCACGTGGCGCGTGGCGCGTGGCGCGTGGCGCGTGGCGCGTGGCTTCATCCCGAGACTCGGTGGCCGGCGGCCGGGCGAACTACAGCATTACAACCGAGACGAAGCGTGGTGTCCTGCGGCTAGCGAGCGTCGTCATGAACGCGGGTTTCGCTATAAATACATGCTAATACGCACTTAACTAATCTACCACATATATAGTTTGATCTAGTCCCGTGACCGGTAGCCGGCGCGTGTTGCGCGTAACGGCACCGGCCCGTCTGGTGTCCGGTTAAGTGTCACGCGTGGCGTGTGCTGTGGTAATGTCCCTGTACTCACTCACTGAATGCTTATATCTCAGCAGTGAGCTGTAGCACGCCCCTGTTGGGATAATGAGAGTTCGTGGAAGCGCTGAACAGGATGCAGTAATTGCGCAGCGGTGTATACTGAGAACACTATTACCATGATAATGTGAATGTACTACGGATTTTCAATGAACAATTACTCGTTTAGATAGAAACTAACACTTCAAATGAGATATTCCACGGTGGCGTCTCAGAGATACAATCGCCTTACCTTACCTTAGTAGGTGAGAATCCACCCAAGTCGTGTTGACTTTGTTTTGCGATGAGGTTACAGCTTAACATAGGTGGGCCACTATTCGTTCAGCAACTTACTGATTTTGCCTTTGAAACAAATTGCAAAATGATGAAAATCACTAATACATAAAAAAAACAAAACAAAACAAAAAAAAACAAAAAAAAAAAACATCGATATTAAAAAATACATATCTTTGATACTACTTGGTTTTTTTTTATTTGATATTTTTTTCCGAATGCCCAATAGTTCTACTAAGACCCATTTCAAGGTTATCCATTTATTACCGGACACCCTGTATATAGAATATTTCGTGATCGACAGGAAGAGGCTGTTGATGTCAGCATCACAGTGTCACTAAAATTGAAGTCTGTATCACACAGTGGAGTCGCGGCATCCGCTAGGGCCCGTGCGTGCGGTGTCGACGGTCGCGGGTTCAATTCTCGTTTCGGGCCAAACTTGCCACTTCAGCC
The DNA here is from genome assembly GCA_947359385.1 of Chesias legatella. Taxonomy (NCBI): domain Eukaryota; kingdom Metazoa; phylum Arthropoda; class Insecta; order Lepidoptera; family Geometridae; genus Chesias; species Chesias legatella. Next base: position 14,504,785 of record OX375762.1, on the reverse strand, counting down.
ACTCTTACTCCACTTGATTACAACGATAATATTTGCCCCTGATCGAAGTATTTCGACGAGGTGTTTGACCACTGCTGTTGGATAGCTATCCATCAAAATATTAACTCATCATGAATACACCCATATATTATTTTACCCATATACATTCACTATAGTTTTTTCTTGTTGTAGATTAGTTCATTGTTCCTATATGTATTTGTCCAATATGCTGAAATTAATGTTTTATCTATCTTCCCCCTTAGATAAGAATACACAGTGAACTGCATTTAGAAAATTTTAATTCATTTCGATTATTTAGGGATTATGAATAGTAACACACAACACAAGGGGGAGGATTTACTTCGTTCAAAGTGCACTTTTGGGTCACGGCTTACTTTCGAGATCTCATTAAGTGGGTCTTAGAATGTTGGCTCGACGTATTTGCGAATTGTTAAATTGTGAATTACGAATATCCTACGCGCATAGTAAATTCTACACGAATTATTCAATATTAACTCAGAATTAAATCATATACTACATCATATTGTTTAAGTTACATATTGACAGTTCCGAGCATTGCTTAAATAATATATGTTAAAGTTTACGATTGATAAAACACGAGATCCAAGAGTCCAAGAGAGTCCAAGAGAGTCCAAGAGATCCAAGAGTTTCCAAGCCATTTCTTTAGGAATTCTATGGAAATAAAAGTTTTTGACTTTGACTTCGATCAAATTACGATTGTAAAGATAGCGGTGAAATTTACTTTTATTCATCTGTAAGAGTTATTACGTATTGTACTCGTTCATAAGTAGTTGAGTGGGAAGCTAATATTTGCCCATTGCCTGTGTCTGCGGCTGCGCAAGTCTATCGAACACGCAACCCAATGAATACCTCACGTCGTTACTACGGAAACCAAACATTTCCAAAGATAACAGGATCACTGGATCAGTGTTTACGGATTGCTCATGTCAACAGTACAAGTGACTGAAAATTAGGCGGTAACCGATAGGGCGGGGGCGGTTTTAGTCACAACTCTATTAGAACGAACTACCCTTGTGATTCAGGCAGCAGTTTTAATAATCTCTATGTTTCTCTATGTTTTATTTCTATATTTCTCGATTTATAATCCAATAAATTAATTTAATACGATAAAATAATCCTTGCTTAAAACTTGTTCTAGAAAGGATAATCATATTTGTGTTAGTAATCATAATAAATACTTATTCAATACTCTAGGCAACCAAGTTGTTAACCATTATAATTTCATATATGTAGATATAGATTATATATTATAGATATATATAATATATAAGATTATATATTATATATAGATAATTTTCCTTATTATGTTTCGTAAATGTTTTTTAATTATTCTTTTCCAAAAGTCAGCACAGAGACGCAACTCCAGAACTTTCTCTCCGAAAATAAAAGATAACATCCCCTAGTTAATTATAGGCAATTAAAAATCTTGGCTGACAGGTATAATTAAATCTTTATATATTCAGGAGTTTCAATATTATTTTCAGTATTTAAGCCAGCCAATAAATAGATATATTTTACGATAAAAATGAAGATAATATGCCTACTTACCAAGATAATGGAAACAAGTGAATGGATATAAGCAACTGCTATACTGATTGATTTAATTTATGGAAATGAATATGTATATATTGAAAACTAGCGACCCGCCCCGGTTTTGCACGGATGCAATGTAGATATTAATGTGGTGTCAGTGTGGAGTATTACTATCATAAGAATATACTACAGGGTGTTTGATAACAATGTTTACAGCTGGACAAAACAAACATGTTTTCTTTAGATGTTACTCTTAGGTAACTAAGAATACGATAATATTTTCGATGAAAGCTCACAGTCGGCTTGATTTCTTCCGACATCTTGACCAATTATCGTAATATTTCATCAAATAACAAAATCTATATTAAACTATACGAATAAACCTTCCTCTTAAATCACTGTATCTATTATTGAAAACCACATTACAATCCGTTGCGCAGTTTAGAAGATCGAAGCGTACAGACAAACGAACAGAAGGCGGAAAGCTACTTCGTTTTATACTACTACAGTTAGACGAGATAATATCTCTATTGGCTGTGAATAAACAAAAATAGCTTCTGCCACGATAGAATGTGTAACAGAAAACCTGAAGAAGATCAAAGTCGCAACTGAGATTGAAATGCACTGGCCGCATACAACACCGGACAAAAATCAGCAAATTATATTGTTGACGGGAATATGGTGGATTGAAGCTGGATAAAGAGCAGTAGAACTCTCGCCAAGTTCGTCCGGGGAAGTACTGCCACCATGCCCTTTTCTGCCGCCAAGCATTAATGCGTTCGCGTTCCTGTGTTCCGGTTTGAAAGGTGTGGTGGAAATTACAGGCACATGAGACATTCCACCTTCACGTCTCACATTTACGGGCGCATACGATGCGACTTGGGTATTGTCATACCTAGTATGGTAGGACCCAAGTCGCATCGGCTGTTATGGGCCGAGGTTACCACTTAACACCAGGTGGGCCGTCGGCTCGTTCCGTAAATGTAACACATAAAAAAAAAACAAGTGTTTCTCAGAGGCGCTCTGTGAGAGATGAAAAATGCAGCCCAGTGATAATGCTGGAACGGCTGCTGTCCCGTCCCCCGTCCGCAACGATGCGATCTCTCACTTAAATTGCATTTAAACCGAATGAATCTAATAAATTACATCGCTCATTCCGTTTTTCACAGCACTTTGAAAAGCAATTTTATGATACAGACGGCTTCAAAATAAGCTTCTAAAAAAGACGAAATATACGCTGTAGTATAAGTTTATTTTTATGTAGCCTGGTGTTAAGTGGTAACCTCTGCCCATAACAACCAATGCGACTTGGGTCCTCCCCTACTACGTGTAACGATCCCAACTCTGTTGTACCACCAAAATTTCTAATCAATAATCAATTCGAGTATTTTATTTGGAATCAATGTAATTTTATTAAAACCTTTTTCATTACTTTGCATTAAATACTTTTTACTCCATATAGAAAGATGACAGAAGGCTACAGGAAAAAGAAAAAGGTTTTGACAGGGGATTCGGATTGGAATAGCGAGCTTAGATGTGTGAATCGAACAGATTTTTATTAAAATATTATTGATTTTGCAAGTAATTATAATAGAAATTTGCATTAATGTGCATAGTTTTGTGATACACGTTTAATAGTGTAATTGTTTCCACCCATAAAACAGTTTCCATGATATTTCGTGAATACGGGATTTTGTAATGCGTAGTTGCTGTGATGACGTCATAGAACGTAGTATGTTAAGTGCGTAATTAGTGTGGATTTTATCAAAATGTTGAAGATTCTCTTTCCTAAAAAAAGAAATAAAAGAGAATTATCATGGTTTAACCATTATATTATTTTGTTGTGAATATTATCAATATCTGTTCGATGAATACCAAAACCCATAACATGGTTTATGGTCTGCTGGCCTGATCCTCACGGTGTCAACGAAAGCCAGGAGTCAGGGATTCCCTTGTTAGTTAGGCCCAGGCAATTTGAGCGAACTGGGTGTTGAGTTTTCCCTTTGTTGGGCTCAGCAAAGCTCCCACATTGGTTGTTTCCTGAACTTGGATAATGGGGACTTGTCGAAGTGGGTCATGCCTTCAGCTCCCATACTAAATCTATTTTCAGGATCCATTTGATGTGGTCCCTCACACATCTCGCGGTACACGTCTTAATTCTGCTGTCTTTGGCTGCGGCTTGCAGGAGATAGACCTTAGGGCTGGCACTAGGAATACAAAGTCGAGAAAACCAATCTCGCATACATTAGTCAGAATAGTTAGAAAGGTACACATTTGCAAACTCTTGTGCTGTTTGTACCTTCATGCACAATTAGAATTAAATACGGAGTAAGGACGCAACTCCTTGTTTTGCTCTCACACATATTTGTAGCTAGTTTAGGTATTTAGGTACACAACTGATAATTTCAGAGTTGTATACAGATGTTCCTTTTATTTATTGATACTGATTCTACTGGCTTAAATCAATGATTCCAAGAATAGTTGTGTTGGTTTTATGTTTTATAATATAAACAAATATTTCATAAATAATTTTACACTTATCTAATACATTGAGACTATCTCAAAGATCAGACGTAAATAAAGTATTTATTTAATAGATGATTCAAATAATGGCTAAATCCGCTATTATCTGTAAAGGAGCTCCATTGTATAGATTAATGCCTTCTGACGATACATTCACAGATGTTAGTTGGAAATGTTTTATATTTATTATATTGAAACAACTTGGTCCACGTTACCAATCTGATGTGCACAACAGATTATTTAACCTATCATAGTTTATATTTTAGTATAAGATAGAGTGAAGATGTAATATCCACTTTGTATTAATTTAATGAATTGATTTATATTTTAATGATGAAAATTGGTTCACAGATGTTGATACATTAACACTTACTATGCTATTTATTTTTAATTTGACTTTTGCCGGCTTGTTGGGCACAAAGGTTTATGAATAACTATTGCTATCAAATAACAATGTTATGATATTACTAAGCTGTGTCTAGTTTTCGTAATAGCTTTCCAAAGTGAGACTGGTAATCATCCATTATTATCACTGTTGCCGAACCTACCACCTACTCTTACTTTATTTTACCGGTACTGATATATTGGTTTGAGAAACCCAGATATCTCACGGAATTGCTAGTTAGGCTATGCGGTCTGGTCAAAAAGGGGTACTACTCCACCTAGCTGTAATACTTAAATGGTCAGCATATTGGTTTGTGAGATCTGTAACCACCTCAATTGATCAGTTTTGAATTATTGTTAGGGTTGAGACACATTGCTAAGTACTGTCATTTATTATAATCTTAAAAATATTGATAATGTGCTCTGCTTGTTCTGCATTATGGCACTATACCTCAGTTACAATCTCAGTACGAGTTTAGGAACTTACTGAATGTGAAATACATTCATTAGCATAAGTGAGCCAAGCTCTTATTTATAATTTAATTTAAATTACTGTTACAGTACAGTAAATCATTGTGGATATAGGAGAGTTTTATACTCTTTTCATCATTAACTCTTGCTCGTATGCTATACGAGTTAACTAAATCTCTTCGGAGAATAATAGGACCTTTCCTCTTCTTTTGATTAAGGAGGGTTAAGTTCCGCAGGTTCGATGGGATAATACTTTATTATGCCACGAATAGAGGATTTCCTAGACGACAAATCCTAGAGTTGTCAGGAGTCGAAATTCATAGCATGGCGCGGGGAGGGGCGTCGAGCCATAGTTTGTGAAGATGCCGTTGGCCCACAAACTATGTTCGTGGTATAAAATTAATAAACTGCAATTTTTACAGCAGTATTAAATAAATTCTTGTTATTCACTTTTCATTATTAAATTAGAGTATGTACTATTCCATTAGTTCAAACTTTTAATTAATTATAACAATCTACTTTTGTAATAGTACATTTATAATTCTCCAGATCTAATATTTATCATTAGGGACTTTCTTCACTACGCTACCCAATACCATGTCTTACGTCTACTACCAGCATACCTCTTAAAGAACCTTCTACTTAACGGGTTACTATGAAACACAACGTACAGTCCTACCACTAATTCGATCACATTATTGGCCATTATAGATATTAAGATTTAGAATATATTTTCGAAAAATTTTCGATCTGAGTGTCTTATTACGGATGGAAGGGGGAGGTCCGTTACATACGTACGACAAGACCCAAATCGCATACGCGCCCGAAGCTAGGTATTCATATAACGCAGTAAACATAATATACCCAGCAAATCTTAATTAGAGTTTTGTTATAAACTTGGATTGTTTTGAGTTCATAAAATAGACAATATTTTTAATCGGCCTTGATCCCCGTTGTTTACACATTTATTTAGATATCAAAGACATTAGCTGGAGATTTGTTCTGAGCTCGTCTCGTTTGATTAAGTTCGAAGTGATTTCACGACTCAACAGCTCAATAGACTATTAAATAATAAGAGTTTAACTCTATTCAACCAAATAAGATGCAATTGAAATGTTCTGTCTCAAGGCCAACAATAAATTGGTTGTACAGAGTTAGGTCAACAAAGATGGGCTGAAGAAGAACACTTAAATTATTGAGGAATTGTCATGGTGATTTCATTCATTGCAAGACCAACACTTTCATAACCCTTGCCGTTTCTCAAAGGGGAACTAACGTACTTTAATAGCGATATTGGAAAAAATCGAATCATAGCAAAATATATCGTGGTATATTTCCGCAGCGTATTTTGCAGGGGACCCGCCGCGGGCAACACCGGAGGGAGCGACAGATGTTATCCCAACACGATGCACCGCCTGACTGAATACACTCTGACTACCACGCCAATTGAAACAGAGTATAACACGAGCTTCTCAGTTTTGTGAGAAATAATTACTATTCGGGAGTGAAATACGTAATTTCTCTGATTTCTCGTGAGGCGCTTGCTCTGCGTTCGAATAGAGTTGTAAGGAGTGCCGACCGATAAAACAACTCACTCGTCATAATTCTGTTAGGTATGCGGGCAATTTTACGACGACGTTAAAAAGCGCACTAACCAATAAATAAGCTATCAACACAAACTACATAATAATGTTTCGAATATAGAAATGTACTCACAATCTCGGCGGCGACGGAAAGTGGCCGAATGAATCTCACCTGGAAAGATGAAAGAGTCATTAGAATAGAAGCGACAAAACCACTCGTTACACGGCACAGACAATGAATTCCGTCAGGCGATTTGATGTAAATACCTGTTCCCTATTTCAGAGATGGCTTGACAAGCAATAGAGGCACTATCGCGTCTCACGAATTTTAAATCGATCCACATTATCATAATGTGAGTTGGGGTCCCGTGTAGCGCGGCGTAGCGGATACCTGCCGATGGATAACCGACCTTAATCCGATAGGGGTGAGTGTACCCCAGGCGGCTGCATCTGCAGGGATGTAATATATTACGTTCTCGCCAGCCAGTGTCCTGGCAGCGGAAAGCGAGGCCGCTCGCGCCCCGGTAACAAACTTTTACGAAATCGTCGTACGATACTCGAATATAATATTAGAATTATATTTTCTTCGCTGGCCACTACATCGGATCGGGTCATTCGAGTCAACAGTTTCTGGGATGTTACTGCATTGAAATGCCGTTCTATTTATATGTGAGTGAATAACAATCGTATTTTTACTGCACGCAATGTTTTTGCTCACCCTCTTACTGAAACCATTTTATATACGAGTTTCGATTGATTTCAGGATGAAGACCGGTATCTTTGCAGGCTTTCGCTTCGTTCCCTCCCTCCCCAGGGGGGGTGCGTGCCGCTCGGAGACAACCCCCCCGCTCCCGCCGCACCGCACGCAATTTCACCAATATTTATGTGCGTAAGTCAGGGTCGTCTCCGCGGAGAGATGGAGCCTGGAATCAGGTCAGAGCGGACGTTCCTGCCTCCACGTAAATCGGCACCGGGTGCTCTCTATATGTACTGGCTCCCTAACTCCCAAGACACTCACTTCCTCACAGATCAAAGGATATATACGATATATAGTGGGTTCGATTCCCACTCAGGACAAACATTTGTGTGAGTAATATAGATGTTTGTTCTGTGTCTGGGTGTTAATATGTATTATATGTATGTATTTACAAAAAAGTATGTAAGTATTGTATCAGGTGTCTGGTTCCCATGACACAAGCTATGCTTAGCTTACTTTGGGGCTAGATGGCGCTGTGTGAAATGTCCACCAATATTATATTATATATATATTCAGAATCTAGCCAGAGGAAGATGAATTTTAACTTTTGTTTAGATTATTCATAACACTTTATTAGTTACGTACATTTATAGACATATATATTGACATCTTTCTCTAATTTAGATTTAAACGTGACTAATACGCTAGATTTCTTCATGAACAAGGGTAACTCTATTCGGTGATTAAAGTACTGTGAAACTTGGATCGATGCATTACTTTTGTATTGCGTTTAGCCCAATAAAACCCGAATATCGGTCGGTAACCGCAAGTAAAGTGACAGTGGTCAGAAGGGTATAACTACAAATTATTTCGTTGAGACTGTTACCCAACGAAATTTGAGTTACGTGGCGCCTTTTGTATTGACTAATCTCAGTTTCAACGTTTAAAAATACATATTTCTACATTGTCAACTCTTTTTTGATGAAAATTCTACCTGCAAATTGCGACCACATTTGGTAGAAGGGGCGCGCGGGCCTTTCATCCGACTGCTGGGCTGTTAATACAACAGCCCTTATTGAACAGCAAGTTGCGGAGTTGGCAAATAAATAAATAAATAGTGGTGGACATTTCACACAGCGCCGTCTAGCCCCAAAGTAAGCTAAGCATAGCTTGTATCATGGGAACCAGACAACTGATATACATACTTATATACTTTTCTTTTGTAAATACATACATATAATACATATTAACACCCAGACACAGAACAAACATCAATGTTACGAATGTCACATAAATGTTTGTCCTGAGTGGGGATCGAACCCACAACCTACAGCGCAGAAGGTAGGGTTACTAACCAACTGAGCTATGAGGCCAGACAAAAAAAAATCCGACGATGAGCGTCTAATATAAGTATACTACACACGTCCGCCCCGAACCGCCCCGCCGCGCCGCCGTCCTGCCACAGCCCCGCCCCGCCCCGCCACGCTCACTACGTAAACGGCTCACGTACGCTCAATGTAAGTTGACCTATTCAGGGCGCTCGGAAACTCACAACTGTTTGGGTATATTTCCAGCTATTCAGAAGATAATGGTCGGGCCTACCCCTTATTGTAAGGGTACAAGGGACAGGGGAACAACCTTTATACGGTATTAAAATAAACTGTATTGTTTTTACAGTTGAGTATCACATAACCGGTCAGACAACAATATGCTTTTACGTATAATATATAGGGTTTATGAATTTTAATGGTTTTGTATGTAAATGTAAATGCCGAAACTTCTTAAAATTAACTGAACATTTGTAAAGAGATGTTTACTGCGCAAGATCTTCCCCATGGAGGGTCGGATAGGGTTTGAACAGGCGTCAAACTTATCGATAAGTACGCGTGACCTTATGTTTTGAATATTGACGTTTCCAAGCCATTTCTTTATGAATTCTATGGAAATAAAGTTTTTGACTTTGACAAGAGATCAAAATAAGGACTGAAATTTATACCTGCTTTCAGAAGCTGAATTGGTTTTTCACTGAAGTGATATTCGTAGCGTCGAAAGTGTTTGGTCAGGTTCAATAAAAATCGAAACAGATTATTAGAAATGGCATCACGCTATTAATGTTCGTTTTTTTTTCATGTGATTGATAGAACGAGCTGACGGCCCACCTGATGTTAAGTGGTAACCGCCGCCCATGGACAACAGCAATACAACTCAAGAACTCTCAACCAAAGTACATCCACGGCACGTAGAATCCCAGTGTCGCAAAATATATTTAGGTACATAAAGATACTTAAAGATTCCCTAATACAACACATTTTACTTGGGTCATTTGCTCCCGTAGAATCTTTCTCTTCTTTTTCTATGGTACGGATCGAATATTGCTAGCCAAGAGACCTACAGTTCCAAATTTAGCTTTGGTGATGGATGAAATGGTATATGAAAATGATTGTATACGGTGTGTAAGGTTCTATAACGTGAGTCAAGCCACGATCCCACACATCTATGGGCAGCATTCTTCTTCTTCTTCTTCTTCTTCTTCTTCGAGTTACCGGTTCTGTCGAACCAGTGTGGTGAAAGGATTGTAAGTGCGCCTCAACGAGGCTCCTTTCTGTCTTCGAATTTTTAGTTCTAGGACATGTAGGTTTCCTCACGATGTTTTCCTTCACCGTTTTGAGAACGTGGTATTGCGCACATAAATCTTTCAATCGAAAAATTCATAGGTGCACGTCGGGATTGAACCGGCGACCTCCGGATTGAAACTCGGGGGTCAGTACCGTTAGACCACCACGCTCTCGCTGGGCAGCATTGTAACGTTATGATAAGTTCAGTGCAGGCATTGGGGTAAAGTATCGCGCTACTATGTGACAATCATATGTTTGTTGTAGGGGCGGGCGGAGGGCGGAAAGCAGGGCGCGGGCGGCCGTCTCAATAATGCACAATATATAAAAGGAAATGGACACATTCATGTACGTATCAGCTGTAGATGCAGCCAGTATTTTCTTCCGTACGACATAAATTGTCACCTATCATAAACAGCTCTGTGCGAGCCGTGTATCTTCGTATGTATATCAAAGTCGAAGTCAAAGTCAAAAACTTTTATTTCCATAGAATTCATAAAGAAATGGCTTGGAAACGTCAATATTCAAAACATAAGGTCACGCGTACTTATTGATTAGTTTGATGCCTGTTCAAACCCTATGCGACCCTCCATGGGGAAGAACACACAAGAAACCCCTAATGGAGGGATTCCTTTTTTTTCGCGAGCACGATCCTTGTAACAATTGAGTACTTAGGTCTGGTATGACTACATAATATACTAAAATAAGATATTACAGGATGTTTTGTGTGTATCTACATAATATACGTGTAATGTTGGCTAAGACTGGTCGGGTTTCAATTTATTAACATCAGCTACGGTATCATAAGATGATGGCCTGTTTGAATCAAGTGTTCGCTGTCTGATTTTGGAGTAGCACTTATATACGAGGACGTAATGAAGCGAACCAAACCGAGCTTTAAATTTTCGAATGAGAGAAAGGTTTTTTTTTATGTTATGTAGTTACGGAACGAGCCGACGGCCCACCTGGTGGTAAGTGGTAACCTCGGCCCATAACAACCGATGCGACTTCGGTCCTCCCCTACTAGGTACGACAATACCCAAGTCGCATCGTATACGCCCTTAACTATGAGACGTGAAGGTGGAATGTCTCATATACCTGTAATTTCACCGAAAACCACACCTTTCAAACCGGAACACAGTAACGCGAATGCTTCACTGCTTGGCGGCAGAAATGGGCGTGGTGGCAGTACTTCCCCGGACGAACTAGGCGAGAGTTCTACTGCTCTTAAGGTATGTCGAATAACCAATTTTCTCGTTGAAATTTAAGATAAAATATTGTCTGATATAAGTGAAATACAGCGAGACTATAGAGTGCGTTGTTTTGCAATTCATACACGCTTAGTCGATTAAGTTTTACTATCCGCAATATAAAAAGTATGTTTTCTGGCTATTTGCGTCGCGAGGGCCCTCCGTTACTAGTGAGACCATTCATCCATTGTCTGTTAATAGTTCATTGATTAGATCGTAAGTGAAACTCGAACCATTTGGCAACCGCGCTCAAAATACGGACGCGGCGATATTTCAGGAGTTGTCACTGCGCTGCGACATCGCGCCGCGCCGCCGGAAACTCATCATCGACACCCTTAAAATATATTTGTTTGTTGGAAATAGCTGCGCGATGATGAGCTGTCACGTTTCGCGCAGGGCGGCAGTAATTATCCCGTGCGCCCTGGAGCTAGGCCAAGGAACCGGTCGGCTGCGACCCGTGCCTTGGCTGGCCTTGGATCGTAAACCTTTGACAGCTTGGCCTCTCCAGAAAAGCCGAGGTAGCCGCCGGCGCAGGCGCAACGCTAACGATTCAACTACCCCGGCGCTTACACTCGGCTAATCGGAAGTACTCAACTCATCTAAGTAAGAGTTTGCAATTAACATAAAGGCACAAAAAAATGACTCAAGTAATGACAATTCGATGTTAGTAGTTGCGGTCAGGTCGTAGGTTCATGAGATAAACTATATAATAAACACCGGAAGGCGTTTGAAAATAATTGACTGCTAACAATTATTAGCGTTAGAATCAGATTGCAATAAGTTATATAATCGGCTTGCGGCCAAAGGTGCCATAGCATCAATAAAATTAAACGATTTAATAATAAAATATATAAATACCTGAGATCAGACTATGGTGACCTGAAAAGAGAAGAACACATATATAAGTTTCAGTTTTGGTTAAGAAGGTAATGTAAAAAATAACATAAAACAAATACATTTGTAAAACATGAAAGTAATATGTCGAGTTGTAAAAATGTTAATAGCAGTAATTAACTGTTAGCGTTTTGATAGTCTGGGGAAGTACTGACATCATAACCATTTCTGCCACCATACACATACACTCGCATTGTTGTATATCGGAAAGTAGTGCGTGCCGGTGAAATGACAGCTACAAGAAATGTTACACCCTGAAGTGTTAGATCGACGCGAAATGCCACTTTTATTGTTTTTATTGTGGGCCGGAGACACCGCTTTACATAAGGCTATCTGTCTATAAAAAAATAACAGATCTTTTGTACATTACTAATTAACCGGCGGAAAAAACGCCTATTTTAATAAAATTAAAAGAAAAAGACGTGTGGCACTCGGAGACTGTCGCGGTAAAGCTATTGCGCGTGATATTTCAAAAAGTCATTAAAAGTTCTGGTATTTATCGATAGATGGAACTAAAAAGTATCACCGCTGTGCCGGTCGGAGTGGGGGGTGTTAGGTTTTTTTCGTTACGGAATTTCTGGATTCGGTCTCCACGCTCAAGGCCCGCGATAGAAGCTATGCAATAGCTTAAAACCTGTCCCTAACTGCTGTATTTGTAGAGAAAAATTGAAATGTATATTTTCTTCCAACGTGCCTGTAACTTCGTCATGAAGTTATACAAAATTGAAGCCAGACAAGGATTTTAATTGGCGGCACATGCGGCATTCGCCATGCGAAGAAAAACCACATTTCGAATAGATCTTATATTTAATTAATTCAACGATACGGATCAAAGCGCGCGTCGCTGCCGGCGAGCCTTTCAAAAGGGGATGAAGATTTTAAGAGCAGTAGAACTCACGCCACGTTCCTCCGGGGAGACATAAAGAAAAATAAGATGTGTATGACAAAATAATTGTCAATGCGGCACCCCCATGCCCCCACGTGTAACGGATGAACTGTGTCGCATATCGAACGTTCATTACTCGGCATTATTGCTTAACGAATGGAGTTAAGAGAGCGGCGGCGGCGTCGGGCCGGCTAGCGGCGCCCCGGCATCCCGTCTCGTTCACCCGTTTTACTGGAATGCTTCACGTGATATTTTCCGCCCGATTGCCAAAAGTAACGACATAATTCCAAAAGGATCCATCCATGTTTATAATGTATAGTATAGTGTGCGTTCTCGTGACTTGAATTTTTACTTATTATTTTTGCTCATGACGTATTGTGCATTAATAGCATTGGTGCATTCGGATCCTGGTTCACAGGACCCGAGAAAATTACATTGCTAATACTTTACTGATTCTCGTCAATGGCCCTCTCAAATCATGTGGTGAAAGGATTAAAGTGCATCTCAAATATGCTCTTTTCGGGCACTATTAGTACAAAATGTAGCAGACAAATCCAAGCATCTGTCGGGATTAGCTGCAGCGAGTGAGTGAGCGAGTGAGTGAGCGAGTGAGTGGCTCAGATCTAAGTTGCGAGATGAGCTCGCTCTATAATCCGACTGCCGACCGACCCAGGAGGACGCCATAACTCGCTTTGTCTCGCGCGTCCTATCATTGTACAAATATATACGAATGTTCTCCATTTCTATCACGTTTCTCTTCGCTTCGTGCAGGTACGTATTCAAGAATAAATTACGTGGTATGAATAAAAATTGGCATGGGACACGTTATTTAGGGTTCCGTGATCAAGGGTCGAGACTAATATCAAGCCTTGGTCCTACGTCTTAAGGGGTTTCACAGAATAGGCGTTATTATAGTTCATATCGGAACATATCATAAAAAATCTAATCCAAAATGGTGGTGGTGTCGGCCTCCTAAATTATTCTTACCACTTCAATCTATCTTTTTTTTTTTTTGTAATTCATTTACGGAACGAGCCGACGGCCCACCTGGTGTTAAGTGGTAACCTCGGCCCATAACAGCCGATGCGACTTGGGTCCTCCCATACTAGGTATGACAAGACCCAAGTCGCATCGTATGTGCCCGTAAATGTGAGACGTGAAGGTGAAATGTCTCATGTACCTGTAATTTCACCGGCAACCACGCCTTTCAAAAATCTTCTAAACAGCCTATCTTCGGGAACATGAAAGCATTTTTAACAATATTTATTCAATTTTGGGCCTTCCTATTTTTAATCTTCGGCCGGTAATGGACAGTTTCAATTCTTGTTTGCCGAAGTAGTCAGGTTGCTTTGCAATGTCAGGAACTACCGAGTTATCTATGTATTTTTTGTCTTCTCTTCTTTTGTGTCTTTCCTTTTTTTAAGGCAATAGAACTAGGAAAGTTCATTTCGAAGTAGTACTACCTACCAACTTCTACTTTTTCTTCTTCGAGTCACCGGTTCTGTCGAACCAGTGTGGTGAAAGGATTGTAAGTGCGCCTCAAAGAGGCTCCTTTCGTGCACTCGACACATGTCTTCGAATTTTTAGTTCTAGGACATGTCGGTTTCCTCACGATGTTTTCCTTCACCGTTTTGAGAACGTGGTATTGCGCACATAAATCTTTCAATCGAAAAACTCAAAGGTGCACGTCGGGATTGAACCGGCGACTTCCGGATTGAAACTCGGGGGTCAGTACCGCTAGACAACCACGCTCTCTCTCAACTTCTACTGCCAATCAGTAACGCATACGCATTACTCTGTTCCGTTTTGTAAGGTGTCGTTGTGGGTGAAATTACAGGCATTTGAGACATTCCACATCCAATCCTCGAAGTTACGAGATCAATACTTTTATCATAGGTTACTGCCTTAGTTATTCTCTGTGCTGTTATTCAGACGTAAACCTTTGCATCTTATATGTTACGTGCAACTATAGATTGCATATTGCACAGATGCACGAACGTATGCATAACAACAGTAGCGTGCAAATAAGAACACCGACTAGGTGAGAAACATGAAATTGTATGTTTATTTAAAGACCGATTGCACGCGACCGTCGCGTCGTCTAAGTCGAGTAATCACAAGCTTGGTGGCGCCGTGGCGCGGGGGCGCTGTGGCGCGGGGGCGCTGTGGCGCGGGGGCGCTGTGTCGCGGGGGCGCTGTGGCGCGGGGGCGCTGTGTCGCGGGGGCGCTGTGGCGCGGGGGCGCTGTGGCGCGGGGGCGCAGTGGCGCAGTGGCGAGTGGCAGCCCGACTCGCCGTGATTAACAGCTGCCGGCGCCGTCCGTGCGGCAAACGCCCCATGATCGATATCCCCATGGATTATTTATTACAAATCCACGAAGCCAATTACCTCAACCCGTTCTGACGACTTTTCCGAGTCATGATAACCGGTCAAATCACTACATCTAGCATCCGTTATGTATGTTCCCGGTGCATACACGAATGGTTTTTTTTTTAGTAGTGAAGCGAGGCGGACCCCGTTCGAGTCCCGTGCTGGGCCACTCCACCTCGGTCATCGATCTCCGATGCGAGCACGTCGCATTGTGAAGACGTGCATAGCATGATCTCACCCCCTCCCCCCCCCCCCCCCTCCGTACTCCCTGGCAACATCGCAAATTCAGTCACTCTGCAACGGCGGCCCTCCCCCGCGGAATACTGATGAGCGCGCTCTATAGCGGTCACCAACCGCTGAACTTGTTTCGAGCCAGGAGAGCAATTCGCTCGTTTCTATTTCTCGAATGGATCATTCAACACCTGATAATTTGATTGACTGTGCCAATTAACCGGGGTCGCGCCCCTCCGCTGCGCCCGCGCTGATTACTCCTCGGGGGCTCCACACCGACACCCACCTTGCACCTATTACATGGGGACTAATAGTCGCGAGTCGCTGGGGCTCCCGTAACGGCGCGGCGCTATAGCGAGCTACGCGCTACGGCGTTACAGCATGCGGCGCGTGCGCAGCGCTCGGCTAGCGCTCATTGAGTGAGTCGGGTATTAAGAATCATTGGAAGTGTATTGGAAGTGTGGTACTTTTGTCGAAGGTAACTAATAATGGTTTAATCTTAAAGGTCCGGGTAAACTCAACTATGTAGGTGACGGGCGGAGCTGAAGTGACCCAAGCGCATCATGTAAAAAATAAATTGAGCTCTGAAATTAACCTATAATAACACTTTTGTATTTATAATATTAGAAGAAGTTAAGCGATCACAAGTAACTATGCAAAAGTAGTTATTTGATTCCAATAGTACAAGCTATGTTTATATTGGGTATAGATGTAACTTAATGAATTGTCCACCAATGTTAATTTGTTTACTCAGATACATAGTAGTACCGTATCGTTGATTCAAATGTTCACAATAAACCTTGTGCGAATCAGTCCATCGATTGTTAAATCAAGGCTACGCTCACCGCATCCGCAAACAATCCATCAAGAGATAGACAGACAGACTGAATAAATGGGTGATTGTATATATTCTCGGTTCATATGAATATTCCCTTCCAATGTCTCCATCCGGTGATGATATAAAACGTAATCGATCTATAATTATTTATAAATCTATATACAGGGTGTCCGGTAATGAATGGATAACCTTGAAATGGGTCTTATTAGAACTATTGGGCATTCGAAAAAAAATATCAAATAGAAAAAACCAAGTAGTATCAAAAAAAAAAACTAAAAAAAAAACAAATTATCGATATTATTTAAAAAATACATCTTTGATACTACTTGTTTTTTTTATTAGATTTTTTTTCTTAATGCCCAATTATTCTACTAAGACCCATTTCAAGGTTATCCATTCATTACCGGACATCCTGTATACTATTAATTAGTGCGAATAACTGCTATCAGTAGTAGCTTACGCATTCACCAATATTGTTCCAATATGATTGACCGATTTTGAAGTTCTTTTTGTGTGTTTCTGAGTGGGACCTTGGATGGTTTAGATAAATTTATAAAAAAATTTGATAATAAAAATTTAATCTTTGTATGAAAGGTGTATGAGTGGTGAAGGCTGGCCCATTACTATTTTCATAACTGGACCGAAAGAAATAAACTAGCGTTAATTAGAATTGAGTATATTCCACGCATCAACTTACATGCGATAGTGTCTCTAGAGGTTACAATTGACGGGGACCGATAGCAATGGTCACAGGCCCGAATCCCGCGAGATAATGTCCCGATGCAGCCGCTTATTAATGATATACCGAACGAGAATAAAAACGACTTAACTGGTTCACGAAACAGTTATCTAGGACCTTTCATAGAGATCATCGGATCCGCGAGAGCGTGGTGGTCTAGCGTTACTGACCCCCGAGTTTCAATCCGGAGGTCACCGGTTCAAATCCCGACGTGCACCTATGAGTTTTTCGATTGAAAGATGTATGTGCGCAATACCACGGTCCCAAAACGGTGAAGGAAAACATCGTGAGGATACCGACATGTCCTAGAATTAAAAATTCGAAGACATGTGTCGAGTGCACGAAAGGAGGCTCTTTGAGGCGCACTTACAATCCTTTCACCACACTGGTTCGACAGAACCGGTGACTCGAAGAAGAAGATCGGATCCGCTCCGTGCGAGATATAAATATATTGCTAGAGGCAATACCAATGAAAAACATTGACGCCTCGGGTATAATACAAGTGAATATAGAGCTCCTACATGACGTGTGTAGATTTGTATTACACTGAAATTGAAAGTGAACGCCGAGAATAATAGTTTGAGAGCGGCCAGCTCCACGGTAAATAGATTTACATAGTTGTGTCGCTATCCCGCTATACCCGCTAACAATATTGTCCTAGCATTCGTCACGACTCTACATCACACGACACGCACGCTGCCCGGCGATGGCGTGTGAATGAAATGAAGTTCTCGTGATGTGACGTCTACCAAACATATTTCATTTAGTACTCGGATCTACATGTTGTCTACTGTATCAACACGCCGCAAAAACGCCGGGCCAAACGATGCGGTAGGAAGAGTTTTTCAAATTCTTCTGCTTTGATTACTAACCTAACAGTTCAAAGTTTTTAAATTTTCTGACACATTTTCAGTTGTTTAAAGAAATTGTAACGCTTTTAAACTTCCTCCATAAAGATGATAAGTGGAAAATCTGAAGCTCTGCGGTGTGCGAGTAATATTTTAAACTAGCTTTAATTCTTCACACGAAACAACACGCATATACAAGAAGTAAATATTGCGCCGTCAGTTAAGAAATACAGCAATACAGCATTGATGCTGCCAACTTGCATCGAACGGACGCAGATCTCAACGATAAACCATCAACCTAATGTGTACTCTATCCGATCGCTGTCAATCGATTACGCAGCAACGCAGCCAATACTAATTTGGCGCAGCATGGCAACCCACCGGACAAGGCGATCGCCGAACGCACGCACCCACTCACCCACGAATTGCACTCTCGCAGACATAACCTATGAGATGCGCAACGTATACGATGGATGGAAACATCACAGACCAGATCCGCGTGTCCACCGCCAAAGATGTCAACCAACCGGCTTGTCACACGTTCCGTTTTCGGAAACACAAAATCGAAGCGCTACCAGTAAATAGAATCGTAGGTCAGGAACGGGCGCATCGATCGCGGCTTGCACTCGGATATACATTGATCGTTGAACCGATGGCGACCACGCTTGCTTTTAAGCCCACCGCGCAGGAAAACTAACCAGTGCTCGACAGATCCTCTCGACCAGATCATGTCTAATAGCAACCAGGCGTCTGTCGGCGGTGTATTGTTTGATCTATTCATAGTGGCCGTAGAACCCTCGTAGGACGAAAAGGTCGGCGTTATTTATTGAATGTGGCTTTTGTGCTATTTTAACGCCGCGACTTGCCATGGGCGGATCGACGAGTGGCCGCCGGATGACAATTGGATCCACACTCGAGCCATAGTGTT
The DNA here is from genome assembly GCA_947359385.1 of Chesias legatella. Lineage (NCBI taxonomy): Eukaryota > Metazoa > Arthropoda > Insecta > Lepidoptera > Geometridae > Chesias > Chesias legatella. The sequence goes on along the minus strand of OX375762.1, from coordinate 14,485,978 downwards.
GCCTTGACAACTATCTCTCAGAAGTCAATCAGATCAAAGTCAAAGTCAAAGTCAAAAATTTTATTTCCATAGAATTCATAAAATGGCTTGGAAACGTCAATATTTAAAACATAAGGTCACGCGTACTTATCGATAAGTTTGATGCCTGTTCAAACCCTATCCGACCCTCCATGGGGTACATCCGATACAAATTTCCACTAGTGAAAGAGATCCGGATCAAAGGTAAACATCGGCTGACCCGTCAAAAACACTGACACAGGGCACGCAATCGAGTGCGTAGTTACGCGGAAAGCGGTGTCCATTAGAGGTCAATGCCGAACGCTCTCAGCGCAATCAGCTCAATAGGGATCAGTGGGTCAGTGCCGGCGAGATACGAGCCCGCTGCACAGCACCGCCCCGCCCCGCCCCGCCCCGCTGCCGTCGAAACACATGAATATTCACACGGTAATGCTCGTCATTCAAATCCAAATTACTTACAGGAGCGTGCGGAGGCAACACAATATACTCATGTAAATCTGAGCCGAGGTATCGTTTACAATGTCCCTTCAAATACCTACCATAATTACCCATTTATGGTAGGTATTTGAAGGTGTTAACATGTATAATATACAAAAAGAAGTATATAATAAGTATTCTATCAGTTGTCTGGTTCCCATATTACAAGCTATGCTTAGTTTGGGGCGAGATGGTGATGTGTGAATTGTCCACCAATATAAAAAAGTGATGGACGTGAAGATTACAAGTTGGTGCCGTTTTATTTCCCCCAGAAAATCCCCGATGAATACAAACTTTAATTACCTAATCGCTATAAAAATAGCGTTCAGGTGATTCTAGCCTTTGCCGCATAATACAGGTACATAGTCAACTTTTCCAACTCGCAATTTACATAACCCGTTAAATTATTGAAATTATCTGTGAACTTTGCGATGACTTTCAAGGATGTTTCGTGCGCGAAGCTGATTTGTCGCAAAGGATCATAATTGAGACCAGTCCAAACCGCTCCTTACGGGTGCTGGCCTGAACTACTTATTACATGAATGACATTGTACAAGAAGCGGTGAGCCACCAGCTCTGCCGTAACTAGCGTTGCCAGGCGTCCGGATAAAGCCGGACACAGTCAGGCTTTTTAGCTTCGTGTCCGGCCAAATTAGTTGGTTTTTGGCTTTTTAAAGTTGGCCAGTTTCTTTACATTTCTCATATGTTGGTATAAAGAAGACTTATTTATACAGCTTTATTGCTGTTTCATTGATGAATTCGTTGATATATGAAGAAAAAGTCACGATTTAATAAAAAAAACTGTCGTTATACTAATACTACAAAATTAGAGGTGTCCGACATTTTTACCAAAATGAACGGCTAAACTAGCCGGTCTGTCCAGCTTTTCAGTTTTACGATCTGGCAACCCTAGACGTAATTTTTCTTGTCTGCTCAGCCTTTTATGAGTTAATTTAATCTTAATCAGTTTTTATTTTTAATTTACTTAGGTGTTGAAACGAGCTGTCGGCCCACCTGATGTTAAGTGGTAACCGTCGCCCGTAGACAACAATAATACGACTTAAGTCCTCTCGACCAAAATACGAGATGACTCAAGTCGCATCCATCACCCGGAGACGGGGATATTACGTCTCATGCGCCTGCAATATCACCCACTCCCTTCTGCTGGAACACAGCAACACGTGTGCATCACTGCTTGGCGGCAGATTACCAGGTATACTTATGTATCATGAAATCTAGCTCCTCAGGCACTCTTGTTTTTTTTTTATTTTTTTTTATGTAATTCATTTACGGAACGAGCCGACGCCGACGGCCCATCTGGTGTTAAGTGGTAACCTCGGCTCATAACAGCCGATGCGACTTGGGTCCTCCCATACTATTTATGACAAGACCCAAGTCGCATCGTATGCGCCCGTAAATGTGAGACGCGAAGGTGGAATGTCTCATGTGCCTGTAATTTCACCGGCAACCACACCTTTCAAACCGGAACCCAGTAACGCGAATGCGTTACTGCTTGGCGGCAGAAAAGGGCATGGTGGAAGTACTTCCCCGGACGAACTTGGCGAGAGTTCTACTACTCTTATTGTCTTTATCTCTTTATTGTCCAGGAATTGCAAAGAACGCTGCCCATGATGCGATAAATAACAAATTGTTTGCAGAAAATCTTTTTCTTCGAACCATGTCACGGTCATGTCATTCACATTTAAACGCGTTAGTTAAAGATTTCATTCAAGTCATGTGATGTCTGAAAGCGCAATCGAAAAACTGATGGAAAGAAAGAAGGAAAAAGAAAATTATTTACACAAGATGATGGACGAGAATTCATGCAGCGAATTCTTTCTCAAAGAATGTGTAGGATCCGTCTTTCAACGCTAATATTAGAAAAAATAACTATTAGTGTTTATAATTTTGGTAGAAGAAAAACAAAAGTGATTGTAATCTCGACCTGACACAGGTATTAACCAATTACCGTTGGATCTGGCAGCATCATCATCTATTGTCTATGGTGAAATTTGTCCTCGGATATTACTCGGATATCAAACACTAGAAATTTGTCCTCGGATATCAAACACTAATCACAAGTAATGAACCAGAAGCAATATGATATTGGATTTCTCATTGGCAAGGTGGCAGGTAGGTGGCTAACGGGGGAGATAACGGCGTATTGTGAAAGAACGACAAAACAATGACCCAATGCAACTCAATTGGCATCTTACAAATCAATCATTATGATGTTGATAAAAAGTCAGAGATGGCCTAAAAGTTGACTGTAATAATAATGGTGGACATTTCACACAGCGCCATCTAGCCCCAAAGTAAGCTAAGCATAGCTTGTATCATAGGAACCAGACAACTGATATAATACTTGTATACTTTTCTTTTGTAAATACATACATATTAACCCAGACACAACAAACATCAATGTTACAAATGTCACATAAATTGTTTGTCCTGAGTGGGGATCGAACCCACGACCTACAGCGCCGAAGGTAGGGTTACTAACCAACTGAGCTATGAGGCCAGTCTGTGCAGGTTGGGATAATATTCCAGACAAATTTGATAAATTAAAACTAATATACATTGTAGAACGAGTTACGTATTCTATGACATTCATGACTGGAAACGGCAATTGGAAAAGTGTTCCCTCAGTGTCAGTGCTGAAGTCAGTGGGTAATGTATAAAGTGTGTTTATACACACAACAAAAATCTTGCTGAATTTACTCAGTATTTATGTACTATTACTGCGTTTATCTTTCGTTTAAAAGTAATTTATTTATGAATTCTATGGATATAAAGTTTTGACTTTATCTTAGTCATTTTAATGCACAGTCCCACGAAAATTCCGCAATGTGTTCCCGAGTTACACAGATCGGACTGTGAACGCCGTCACTCAGTGGGTATGTGTTGATTTTGAAAGACTTGGCATAGAATCCAACTGTTACACTTTTACGATTGATGCTCACGGTTCCTTGAGATGGATAGATAATCGTATTGTTACATTCAATGTTGGGCTTTGACGATAGTTGCTAACGTCCTCATCGAGATGTCACGGTCGGATCACTTTACTTTTATGTCAAAGTCAAAAACTTTATTTCCATTGAATTCATAAAGAAATGGCTTGGAAACGTCAATATTCAATATGGTTCATAGTAACCTTAGTATTGAAATAGATTTATTCAAAAAATATGAGTAACAATATAATAATAGATAGTGAAAAATTTCACGATAGTGTTACCCACAAGGGGAGAAGAGGCCCACTAAGCCTCTGCCTACGCCTTCAGGAATAAAGGCGTGAATCTATATGAGAAGAAACAGAACACGAATGTTTTCCAATCCACAATTCAAATGCTATGAATTATTAAGAATGTTCCATATTCTCTAAAATAACGTGAATGTTGTGTTCATGATTAGCGCCAGAGTCATCGTGTCTAAAGATAGGTGATAGGCTATAATATAAGGTAAATAAATAAATAAATAATGGTGGACATCTCACACAGCGCCATCTAGCCCCAAAGTAAGCTAAGCATAGCTTGTATCACGGGAACCAGACAACTGATATAATACGTATATACTTTTCTTTTGTAAATACATACATATAATACATATACACCCAGCCACAAAACAAACATCAATGTTAAAAATGTCACATAAATGTTTGTCCTGAGTGGGGATCGAACCCACGACCTACAGCGCAGAAGGTAGGGTTACTAACCAACTGAGCTATGAGGCCAGTCGGTATCAATGTAATAAAATAATAAGCTAATAAGCCTGCTTGTGTGCATTGCCAAAGTTAATGAACCTAAAGCCATATCAATATCGTTGGACGTCCAGTGCCTCGTGACTGTATGATACTAAATTACTCGCAGATTCCAGATATCAAAATTATGAAAGAGTAATCTCCCGGTCACGACGCGACAGCACAGACTATCGACAGCATGCCGCCAGACGTCATTTGCTGTGTGTACACGTCAGATTTATCGGTTCCCTCATACGAAGCATCAATTGTATTTGCGAGAAGGAATTATTACTCTATTAATTTTTATCTCCGTTCCACTGACGCCTTCTAAAGGTAGTAGCCAAAACTAGGTGGGCCGTTTTGTATGGGTAATTTATTAAGGAAAGGTAGGGAAAGTAGATGGTAAAGCTATTACAGATAATCCCGGGCTATTACGGTTGAACATTAAATCTTGTTCGTCTGGTCATTGGGCTATTGCAATGATACCAACTCACTTCCCAAATCTGTCCCAAAAAAAGGAGAAATTTTCGATAGATGATTTTTATACTTGGTTGAACCCCTGGCAGAGCCGCCCCCGTTCTAGGGATTTTACTAAATCTGCAGTCTCTAACGAGCATTAAGCCGATTAAGTAGATATTTTTCAAAGATTTATTAATAATCTCATTAAGAGGTACTGGCGTTCAATATAATACAGAAAGAATCGCTCAGGCGAGCTTCTAGAAAATACACTCCTTGATAATATCCACAACAAATTGAAATTTTAAATTCTTTGTGTTATATTGGGCGGCGCTCGCTCTGGAACTTACGACATCGCACAGAAAACAAATGGATGCCAATAATAATAAAGTTAATTTCGCACTTCTATTCGCATGCGTTATTAGTAATAACGAGCACGCGCCATGCGCACGGTCCTCAATCCCAACATATAGAGCACGGCTCGGCAGTGAGACGCACGGCTCGGCAGTGAGACGCACGGCTCGGCAGTGAGACGCACGGCTCGGCAGTGAGACGCACAGCACAATAATACAAATGCATAAGTAAATTATTTCCGTAGAATTCATAAAAAAATGGCTTGAAAATGTCAATAAGTAATATTTAAAACATAAGGTTACGCGTTCATATCGCTTTGTTGAGTTCAAAAAGGCCCAAGCACAGGTGGTACCCCGGGTAGGGGGGCATCTGCCCCCCGGGCGCCCCGCGACCGCACCACCCGGCTGTCTCGGCCCTCCATCCGCGACCGGCTGCCCCAATTAATGGCAACCGCCTTTCCAGCCTTTCACAATAACCCACCGTGTTTAATGACTTGGCATGCCTTCTGCCGTCATTCGATAAAGACTAAGTCATTTTTTACGACCTAAAACTGGGTATTCGTAACTTTTTGCCGTCGTCGGTGGATGTGTGTGTGTGTGTGTGTGTGTGTGTGTGTGTTTCTGTGTGTGTGTTTGTGTTTGTGTGTGTGTGTGGTCCACAGATACAAATTAACAAACTAGTTCCCCTAGCGAGAAACAGAGTTTAGATAAAGTCAAAGTCAAAGTCAAAACTTTTATTTCCATAGAATTCATAAAGAAATGGCTTGGAAACGTCAATATTATTCAAAACATAAGGTCACGCGTACTTATTAATAAGTTTGATGCCTGTTCAAACCCTATGCGACCCTCCATGGGGTAGAACAGACAAGATACCCCTAATGGAGGTATTCCTTTTTTTTCGCGAGCACGATCCTTGTAACAATTGAGTACTTAGGATATAACTGGAAGTCGCCAATTTGATTGCACTCGCTCCCCTCGACCAGAGTGGCTTTGCGAATCAAGCGATCAAATTATGAGGACTCGAGACTATTCATTCCGTGGCGGAGACATTTCACACACATTCAATACTCCGGTAGCAATCTGTTACAAAATAACCCATAATGAAAATAAGCGTTAAGTAAAACACAATGCCATGCCCATTTCTGCCGCCAAGCAGTAACGCGTTCGCGTTACTGTGTTCCGGTTTGAAAGGTGTGGTTGCCGATGAAATTACAGGCACACGAGACATTCCACCTACACATCTCAGGGTTACCGGCGCATACGATGCGACTTGGATCTTGTCGTACCTAGTAAGGGAGGACCCAAGTCGCATCGGTTGTTATGGGCAGAGGTTACCACTTAACACCAGGTGGGCCGTCGGCTCGTCCCGTAACTGTAACACATAAAAAAAAACACAAGTTAAATTGCCGCGTGCTTCGTCGGGGTCGTAATCGCGGTTAGCAGTCCGACTGTCCGTCAGTGCCATTAACCATTTGGCGTGGCAAAGACGATGATTAAGTTATAAATAAATAAGTCTAAATAAACACAAAAATATAGTGTACATAAATGAAACGAAATAACTGAAATAAGTTCTAGGTAAGATATGCGTGAGGCGTGCAAGGAGGAACCAAAAAATATATTAGTAACAATAAAAATAATGTCATAATGGTAATTGGAAATAATAAAAAAATAGTATCACTGCGCGAGAAACATAAATAATAGGTTGATGAACATATGGTATACTAAGGTTAGTCAGACAGGTACCAGATCTACAAGCTAATTACAATAACTAAATTTAAAACAAAAAAAATGTGAGCCGTCACGGGACGCCTGGCAGATGTGAAACATCGACATTATTTTGTAAAAGTAATATGCAACGCATGCCGTGGCGACGCGTCTCCACGCCAGAAATCGGTTTTACGTGCGGCTATAGATGTTTCACATCAAAAGATTATGTAAGAAGATTCCCTGCCCAGACTTTTGTAAATCAACAAGGGTGGTTTTAAATTTAATCCTGAAATTAGTTTTACATTGTACTAAACGTAATGGAGGGGGGAAAATGAATATTTCATTATTATCCTAAATAATGTATATGATATAGGTGGGTACGTTATTTGAATCTTTACAAGGATCATGTATGCGAAAATTAATAAATCCTTCGTTTTGGAGTTTCTTGTATGTTCTTCCTCATGGACGAGGGACATGAGAAGTGGTTTCTAAGAAAACACCTATTTAAATCGATGCCCTCGGCGCCGGCGCGGCGGCCAATTGCAAACATTCAGTGGAGTTACTTTGACAAATATCCGTTTGGTCCGAGCACATAATATGAAGCCGAGTGATATCGAAGTATTAAACTTTAGTTCCACATAATGAAGATAATTCATGAAGAAACGAATTTGAAAACTTATTAGCTAATATCGAAATATAAGGTCACACGTATTTGTTATTTTTAGGTAAATAAGTTTACGGAATTAGCTGATGGCTCACCAGCTGTTAAGGGCCAGTCATTTCTATTAACAACAGCACAATTTTAACAAAAATCACAATTTATACTCCACGATACATAAATAATATTATAAAGTCTGACGCCTGTTTGTATGGGTGACGTTAGGTATAAGACAGCTATGTGGTACCACACGCGGAACCGCGTGATGAGTGACAGCCACTAATTATAATTATACCGGACGGATTCGCGGGCGAGAGCTAATGAGCGCGGTGACTAGAGACGGCACTGTGCCCATCCGGGGGGTCGCAGCTCGCCGCGGGGCCATCCCGTGCCATCCACTCGCGTCCACACGCAGAGAACCTTCAGATTTCCGGTTTCAGATATTTGGAAATGATTATCCATGTACTAGAGAACTTCTGAGAATATCTCCCTATTTGTATTACTTAGTATCAAGATGTTTCTGATAGTTTCGAACTATGTTTAACTCAATATTCAGCTTTAAGACGAATGCTGACTCGGCGATGTCATTACGAAGGAAGGAGGCCTTTTCTAAAAATTACGTAAATATCCACATGTGTTTACAGTGCATAATTATATTTTGAACTCGCGGATAATTAAATGTGAGTGCACTGGATTATTGTTGCAGGCTAACGCCGCGACGTGGAAATAGCGGCCGAGGCGCGGCGGCGCCCGCCCTTGTCGCCCTAACGAGACAGCTCTTTACAATTTATGTAGACAACATTTGTATTGAATATATTCAAATATGTCGACTGACAATATTTACAGTATTTGACTGGCCTCATAGCTCAGTTGGTTAGTAACCCTACCTTCTGCGCTGTAGGTCGTGGGTTCCCCACTCAGGACAAACATTTATGTGACATTTGTAACATTGATGTTTGTTCTGTGTCTGGGTGTTAATATGTATGTATTTACAAAAGAAAAGTATATAAGTTTTATATCAGTTGTCTGGTTCCCATGATACAAGCTATGCTTAGCTTACTTTGGGGCTAGATGGCGCTGTGTGAAATGTCCACCATTATTATTATTATTATGTCGGTAAATTATTAAGTACATACACATACTGTTATTATATTGTCGATGGGGATTGTCTCCTCGAAAATATGCGCTAGCTCTGCCAAGTTTATTTATGACTCATAGCGAATCAGGCAGTTTTGAGTACAGACCGCTTGCATTGCGCAGCGCTTCACAGCACGACGCGAAATTTTGCATTCACGGGCGTAACTGCGAAATGCACAATATTATTTTATACATAACACAAATCCTGTTACCATAATATCTACCATATGACAAAGTTATTTACCCCACAGATCCAACTCAACAAGAACTCAACATTCTCATCTCCGCCGCATGCAATATTTATTTCATCCGTCTTTTTTATGGCCCTACATTTATATCGATACATACAGACAGTTCATAATCGATTTGTTAATTTTGCTCTTCAACTAAAGGGGCATTCCTGGGTGACAAGTTATTCCTATGATCTGTCACCATTTCATCCACCCTGACTGACTCTGAGTTGATCTATCTAGCCTCAAAACAATCATAGCTTGTACTATGGGAACCAGACACCTGATATTATACAAATATATACTTTTTTTGTAAATAAATACACATAATTTAACACCCAGACACGGAACAAACATCAACATTCGTCACACAAATGTTTGTCCTGGGTGGGAATCGAATCAACGACCTACAGCGCAGTAGGCAGATAAATTGAGCCCTTAAACAAAAAATGTCGTAGATGGGCTCTGTAACATGCACATGTAACAATGTAACATGTAACAGAGCAGCGTTCTGTTACATGTTACTCGTTCTGTGCGCCGGCGCATTGACAACAAACATTGTTACGGCTTGGCGACCGTACAACACATTATATTTAGCCGCGCTAGGTAAGAACTCGTAAATATTTTCTTGCTAAAAATAACACATCATGTCTCGCGTGATGATATCAATGAAATGACGTCCGATGCTTTGCTTCACACAAGTCTCTCAACACAACGAAACGGCTTTAACAAACATAAAAATCACATTAAAATAATAATGATACCTATCATAAAATATGAATTGAAACCACAAATAATCTATAGATCACATGTTCTAGAGGTATTTTAATAATTAAATTAGTTCTTACTATCAATAAAATTCACGAATTGTGTTAAATTTAAATAAAAAAAGCCTTTTCCTTAAAGTCAATATATTTCTATTTCCTCTTTTTATGTTTCTTTTAATGTGATAAGAGGTGGCAAATGGTCCACCCGGTATAAGCGGTAACCTTTGCCTGTAACAAGCAATACGCCTTGTCTCCTCTCGTAGATAGAACAAGACCCAAGCCGCATCGTGTGCGCCCGTATTTATGGGACGTCAAGGTGGAATTTCAATTACTTCTAATTTCACCGGCGAATGCATTACTCTGCTTGCCGGCAGAAATGGGACGAACCTTGTTTAAGTTCTAACTGCTACTTCAACTTCCTAATGTCTGCATATTATACTAATAACCAGATGGCAATTTATTATTAACTTTAGATGTTTTACTATAGCTACTACTAAAAAGATTTATTGCCTTTATTAGTCCCGGATCAGAGTTATCTTGACGTCCTACGCTGGAGATATCGGAAGGAAGATTGGGATTTGTCTTATGATGAACACCATTTCGTAACAGATATCATCTATCAACAAGTGGTGAACTAGACATAGATAGGTACACACATCACTCATTGGATGAATGGTTCGCGTTCGCTCCCGCTGAGACGCTAACGCAACTAAATTCAAAGTTTTCCGCGTACGTTCGCTGACGGAGCCGAGCGCGGAACCATCACGCTGAAATGTCACGTGAAATGCGAGAGACGGCCTGATTTACCGACAGCCGACTAATTTTAGCCACAATCACACTGTCGAGTCGCATCACTCCTTTATGCCCGTCCGTCGACCACATAGCTGGCTGGAGTTCTAGCTATATATACTAAAGAATTTATAAATACTTTCAAAAGGTTTTTTTTTTTACAACAAATTGTTTATCGAAATGTTTCTATCTGTGAGCTGTATGTTGCGAGCTCAAACGACAAAGACGTCATCGCGACACAGCACGTGCGCGTGGCGTGGCGTGGCGTGGCCGGCCGCAACCGCGAATAACCTTCCATAACACTCGTAATTTTACGAGCGCTATTTTTACATCATAAACCAATTTCTGTCAGCTTTAATCGACGAGGTATATTGACCCGCGATTAACAATGTTTCTGGTAGTGGTCGTCCGGTATTCCTCTATGATACTTCAACATTCCTTGGACATCTCGGGAGTTTAGAAATAATCATTTCATAAAGTGTGTCGACGCCGATCTAAATACGTTATGTTCCGCCCACGTACTGCCCCAGAGCGAGCCTCGACCTAGTCCCGTTCCCTCAACGTAGAGACAGCGAAGACCGAAAAGGAGTAGAAAACATTGTTCTCATTTCAGCATCCTGCATTGTGTTGCCTCCGCGAAGAGCCCAACTAATGTATTCAAGTATGAACCAGCCAGGATGCACAGTGAGAACAGAATGTGGACATCTTGTCGATGCGATCTCCTGGACTGGACGTGGGATGTACCGGAACGCATCCAACTCTCCACGCATTGTGGGTAGACCACAAAGTTCACCAAGTTCAAATTGATACAAAACAATTCACACAGAGTATAACAAATGTATAAGGAGCTGCAATAGTAGTAGTTCTGAGAGCAATCTCGATTCTTTGATCGATTTCGATCGAAATACATTGATGCTTCTTAGTATGTAACTAAATACTAGTTATATTTTGTGAATTCATTTCATTCCAGCAGATTTTGTATTTAATTAAAATATATTGAGGTAAAAAACTCAACCAACTTACTGGCACAGTAAGAAGCCAACAACATCTAAAATGTTTTGTTGGCGCACGTTTTTGAGGACGAAGTTGCGTGATCATTGATCCGTCGGAGTTTCGGCCCGAGCTGCAGCCGAGAGTCGACAGTCGATAGTCGAGAGTCGATAGTCGAGAGTTGAGTGTCGATAGTCGAGAACCGGCGCAGCGGCGGCGACACGAAGACAAACTTGAAGAAGAAAAATACGCTCGCGACGTAGCTTACAACGCGACGCCGGAAAATCAAGAAACGCGAACTCGACACTTTGTCTACAACGGAAACGCTTCTGTTTTTGACTGTATATATATATATATATATATGAGTATGTAGACAATAATCGCTTTCTGCTCCGAACTTTACACTCGTCTCCTTCAAGATACGATACAGTAGAGCTATTGGATACAAGAGTAACAACTTCTACCAGGGAAGAGTACCTACAGTTGATTTGAAAAGTTTGATTGAACATTGTGTCAGTTTATAAAAGGATTCAAGTGACTTTTCGAATTTCATAAACTGAAGAAAGCAAATACTAAATACTGCTGTTACCTACTATGAATATGGAGACCAAATGTGAAAAGTTTCCAAATTTATATCCTCCACCATATTATATTCAATATTTATATTTATTTTACTCAACTATGAAGGAATAATAAACATCGAATAGAGTTAAAATAAAATAAAACTGTTAACTTAGATTGAATAGAGTGATATGAAGAAGCGTGTCGTTGCCGATCTCCGCGCGAGGCGCTCCGCCCACTTGCGCCACTAGCGCCCCCACTGAGTTGTAATATGTTGTACGTACTAAATACCCCAATTGTTGTTTACTAATGATCTGCTCCGATCAACCTGCGGCAAAGTTTTAGTGACAGTTGGATCGCGAATGAGATAATTAACATGTAAATATTACCTTTGTTTCATTGGTCAACTAAATTGTGATTTAAATGAGTTACTATTCAAAAAAAGGTCCAAATCCAGCAATGATTTAATCAAGCATTGCTCCTCGCGTTGTTTAGCCGTGTGTAGTCAGTTAACAAATAACAAAACACCGGAATATCCGTTATCCGTCGAGACAATACAGTTTTACAAAATATAACAATCGTAGTAGAGAAGGGCAGAGCAGGGGAACCGGGGTAGCGCTCCGCTCAGTATGCCTCGCTCGGATAACGAAACTTTTCAGGCTACGTAATTTGGGGGAGCTGGGTGCGGGGGGGCGGAGGGTGCGGCGGCGGCGGGGGGAGGGACATTTATTATTCTTAGGGAGCCACTCGTTGTGCTATACAAAATAGCAACTGAATCCGTTTTCGTGCATTTTAAAAATGAAAAGACAATTCGCAGGTCAAATACAAAAATGTGTTATGAGAAGTGTGCCGACGCGACGCCGACGTCACAAACAGCTTTAGCAGTTGTCTGAGAAACCTACAAAGGATCTGGAAAGAGAAAAAAAGAAGAAAGGAAAAGGACCTCCATGGACCATTTACGTTAGCTTACTTAAGCTGTAAGCACTTCGTCGTAGCTTCCAATAACGAATTATTATTATTCTTCTTCTTAACATATATATATATATATATATATTTAATCAGAACACCTTTTCTACAGTTATCAGAATGAGTTCGGGACCTCGCAAAGTCTATGAGACGGAAGTATTATGAAACCGGTATTCCAAATCAAGTTTTGTAACTAAATTAACTTGAACTTAGATTATTATAGGGGCCACTGCATTTTAAATGCCGTATTAAATAATTAAGCCGGCTGCCAGTCCGCGAGCGCGCCAGCACTGGCTCGCCGGGTACCGGGTGCCGGGTGCCGGGTACCGGGTGCCGGATAACGAGCAGGCGCTTCTGATGCTTTTATTGTATGTCATGGATTCATTATGATGATCACTTCCAAAGACTCGTATGATAAAGTTCGAAGGTGCTTTCATGAAGGAATTTTTCATAAAGGAATCCCTCCATTTGGGTTTTCTTGCTGTTCTTCCCCATGGAGGGTCGGATAGGGCTTGAACAGGCATCAAACTTATCGTTAAGTACGCGTGACCTTATGTTCTGAATAATATTGACGTTTCCAAGCCATTTCTTTATGAATACTATGGAAATAAAAGTTTTTGACTTTGACTTTGATAGACGTTGAGCAGACTTACAAACGTAACATATGTTAATCGTGTATTTATATATTAATTTATGTTTATTTAATTGTGAACTTGTTCCAAATTAGTAATCACGAAAAGAATAATGTAGATTGATTTGATTGACGTTGAACTAAAATATATTGACGTTTCTTGCCCGACGCTTAAAACTATGTCTCAGGAAGTAAGTTCTTAATCGAGTGTGGCAAGGATAGACGCATCTGAGATTACGCGCAGTAACTGATATGATACGCTGTGATATGATACAGATACGGCAACAACCAAATAAGTCACATCGGCTTGTACTACAAGACTCGGGCCGCAATCTCTACTGGTTCTCGCTATCTCAGTGTACAGTGTTCCTACGTCGGATTTGGGAATGATAATAACATTTATTTCACAACAAACGACAAACATTACAAAGATAATGAATATAAAAAAATAAATAAGATTTTAAGAGCAGTAGAACTCGCCAAGTTCGTCCGGGGAAGTACTGCCACCATGCCCATTTCTGCCGCCAAGCAGTAACGCGTTCGCGTTACTGTGTTCCAGTTTGAAAGGTGTGGTTGCCGGTGAAATTACAGGCACATGAGACATTCCACCTAAACGTCTCATAGTTACGGACGCATACGATGCGACTTGGGTATTGTCGTACCTAGTAGGGGAGGACCGAAGTCGCATCGGTTGTTATGGGCCGAGGTTACCACTTACCACCAGTGGGCCGTCGGCTCGTTCCGTAACTACATAACTAGAAGAACCTGTATGATGGAGTACCTATGACTACGCCATCCGCCGGACAATTAACTAGAGTTTTTAAGTTAAAAGTAAGCAAACATTATTGCCCACACTAAAACTTAAGAATATAATGTACAAAATAAAGATGTTATGTCATGTTGGATCTAGGACAAAACGTGTGTGTTTGTTGGGGTGCCACAGATGGTTTGTAAGATGATAAGTATTTTTATGTTTACTCTATGAAAGAATGATTAAAATGCTTTCTATTCCTAAGTAGATATACCGACTCGGTCGCAGTAACGGCAATGTTGGGGAATCAAATCATACATCTCCTATATCAGTAATCTAGTCAAAGCTCATGCACAAAATGCCTTCTTAAAATAATAAACCGATTTATTCCCAAAATAGCTCGACTGAATAGTGAGCGGATCGCGTGCTATCGCCCGCTGCTTGGCTTTGAATAGCTACAGCTAGCTAGCTAGCTACTTGAATGCGAATCGATGTTAGGTCAGCGCGGAGTGATGCGACTACCGCCTGATTCTCTTAAGCTAGTATAGTATCTATCAGTCAGGTACTAGCTCCACGTCCTATAAGAACAAAAATGCGCATTTCAAAGCTTAAAGTATACCGTAAATCAATTATTGGTATTGAATTTCTTCTTCTTAGTTAAATAGGGGGTTCAATTCATTGGATAGGGGGCACCTCTTCACATCAATATTGTTCTGTGGAATTTCGATTATCTACTTGTAACGACATGTAGCTACCAAAAATGTATACATCAAGTATTTCTACTGTCCATTCTGTATGCTAGCGTATGCTTGAAGCAACGAACAAGACACATGACTTTTTTATTGACCATATATTATTAAAGAACAATGGAATATTAATATTAGTGATGGTTAATACTTTTTGCATTGTTATAATATTGGCTAAATGCATTGTAATAGACACGTTTCAAGCTATACAATTATTAGTAATGCAATGCCCTCATTAAAGTGATCAGTGTCTGTCGCGTATCAACCTGCTGCATTTGTCCTGCCCACATAATTGTCCAAATGAATACGAGCAATGAAGTATTTAGACTTGACATTTCCGTGTGTGAGGAACACAACATTAATTTGAACTTCGGTCTGTAATAAAGCCGAGCGCCTGATAGCAGGCAGAAATACTCGAAACTTTATCCAACATCCATAGAATGAATATATTTATTTGCAAATAAAATTGCCAAGCTTTATCTCATTAGTACTCGTTCACCAAACAATTTGTGGTGCGTTTTAGCAGACACGGATCATGTTGGTAATCGCTTGGATGTAAGCAGGGCACGATAGCAATGAAATGGTGGCTCGGGGAACATTCGCGTCATTCACAATTAATGATAATTGCTACACTCTGTCAACCAGGTAATTCTTTTGACATAACTGTTACAACATAACTGTTCTAGAATACGTAAAAGTTAAAAATGCGTAGTAAAATATACATAATTATGTAAACTGCCTTAAAGATAAGACTTACAGGCATATCAGTTTAAAAATAATAATGATAATTTTTATGCGTATTAAACATAGTTACATCTATCCTAGTAAGTGATAGGATCGAATATAATCGCGTCAAGCGAATTAATCGAAAATAATTGACGTAAATCAGTGTAGCAAAACCTGGCATCTTTGCGCGTGGATTTGCCACCATAAACAAGATTATAGTTTATTTCGTTGTAATGTTATATTCGGCAACAAAAAACCGATATGTAATCGATACTACATACAAAACAAAAGAAAACAGTGTCACTAATCGAATCGAAAATCGGAATGTTACGTCGCTTCAATCACAGTTCAAAAAGTGAACACCCGATGGTCAGAGTATAAGCCATGTCGTAAGCCCCTGGGGAAACTTGGCTGTTAGCCAATTCGATCTTGCCTAGCTGGTTTAAGGCCGCATTGCAGCAGACGATATCGTATTAAGAGATGTCACATCGGTCTCAACGCTGCCTTGCTGCGCTGCAACGCAACCGATCAGCGGAGAGAACTGTTTTTTTAACCCTATAAATATAACCTACGTCAAATGAACGTAATCGATTTTGAAAAATCGATTAAACTCATTACTACGCGCCACGCACTGGCCGTTTCTGCCAACTCAGTTGACCCACTGAGCTTGCGGGGACACCCGTGTCGCTCAATAAAGTGTAATATACAGGGTGTCCGGTAATGAATGGATAACCTTGAAATGGGTCTTAGTAGAACTAATGGGCATTCGGAAAAAAATATCAAATAAAAAAAAAACCAAGTAGTATCAAAGATATGTATTTTTTGACGTGTCAACGTCTTATAATTCGATAGAGCCGGCTGCACGCACGAAAAAACATGACTCATGCGGCGTTACCTCGCTCTGAGGCGTTCCATGTAAGGCTTGTGCAAGTGCAAGCGAGAGCGCGGAACGAGCGACAAAGAAGCACAATCGGCCTTTGCGTTCGGCAGCGTTCGACATCCGTCTCTCTCCTACTTGAGTGAGCGATGCGTCTGCGTGGACAGCTGCTAATACTTACATTTACATGTTTTGATCGAGTATCAAGTGCATATATACATAAAAATCTATTAAACAAATGAAATTAAAATTTTCTTTTGAAAAATGCTACCATTCCATCAGTATTTTCTTAAGACGTTGACACGTTCAACTATCGTCAGTAAACCGACTTTACAGACAACCATTTTTTTAATAGTATCGATGTTCTGTTTTTTTTGTTTTATTTGTTTTGTTTTGCTTTTTTTATTTGATATTTTTTTCCGAATGCCCAATAGTTCTACTAAGACCCATTTTAAGGCTATGCATTTATTACCGGACACCCTGTATATAATAATAGGCTTTTCGTGGAGATCAATTTAGCAACTTAAATCAACGAAAAAACAGTTCACCGAATACGCTTCTTACGAACGCTGCCTTAAATAAGAGATATGTGAAGTCTCTAAACAAAAGTTGTATAACTTAAAAAGGCCTGTAAAAAGTCATCGATGGCATGTATCTTTTCGTTGAGGTTAATTCACAAATTGATAAAATGTGACTAAATAACTCTCAAAGACAAACTCGGTCAGTATATGAGAAGTAGTGGGCACAACTAATTTCGTTATTTCGTATTACAAATGAAACCCTTATATTTTTTATTCATCATTAAATTAGTTGCATATATTAAAGCAAACAATCACATTCATAAGCATATGATATTACGAATTTCAGCGTATGCGCACTCCAACATTTACGTCGGAAAGACGTATATCTTTAGTGTATAGAAATATTATGGTTCTTTTAGGGTTAAGGCGCGAAAAGGCGATATCGAAGGCCAATGGCACACTATAGCAGGGCTTTCTTAGCAAACTCTTTTGGGTACCTACATATCCGTATATAATTATTTAGGTTCATCTATTTTACTTCGAAATTAAATTCCGAGTAAGTGATCGTGTCAAAATTCAGTTTCATGGTAAATATGCCTGTCATTACCCCAACAGGGCTGTTACCTCAAGTTTGGTGAACAATTATTTTCTGACATTGTAGTAATGGTTTTATTGGTATCATAATAACACCGAAGATCCTTGAAAGAACGCTTCGAAGCTAAAAGTGGATCCTAAGAATGTGTTTTCATAAAAACACTGAATATCTAAACCGGGCACAGCTTGATAGAAGTTGTAAATGGTAATATATTTAAAATTTAAGACCACAAATACGAAAATTGATTCTTAAATCATTTGTTACATTCTAACTAAAAACTAATTTAACCCGAAGTGGATCCAAAGGTTGTTGAAAAAGAACTAAATGAAATTATAAATCTTCCATAGGTTGCTATAAGGTTTTATTTTATACTAACATTGAGCACCTACCGAATGCCGAAGGTCTACACTCGTATTTTTTATAGAAGTTTGTTTTAAGGTCATAGTGTATAGTTATTTGATTTTCTTATTTGTTTTTCTTGGTAACCTTATGCATTATTTTAAATAATGAAATGAAGCATATTTTAAAAAATGACTTGTATGTTTTCTTTTGTGTGGTTACAAGTAAAATAGAGGTGCGTCATAAATTCGAATTCCATGTGGACGAAGTCGCGGGCAACAGCTAGTTCTTGATTAAAAGTAGAAGTCTTGTACACAGCATAAGTAAAGTCCCAATAAACAACAATTGTAACAATAACTTTGCTCGCCACTCAAAACTTGTGAAGTTTTCATTGTGGGGTGGGGTAGAGTAAGGCGACTTAACTTGGACATAGAGGCACATATCATCTTTATTCTCATAGATATTTGCCCTCACATTGTTTCTCACGTTAAATTTGGATAGTAGCTTAGTAGTTTACTTCGAGCATGCCATTGATACATACGTATTTATGTCAGGGCAGTCCCCCGTATAACTGCCTAAATCGGCATCTGGGTATACAAAACCGATTTGCATAGGAACATAATACTTGACATAAAATATTGTGAATTCCAGTGGCGTTCATTATTCTTTTATTAATCCGTAATCGGAGCTTGCCGGTGTCCGAGGCATCTCGTTAGCACGAGTAATGGTCGCTTAGGCGGCGGCGACAGCGGCGGCTGTCGCTAATATTCTATTGTAAACTATTTCTATACTTCAAAACGTAGTTACTTTGATTTCTTTCCGTAGACTCTACCTGCTACTTATTCAGTGTACAAATAGAATCCAC
The DNA here is from genome assembly GCA_947359385.1 of Chesias legatella. Taxonomy (NCBI): domain Eukaryota; kingdom Metazoa; phylum Arthropoda; class Insecta; order Lepidoptera; family Geometridae; genus Chesias; species Chesias legatella. The sequence continues at coordinate 14,467,082 of OX375762.1, read as the reverse complement.
GATAAATAAATCTGAGCATATTGAACATTAAATGGACTGACACAACAGCGTTTTCTCTTTACATTATTGAATGAATTATAAATTGCGTCGGGGCTCTCTCGGCGGCCTAATCCGGGTACGCAAACGAAACATAAGCTTCCATTTATATTTCCATTCACAGGTTAGATAAGGATGAGGGAAGATTAAACTCATAGGCCCAATATCTACAAAGTATACATTAGAATCATACAGGCCATGGTTTAACTCACATTGATCATGTTTTTGCATACATGATTAGTTCGTATCGTATACCCGGTCCAAGACTGGGTCTTATAGTGTGAATAGTTTTGTTTGCGTAAGTTGCTTTTGAAGTCGTACTTGACTCGAATGAGAAACAAAGAACCTCTAATACGAAAGGAAATCCGACCTGGCCAAGAACAAAAAGCTCCAACGTGTGACCTACTTATCTAAATTGGGCTCGCGTGGTAGATTCGTGCTTATAACGTCTCGCTAGTTCAGTTGAGCAGGCATGCCCGTGCTCCTATATATTATATATTATATATTGCTCTACACTGATTTCTAATAATTAAACCGGCATAATGGAAACACAATATATATACAGTACGTATAAAACTAATTCGCTTCCCGCCTTCTGTCCTCTGCCTCTGTACGCTTATATCTTCTAAACTACACAACTGATTTTAATGCGGTTTTCATCAATAGATAGAGTGATTCAAGAGGAAGGTTTATACGTAATAGTTTAATATTGTTTTTTGCTAATTTGTTGAAATATGACGATAATTGTTCACGATAATCAAGCCGACCGAGAGCTTTCATAAATGCTGTCTTATTCTTAGAGTAGCCTCTAAAGAGAACATATTTGTATCGTCTCATGAAAAAAAAACTGTAAACATTTATAAGGATACCCTTTGTGTCTAATCATAGTAGTAATGGGTATTATTGATCACTCCACATTGACAACACATTAATATCTACATTGCACCCGCGCGAAGCTGGGGCGGGTCGCTAGGATATAATATAACTGGGGTTAGGGTACAGTGAAAAAAAATTGCATGGATAGAATTGTTCTAGACCGCAGAGACTAGCTAATATATTATAACTTTCAATTGTCCCACGCGTTAATGAGAAAAAAATTCGATCATTAATTCGCTCTATGATTTTTGTAATTTGGCAATTGGAACGCACTTGATCAGTTTGGACACGAAATGTATCGGTGGAAACCATTTATAATGTTGAGGAAGCAGAGTTCAAGCCACGGTGGATGACCCGTCCTTCTCCTGTCATAACATATAAAGCTTAATTTCTCATTTATAGACAGTCGTACGCTACTATGGTTTAGTTGGTATAATCGCTCCGCCGAACTCCTCGCTTCCTTCATTGATTACGCAATATTCCGCTAAAACTAACAAGATATTAATATGAGACTCTAGCGGCAAGAATTTGGAGGCAGTTGGAACATGGAAGGCAAAAACAAAGTAGAGCATTGAGTGTGATCCGGAAAAGGGTTCTGCTAATGAAAAAATTGCTGTTGAGTGCCGATATCCAACAACAAAGGGTGAAAATTGCCATTGTAATCCAATGAACAAACCCTCGTTTTAGCAAGTCAGATGAGTAGTGCGACGTGATGAAATAAAGCAATAAGCGTTTGGTAATTTAGCCCGTGTAACGTGGAGAAGTGTAAAGCTTGCCTCGCGTCGTGCAAATATTTGTTGCGGAACGGAAGCCGTCTACCATATCGCCGTACGTCAGCGAGCACTCGAGCATTTTGCCAGATCTGCTCGCATTAGTGCTACGCAGCCTAAGGCCTCGAGTGGTCCTGGACAAGTACCGACTTGTGAGCGGCATAAACTCATTACTTCGCTGTAGAATGGAAAACGTGCGCTTCTAAATCGGTCTCACTCCGCGTGGGTCCTCCGGCGACCGACTCGCAGAATACTTTGGCAAAAACATGACGCTACCAAAACATTGTAACGTCTCGCAGCGAGATCCCTCCTCGTAACGAGCTGCGGCTGTGTGATGATAAACAACCTGTTTTTTTGTATGGGTATGTCGCACACCGCGCCGCGGTTTTAGTACGTATCGTGTTAATGTGGGTGCTGTTCAATCAGCGTTCTGTGTTAGGATTCCATACCCTCACTGGCGGACTGAAGGCGCGGGGCCATTCCACCCTGACTGTGGATGGGGGGGTGGGGGGCAAAAGCAAAAGGATTTGTTCTTTGATCCTTATCGCCGGTGACGTATCGATCGCCATTTTTCGTCCAGACAAACTAAGCAAACAATTGATGGTCAAACACTGTACCTAGCAAGCAACCTTTTTTTGACTGGATAATTTAGTGTTGGCCGCAAATGGCCTTGACAGCGTTTAGCGGGCTTTTGGTGAGAGCAGGCTCTCAACCGGAAAGCAGTAGCCAGAAATCGACGATTTTATTAGTAATGACGAACACAAAAACTCATATCGAACCTAAAACTAGGAACATCCTCGAGGTTGATGTCACTGTAGCCGTCTTTGTAGAGTTCCTTTACTGTCGCACCCGAAAAAATATACAAACGCCCGGAGAGAGGAGGGCATAGGCCGCCACTGGAAACTCTTATTCTTTTACGAAATGACCAATTGTGTAAAAATTATATTGTCTCTGGTTTCATACTGTTTAAACTTTCCTTTAAACATATTCATTTTTATGAAACTCAATATTATTTTCATTCGAGTACATTGGATGTATCATTTTCCGTTACGGAAATCCCCCGTTGTAATAGCGCCTGTAGTGCCGATGTCCATTCTCCTGCCATACGTTACGTCACAATACGCCCTGGGGTTGCGAGCTACGAATATTATAGAATTGCCATTCAGAAAATCAGAAACAGACGTCTAGAATAATGAATGAATGTTAGTAAAGGTAGCACATACAAGTTTTGGTTGGAACGTAGGCCGGCGCAAACTGACAAACGACATCTCATGCAAAACAGCTATCAGACAAAGACAGCTGATGAGCTACAGGTTTTTGTTACGGAACGAGTCGACGGCCCACCTGGTGGTAAGTGGTAACTTCGGCCCATAACAACCGATGCGACTTGGGTCCTCCCCTACTAGGTACCAGACCCAAGTCGCATCGTATGCACCCGTAACTGAGACGTGTAGGTGGAATGTCTCACGTGCCTGTAATTTCAACGGCAACCACACCTTTCAAACCGGAACACAGTAACGCGAACGCATTACTGCTTGGCGGCAGAAATGGGCATGGTGGCAGTACTTCCCCGGACGAACTTGGCGAGAGTACTGCTCTTAGAACTTGCTCAGGTACCTCAGACCTGTACTGATGCAATACCCACTCGTAGTACAGTACGAGCACAGCCGGGGCTCTGAGCGCACCGCGCCCAATGGACTTCCCCGCGACGTCCAATATTATTCATTACAGCAGTCTTCTTCTTCTTCTTCGAGTCACCGGTTCTGTCGAACCAGTGTGGTGAAAGGATTGTAAATGCGCCTCAAAGAGGCTCCTTTCGTACACTCGATACATGTCTTCGAATTTTTAGTTCTAGGACATGTCGGTTTCCTCACGATGTTTTCCTTCACCGTTTTGAGAACGTGGTATTGCGCACATAAATCTTTCAATCGAAAAACTCATAGGTGCACGTCGGGATTTGAACCGGCGACCTCCGGATTGAAACTTGGGGGTCAGTACCGCTAGACCACCACGCTCTCAGCAGTGTATAGCGGTGTACTGGATAGATAGCTCGTATAGCGGCGTGGCGTGATCGCGAGTTGCGCAAGCGACGCGTACGTACATCAATTATAAAAGTAACTGGCCAGTTATCTGTGTCTGTGACGCCGCGAACAAACAGACTGACGTGCGGATGTGGGCCATCGCAAGAGTCACGACGCACCATGACAAACTAATATGTAAAAAAATATCAGTGGCGAAAAAAAAATTCCATCCGAAGTTTTTACATTCGATAAACACCTTTGAACCATGTAACATATTTTTTTTTTATGTAAGTAGTTACGGAACGAGCCGACGGCCCACCTGGTGTTAAGTGGTAACCTCGGCCCATAACAACCGATGCGACTTGGGTCCTCCCCTACTAGGTACCAGACCCAAGTCGCAACGTATGCGCCCGTAACTATGAGACGTGTAGGTGGAATGTCTCATGTGCCTGTAATTTCACCGGCAACCACACCTTTCAAACCGGAACACAGTAACGCGAACGCGTTACTGCTTGGCGGCAGAAATGGGCGTGGTGGCAGTACTTCCCCGGACGAACTTGGCGAGTTCTACTGCCTGACTATCGGACGTATCTAGTTACAGTGCGTAACTATGTCTATGTAGCACCCATATATTTGAGTAATTTATTATTCACTATTGTATACATAAAGGGATTTGTCAAATAATTAATTTGCGCAGCAAAACTTAAAAACCGACTTCATCGCCAATGAACGAGATTTATATATTTATATTTTATGATGTAAATTACAATTTCAAATAGAATTTTCGAAATCTAAATAAATAAATAATGGTAGACATTTCACACAGCGCCATCTAGCCCCAAAGTAAGCTAAGCATAGCTTGTATCATGGGAACCAGACAACTGATATAATACTTACATACTTTTCTTTTGTAAATACATACATATAATACATATTAACACCCAGACACAGAACAAACATCAATGTTACAAATGTCACATAAATGTTTGTCCTGAGTGGGGAGGGGAACCCACGACCTACAGCGCAGAAGGTAGGGTTACTAACCAACTGAGCTATGAGGCCAGTCAAAAAAATCTGTTTATGAACGACGGAGGTATGAGGTAATAAATATAAAAAATACGAACCGAATTGATAAACTCTTTTTTTGAAGTCGGTTCAAAAGCGTATGAACCAAAGGGTTCCGTGACGTGTACAGAAAAAAGTGAACTGTTTCATAATATATGTGTACCGTACCTAACGCATTAGATAGGTAATAATCTAATGCGACTGATGAGTGATTGTAACTACTTAATTTAATATTCAATGTTCCATTCAATAGTGGCTAGGCAACTAATTCGCGCATCAAGGTCATTACCCGACCTGGGTACGCAACACACACAGCCAAGTAATTCTGTATTGTTAGTTCTGTCTCTGTTTGTATCTGTTGATTATCATTTTATGGAAAATAGAACATAATCAATTCTACTAACTCATCCCTCCTCTGCATACATGACATAGACATACATGTGTTCGCTATTTAGCACACACATACATTACACACAAAGAAATATAAAAGAAAGATTTATTAAACATATACAAAGCAAAAGTTTGAAAATATTAAGAATAAAAACAAAACACGAACACATTGATACGAAACATATTGAACAAATTGGAAAAACAGAAAAAACAAATAAAACCTATTTGTGTGTTACAGCAGCAAAAAGTCTATCCTCAGCATTATGCCTGACCACATCGCTGAGATGTAGCTAGGCGCTGGTACTCTGTCAAGACCTAGAATCAACCAATACACCCTGTGAGTACAAACTTTGCGTTTTATGTTGATGAAAGCAAATTTTTATTTTATTTGGCTTTTATTACACCTTTCAATATAACCGTTTCCATTCCCCTGTAATAAATTACTCGTCCAGACTAGCGGAGGAGACGGTGGCGGCTTCGGCGGCGTCGGCGGCGGCAAACCTCGTTAGATCTGGAGCCTCATCCGGATATGAGCTGATAATCCAGTTGGTGCCGATCGCTAGACGAAGTCCGGCGTCTTCCTAACCACTGCCTGTTAGCCCCTCACCGACGCGACGATAAAAATTACATTCAGTTGCAAAGATCACATCGTGTCATTCAGTTACACAAATATTTAGTAACAAAGTAACTGATAGAGAGTAAGTACGGAAGCCTCCTGTTCTGGATAATGTGAAACTTTTTTTTTTATGTGATTGAGTTACGGAACGATCCGACGGCCCACCTGGTGTTAAGTGGTAACCTCGGCCCATAACAATACATATTAACAGCCAGACACAACAAACATCAACGTTACAAATGTCACATAAATATTTGTCCTGAGTGGGGATCAAACCCACGACCTACAGCGCAGAAGGTAGGGTTACTAACCAACTGAGCTATGAGGCCAGACATATGATGATAGAGCGTGGATTCTGAAGAGACTGTGTTTAAATGAGCCGTTCGAACTCAGGCGTTTGATGTTAAATTGGGCATAGCATCCATCGGATGCCAAGTGACAGATGCCAGCGGGGGATGGGGGCGGGCGCAGATCCGACCGGACACTCGTCGCAATCAAAACAACTTTTTGTTAACTAAATTACAGTACAGTATCATTAGCAAACAATACGAAGCGAACCACAAAAACGTAACAACCAAATGTACACCGCGCGAGCTGGGATTAAAGAATGCGAGATGTAATCGTCGGGACTGTTCGGATTGATACCCTTGGTTCACTATAGTCCAATATAGACGTGATCCAATATTCTCAGTGTCCATACATTACAATTTGACATTACATATTAAATTATAATTTCCGATTGGCCGTGGAGAGACATGACATTTTCAAATGTCTCGCTGGGTCGCGGTCGCCGAAGGGTACTAAATATTGCGAGTCACAGACTACGCCGATGTTATTACCTTCCCAGCCCTCGTGACTCCGCAGTGAGTCCGGTTTTCAACTTTATCGAAACAAGGTCACCGACAGCCTGTCTACACAATTCAAACTGTACTGTATATGTGTGCCTAACTCGTGCGGTGTGGCGACGCGCCTGTACTTAAGTTCTTTGGTCAAATACATTATAGTTGAACGATGAATTCCATAACACAGGTACTCCACGCACGTCCAAGAAAATAATCAATTATTTAACGCAACACATGCTTTAACTGAGTCAATTATTTAAAAAAGTTCACTAATTATGGGTATCAAATACCCTCATTGTTGATTGAGGGTATCTGATACCCACCGATTGTATTTCTATCAACGGCAATCTAGAACGCGACTCAGCTCCGTGCAGATACGACTGTAATTTAATGTTGTAGTAAAGAAATAAGCGAGAAAAGCTAAGGGGGGCACTTTATACCCCATCTTGTTGTGTGATCCCAATAATAATATGTTTTATTTGAAATCCAGATTATTATGATACCTATAAACCTTTTAATATGTACCTGTATATTGTTACTGTACTACAAGTATAAATAAAAACTTCTGCAATTTTTTGGCTTCAAATAAATTTTCTGCAAAGAAAAATTATGTAGTTACGGAACGAGCCGACGGCCCACCAGGTGTTAAGTGGTAACCTCGGCCCATAACAACCGATGCGACTTGGGTCCTCCCCTACTAGGTACGACAATACCCACGTCGCATCGTATGCGCCCGTAACTATGATGGAATGTCTCATGTGCCTGTAATTTCACCGGCAACCACACCTTTCAAACCAGAACACAGTAACGCGAACGCGTTACTGTTTGACGGCAGAAATGGGCATGGTGGCAGTACTTCCCCGGACGAACTTGGCGAGAGTTCTACTGCTCTTAAACTTGTCATTGAGATCATGAAGTGTTTTATGTTATATTTATATTATTGTAATCATCTTGTTATTTTTAAACTACTTAATATAACTTCGAGCGAAGAATTTGTATTGGCAATAAGGATACATCTAAATTTGTTTTATTATACATAATTAGTTAAAAACCTTTAAGGTCAAATTATATTTAACATTGTCTACTCAATCTGTTTTAAATCGACGTTCACATATGAAACATGTAGGTACATCACATAGGCTCTTCTAAAAATATTTCTTTAAAATTTTATTGTGTAATCAATTTTGTCAAAGTCAAAGTCAAAGTCAAAAACTTTATTTCCATAGAATTCATAAAGAAATGGCTTGGAAACGTCAATATTCAAAACATAAGGTCACGCGTACTTATCGATAAATTTGACGCCTATTCAAACCCTATCCGACCCTCCATGGGGAAGAACAGTCAAGAAACCCCTAATGGAGGGATTCCTTTTTTTTCGCGAGCACGATCCTTGTGACAATTGAGTACTTAGGTCTATGTTACATTTATGACTACATAATATACTATTACAGGATGTTTTGTGTGTCGTTGAGCAGAGCGACAAGAGACCATGTCTATAATATTATTAACTAAAATAACTACTATGCTAGCTGGAGAAATGACAGACACACACTATAAATTCCACTTCACGTCTCAGAGTCACAGGTGCCATACGATTCAAATTGGGTTTTATAATATGTACTTATGTGGGAGAATCGCTTTTGTTATTGGTAAAGGTTACCCCACTGAAGTAGCTCCTACCACGCAGGTACACGAATGTATCTCATATTGACTGTCTGAATACATCAGTAGAACATTTCAGCAGTCACTCACGCCAAGTTCGTCCGGGTAAGTACTGCCACCATACCCATTTCTACCGCCAAGCAATATCTAAAGCCATTCGCGTTATTTTTGTTCCGGTGTGGTTGCCGGTGAAGTTACAGGCAAATAAGACATTCCACCTACACGTCTCAGACTTGGTTCTTGTCGTACCTAGGAGGGGAGAATCCAAGTGGCAACGGTTATGGGCCGAGATTACCACTTACCACCAGATGGGCCATCGCAACGTTCCGTAACTGTATCATATAAAAAAAACGAATGTTGCCTTTTTATTTTGATTTAATGAGTGGTCTCCGAGACGCTGGTCCAGTGCCGGGGCTAATGAATACTGAATAATGAATGAAATGAATGTGTTTGGCTATTTAATATTTATCCTCATATTTTAGAAGATCCGACAAAGGAATCGCTTATTACTATGCAACTTGTGAATGTGCTATTATATCTCTCTCTGGTATAGTATCTATAATACTTAACGCCCCAACTAATATAATAGAATACAAATATTTTGTATTTAAGTACGCGTGTGTATATCCGTGTGTCCCAAACGTCAGTATTAAATAAAATCACAGCACCTTCCAGGAAAGACACCGCACAGAGTGATTTGCCAACTGGAAAACTACTTATCGTGTAACATGTGTTATCTGCCGCGGCGGCCGATCCAACCGTCGCCGTCGGTCATATCTACCAGATAAGAGATAGTATAATAATTAGGGACATCGCAAATCGTCCGATGTATCGTCGCCCCGAGCCCCGAGCCTCGACTTCTTCTTCGAGTCACCGGTTCTGTCGAACCAGTGTGGTGAAAGGATTGTAAGTGTGCCTCAAAGAGGCTCCTTTCCTGCACTCGACACATGTCTTCGAATTTTAAGTTCTAGGACATGTCGGTTTCCTCACGATGTTTTCCTTCACAGTTTTGAGAACGTGGTATTGCGTACATAAATCTTTCAATCGAAAAACTTATAGGTGCACGTAGGGATTTGAACCGGCGACCTCCGGATTGAAACTCGGGGGTCAGTACCGCTAGACCACCACGCTCTCTCTCGAGCCTCCACTGATAACAACTCAACAATGCTAGTGTCAGTCCTGCCTGTCCTATGTCCTACCATGTATACTTTACTCTATCAGGCAAAAACTGATGAACATAGTTTGATGAAACTTTACAAGAATTCAGCTTATACGGCAGGATAATACATCACTAATATTATATACTAGCTGTTGCCCGCGAAATCGGCGCGGAATTCGGTTTTATCACGCACCCCTATTTTACCCCCCGGAAAAGTAGCCTAAGTAACTCCTTGTTACATCGACTATCTGCCAGTGAAATCCCGTCAAAATCAGTCAAGCCGTTTCGGAGATTAGCCGGAACAAACAGACAGACAGACAGACAAAAAATTTAAAAATGTTATGGTATATGTACCGTGTATACATCCCATGCACTTAGCAAAAAGCGGTTATTTTAATATTACAAACAGACACTCCAATTTTATTTATTTGTATAGATAACCCCCCGGCCGCTGTCTGTCTGTCTGGTCTGACGATAAACTCAAAACTACCGAATGGATTTTCATACGGTTTCTCATAACTAATTCATGAGAAAGGTTGAGGAATATAATCAATTATGGTTTTATCTAAAAAGGTTGAAATATGAGAAAGATTGTTGAAGATTTCGGAAAAGAATATGCCGACTGGGAGCTTTACTGGCCGCGTAAACTAACAGGGTTATAATAACCCTTATTAAGTTAAATAAGACCATCGTTTGTTCGTTTTTTTAGGCGCATATGCTCTGTTACTCGTGCGAAGTCGGGGGATCGCTAGTAGATAGACATTTATAAAAAAACAGCGAATTTAGCCAAAATATAACGATGAAAGTCAACTACGGGAAAAATTCGTGCCGTCTGAGTGCGATATTGGCGTGGACTGCATTAACCGTTACACACAAGGATAATGTACAAATAAATAAGAAATTAATCTTGAATCTTGATTATAAATATTTCTCTATAAAAGTATACTTTAGCGTAGTAATGTATGAAGCGATCTTATCTTAATTTGCGTAGTGATTGCACATCAAAATATTTTAACTAGTGATTACTCGCGGGTATAACATCTGCGCAACTAATTCCGGAATGGCGGACCGTTGCCACTTCAGGTTGTATGATCTAGAGTTTCTTTGATTCCTGGAACAGTAGCTCTACATTCGGTTAGTATAATGGATAGGCCGGTATTGATACAAAGTGTCTATCCTACAGTTATATAGCACACACTACAGCTATCGACATCATATCCACGATCCAATCGGCTCAATTTAGCACCACAATACGTATAAACACTGCATTTATTGCCAATGAAAACCTTTTCCTGCCAAAACAAGCCTCGTATTATTTTCCTGTCTGTCAGTCTGTCCTAACGGCCAGTGCGCGCTAACGTACTGGCTCGCGTCAAACGCGCTTTACCTATTACGTTTTTAGCAAGAACAGTTAAGTTTGTGGCGGTGAAAACAATACATATTATTATTCATCATATTAACTAAAACTTGGTTATTTCCAAAATAAGATTTTTACAATACTTTCAGTATTAAAAGACCCTGAAATTACCCATTATACTACGCTATCAAAGCAAATATATCCGTAAATATATCCAAACAATAAACATAAAATTTAGAGAAATAATGTATTATTTATTAATGAATATCGCTTTTGTTGGATTTTTTCGATTAAACAAATTGTTTTAGAAATAATTCTGGTTTTGTGCCTCTTCAATTGTGACCGGAGACGCGAGCAAGCTCATCGGCGTTTGTGGCGTTAACAAAAAATGGAGTAGCTTGTTTTTAGATATATCTGAGCGGTCTCTTTGATGAATTTGTGGTGACGTTCTGTTGGAGGCTGAGGCGAGACTCGGAGCCCTAGCACGCCACACGCCACACGCCATCAGCAATACCGACATGGCAACTTATCGGCGTGGGGGAGAGGCGAGGGCGAAGATAGAGCGCGGTAATCACTGATTTAATGTTATGATTACATTATACGATTGGGTTGCGGGCAACAACGTACTTGATACTATAGTAAATCGGGTCTAGATATAACATATCTATGATACACAGTTGACTTTCCAAAAATCGGATAATTTTTAACTAAAATATCTGAAAATCTGTGAATGTTAGCCAGATCAGTTCCGTTTTCGCTTCACTAATCCTTCAAACATAATAGCTCTACAATATTTTCTGTCAATAGTCAATAAGACAGTGACAATGTCAAAGTCAGTCTACTTTGACAAATCAAGACGTTCTCACTGGGATTGTTTACAGAGCCATACTTTAAAGTGTATCAATCACGTTTTGAAAAGTACCTAGTTTGAATCGCGTCAATCGCGCGGCGCTAGTGAGATGAATGCGCGTGATTCCGTCGTCTTCCGACATCGCGGTATGTTCATATTTACGTCGATGCGGTACGATATAACACAGAATGCAAAGGTAACATTGCATCTTCCAAAATAGATTTTGGTCAAGGCTAGCTTGTATACACGAACTTTTTACGTAATATGTTTAAACGGCTTTTTTTCTACAATAATTGAGTGTGATTTCTGGTTTGCGTCAGAGTCGCACATTGTGCCGCAGCGCGGGGGCGGAGCGGAGACGCGCTGCCGTCGGAAATGATCAATTACGCGCTTAATTGTTGATTTTGACGCGGTGACCTCGTCACCTGAAACTAGAACAGTGTTTGTTTTCCATACACAGGACAAACAGGTCTGGAATCCCACGGTAAGTAATCCTGAAAGGATAGCAATATCTTACATAGGCTTAGTGCTTCGCTATTGACTGCTTGCAGCAGGTAATTCGTGCACGTTGAAACTTAATACCTAAAATATAATATACAAGTGCGTACTGAAGGATGCAAGCACCGAATTGATGCCGGAGTCGAGTGGTAGCAGCTGGGTAGAATGTGCTCGTGCGGACGCCCCACCAAGGGGAGCCGCGGCCCGGGAGGGAGGGGAGGTGAACTTAAAAACCCGTCTTATCGACCGTGTAAGTGTCCAGAAAAATAACGATACTCAGGCCTCGTAGGTCGGAGTTTTAACATTGATTCAGTGAGTTAATCAGTTACATTCTCTTATATAAATAGATGTCCGTTTTTGTCGTAGTTCTTGGCTTCCGACGAAATCGGGACACCGAAGTGTAACTAATTTACCATCTAGTTTTAAGTGCCTTCGTCGAGTACAAGCTACCGTGGTAGCGACTGCGAATGTGGTAAATGAAAATCCCGGAATAATGAAACATTTGTGAATAGAGTTTCAGATTAGCTCTTTTTCTGTTTATTATTCAAATTGAGGTTAACGTGTGATCGCGTACGAATAGGGCTTTTAATCTCGAACTGAAGATCGCCACTAACAGTGATAAGATTAATATATTGAACACGAATCAAGTGACCGAGTAGACACGAATGATTAATCGAGATTATTGACCACGCTTACTCGTCCACGCGGGCTATCATTATATTACAATATATTCCATATTCGAACCACACTCGCCAATATTTAAAGTGAATAAATTAAAACATCAGTGACCTATAGCCAATCGGTACATTGTGACGCGGAGAATTCAGAAAAATGTTGGTTGGAACGTCAGATATGTCATTGAAACATTTTCCAACTCCATGGTACCGAGTTAAATATAGTGAATGTGGAGTGTGGTGACCGCCGCGTTCAAACTATCCTGACTTATTTTACGAGCGAGAGCGCCGATCGGTGTCCGACAGCGCTCAGTCCCTGGCCGGAATCGAAGCGCAACCGAGCAAGAAGCGGCTCTGAAACCGTTGCGCCGGCCGAGCCGACTCTCTCGCTACGGAAGAGCGCTCCTAAAACCTTATCCGGAATACTTTTACCCCGAAAAACTTTCAGCTTTTGGGTTTAAGGTCAACCCATATCGATCCGCGGCAGCTGGGGACCGCACCGTGTTCCGCCACTCGCCACCCATCTCGTTTTATCCGCATCGGCACCGACCCGAATGGCTACCACCCTGATACTATATACTACACTCTCAATACACAATCCGACACCACATGACGGATGCTAATATAGAGCTAATTTACATATCGTATTATGTGGACTCTGTTGGAGAACAGGAACTAGTAACGGCCGCTACCCCGCGTGCAACGCGCTTAAACCCCTACAGAGTATCGTCGGAAGGGTTTGGAGCGGGTCGATGGAATCCGAAGCCTCACTGCGGCAAACATGTATCAATGTGTGGTGTCGCGGGGAGCGGAGCCCGCGACACGCTGACCCAGTGCCGGCGGCAGGCGCGTGACTCGGCCGCGCGCCCACCGCCCGACGTCTCCAGAGGACTCACCGTTTCCGTTTATGAGGGGGTAGTCGTCGTCGTGCCGGCCGATGTACGTCTTCAGCGGAGTATCCGTCAGGGAAGGCGACGATCTGTCCCTGTCGCTCATAATAGTCACTTAAAACACGCACGGAGGTGATATATGTGTGTATATATGTATGAACAGCACCGCACCGGGACGGCAGAGAGCCGGCCCCGCTCGCACTGGACACCACGAACCACGACCGACCTCCGGCCCGCGGCTCGCGCACCGTATAATGAATGCAAGCGGTGTGGGCTGTGCGGCACTCCACACTCGACTCGGGGCCGACCCCGCTCGCTCGCTCGCCGGCTGGCTGGCGCTCTGTGCCGCGATCGCGACCCGCTATGCCGTCGAGCGACAGGACCGCGCGCGACTAGTTCGTGCGTGCGCTGCGTACTCGGACCGACTCCGGCCGAACGCTCCTAATATCTGCCTGCGCCTGCCTGCCTCGGCACACAGCCGCGATCGCTCGCTTCACCCGCCAGCGCCATCTGTTGTCGGCGGAGCGCACCCATCTCACATAGATGGCGCTGTACACCAATTTATTTTTGATAACGAATTTAGCTCATGGAAAATGCTGCATTGTCTTTAAGATAAACAAGAAGTGACACTTTCACAACATGACTGTACCTAACAAATATGTATTTTGGTTTTAATTACAGATATGAGAAAAACCTTCGTTGTTTTATTAGTATCTTTTATATTAAAGTAATTTCGTATTTTATTCAAAATGCCAAACAGCAAGAATGACTAATCTTTTGTGTCGATATCTAAGCAGTTATGTTGCTACCTAGTTATAAAGTGCAAAGCATCGTTACATAGCAAAATATTTGTTATGTTGTCGTAAATGTCACATTGGTGGATGGCCGCGCGCGCTGCAGATGCATTCCAATCGATGCGCAGCGGAGAACCTGGCGGGTATGCGTCCGTTATATACATGACTTACTAAAAACTAGTACATCTTTTACTACCTATGATATGGTAGAGATATATTAGTAATCGTATTAAATTTGAGTCAATTCGATAAGACGCTATAATTCGTAAGTACATACATTGAGAGCACATTGCAACTATTATATTCTGACAGACTTATATTTGCGAGGCCTCAATGTCGACTATTATTTATCTGTTATTATATTGTCTATTCTACTGATATTGTACAGCTAATCTACCTGAACTTTGAATACATCGTACCAACAGACGTGTGTAATTACTCCTACATGTGGAGCACGCGTGTAACTACAACGCATAAGGACTTGCCGGTTAGACATTACACCCTGTATATACATTTTGAAGAGGCTTAAATAATTGACCCCATCCTGGATTTGAACTGGTGCCCGCGGCCGTATCGAATTACATTACCTGAGCATTCCATCCGCACGTACTTTTGGTTATAAACGCCATCTAGTGTGGGGTAGCGGGAAGTTTACTATACAGACGCTACGCAAGTGCTACGAAACTATCCCATAAAAAGGTTCTCAGATGGATAGGGGACGTGCTGGTACTGTTCAGACATAAATCCTGTCGTCTACTCTACTAAAACAGGCAAAGCTTTTCGTGTTGTAAGAAATAATATGTAAAACAAAGAACAATAAACTCATGTATCGAAAGAAGTTCTATTTTAATGAACGTAACGCTTTTATGTCACGTATGAGTAACGGACCTCATTGAAATTACGCTTGTATTATTTTGACTTAACATTTCAGCTGTTTACAATCGTAACATATTTCGTTGTTACTCATTGTGGAAGATTATGGAAACGTAGGTCTACCTACTTATTACATGGTATTTTGAAACATTCATCTACTTTGGTGTCCTTTGCCATATGTTGCATTGTGGAACATAGGTTAAGAGCTTTAAGAGCAGTAGAACTTGCCAAGTTCGTCCGGGGAAGTACTGCCACCATGCCCATTTCTGCCGCCAAGCAGTAACGCGTTCGCGTTACTGCTTGTTAAAAGGTGTGGTTGCCGGTGAAATTACAGGCACACGAGACATTCCACCTACACGTCTCATAGTTACGGGCGCATACGATGTGACTTGGGTTTTGTCGTACCTAGTAGGGGAGGACCCAAGTCGCATCGGTTGTTATGGGCCGAGGTTACCACTTACCACCAGGTGGGCCGTCGGCTCGTTCCGTAACTACATAACATAAAAAAAAAGGTTTATGTTGCATTGTGGAACAATATGTGTCTGTGTCAAAATAAATTCTTTCCGCTTTATTTCTATTAAAAAAAATGTTGGGACTACCCCATTCTCCGTGCTCTTATAAATGCCTAATTATAAAATGTCGCTATGTTTGTAAAGTGTTTATTATTAAGACAATGACTATGCAGTGGGTCGCAGTAGTTGTACGCGCGTGATTGGCCATCACGAAGGTGTTCCACTGGTGTTCGAGAGCGGCTGACACTGTTCCTTCCGGGAGTGCTGGACCGGCGATGGCGCTAGGGCGCCCTAGCGCTGCGTGGAGTCTGCGCTCCGCAGCACCGGCGGACGCGCTCTCCGGAAGACCTGGAGATGTTTGAACGTGTGAATCATTCATATGAAATTCTTTGGTATGGGCAGACGTTGCCAACTAAACATTGCATGTTCTCTAAAATTACCAACAAATTATTCATAAATTCTAATTGTCTCTCTTGACCTTGTTGAATATTAGCTTCTACTAAATTGACGTGTAGGTAATCTGATTGTCGATGAACGTGTAAGACAAGGTGTGCGCGGCAAATTGACTTAACCGCACGGAACGTATGATCCGTGCTGACTGATCTTAATCGATCTTGGCCTACGCAGGTACCCACTGTGCGAAGGAAGGAATCAATGGACAAAAATGGTGTCATCCTCCGCTTGACATCCAGGCAGGTAGTACTCTATTGCGCAGTCTTGTGATTAGGCCAATTTGATCGTCTCAGGTGTGAGTAGCGAAGTCCACAATGGTTATTTATCCTGCGGTTCTTGCGTCCCACACGCTTCTGACGACTGTCACCCTTTGACGAACTCATCCAGCTCCAATACTATATTTGCTTCTCTAACAATGTTTCCAAATACTATTGTATACAACCAAATAATTTACAAGGGGTAACACTACTCAATAGCTTAGAGTTAGCAAGGCTGTCTTACACTACACTGAATCTAACAGAGCGCATTATGTTTATTAAGTTCAACGCTAGCGTTCTCAAGGTCTTTAGGTTCAAGATCTTAAAGTTGTTTTTAATTTTACGTGACGGAACAAGAAGGTAAATAAATATTATGCTAGAAAAACACAAAATAAACAACAATCACCCATTATACAATGAAATTTATTGAAAAATATCACTCATACAATAAATTAAACAGCTATAAGTAAGGTAGTTAGACACGTTCTCATAGTATGAGTATAGCAAAATTAACACAGAGTAACACTATCGACAAATGTTCGTCAGTGGCCGAATCAAGGAGTGAAACATCGATGTAGTCGCAGACCATCTCGTCCAAGTTGTCGGTGAGATCCTGGATGGTGTCTGCATCAGCGACAAGCTTGCGTCTCATCAGCCGCATCACTTTCTGCAGCTTGCGCGGCGATTCGCCGGTGACGAGTCGCGCGCGCTTCCACGGGTCGAAGCTAGTCGGCGGCTCAACCATAACCACGGTGGGAACATTGCTGGTTACCTGTAGCAATACTGGAGGTTTCTTGGCCGGATCGCCTTTCACACCTTCTTTCTTTTGTACCTTTTTCAGGATCGACAATCTGGATTTTTCCGCTATCGAAAGTTCCGAGACAGATTCTGTGGATGTCCGAGAGGGTGCGGTACCGGACGTTACAGCCGCGGTGAGGGCGGTGGCATCAGGTGGATCGGTGTCAGGTAACGAGGTATGCGCGGGCGCAGTGGGCTGGGGAGCGCGGTGGTGGCCGGCCCGGCGCGCCGTCGACAGCAACGCCAGCAAGTCGGTGTTCACCAGTGGCCTCGCTGGACACACAACGCTCGCGTTAGTCGCTCGATTATGCGAAGGGGTCACGCGATCAACTGATGATTCATATATTAAAAGAGGTCTGAAGTACGAAAAATAACATTAAAATGTAACCCTCCCTGATCTCGGTAGCATCGTGGTTCAGGCCAACTGAGACGCACTGGCGGCTGCATGATACATACTTATTAGATTTACTACCTACTGTGGTCTGCACCCAGCATAACAATGTTAGATAATAGCCTAAAGCAAATATTGAGCAATTACTCACTTGTGGTCCTCCGGAGCAGCGTGGGTAGTTTGTTCTTGATATTTTGAACCCTCCTCATATCGTAGTACTCGTTGTAGTCGCGGTAGCTCTTAGACTTATATCTGCCCGTCAGGCTGTCAAACTCATCGGATTCATCATCGCTCGGCAACATGGGCCGGCGCCGCTCTTCGCCGGAATTGACTCTCCGTCGCATATCGTCTTCGTAATCTGTACTGACCTTATCCTCCTTCAGCTTTCTATTGGGCTCCAATTCATCCTCTGACTCCATATCATCGCTTTTGGGAGGTTTTACGTAAGATCTGTCCCTTGCTTTTCTCCTAATGGTACGTTCGGTAGCCTCTCTTGTGTAAGTATCGATATCATCATCTACGAATTTGTCCTTATCACTGAGATAGTCATCTTTATCTAAATACTGCAACTGGAGCGCGTCATCGTCTCTGGCACGCCCGTATCTACCGCGGCGCCGGCGCGCGCCTCTTTCTTTGGTCCGCAGCCTCTTGCTGGAAAACCGCGAGCGCCGCCGCGGCTGGAGTCGCTCGGACCGCTGTTTGGATACAACGTTTAAATCCATCTCATCATCAAGAGGCGGTACTAACTCGTTCTTATTGCGACTAAATACTTGTTTTCTTGAACGTTTATTCCACGTATCTGCTTCGTTCACGTCTTTTATGAGTTTTTCTGAATTGCCTGTCAGGTAATAATTACATGGTAAAGTATGATTTAAGAAATTTGAAAGGGTTTTACGCGTCAGAATTAAAAATAAGCAGAATTGTAGTCATTTATGTACCTTGTGGGTCTTCCTCGTACTTGTAGTCGAGCGGTGCCGGGGCGTCTGGCGAGTGTCCGCGGTAGTCCTCGAGTCCATCAACGCCTTGCGCTGCGGCCGCGTAGTCGCTGCCGCCACCGTACTGAGGCACGCCGCCGCCGTAGTCATCAGCGCCAACCGCGCACACTAACGCCACCAGCAGTACTCTCGCCATCTCGACACCGATGACTGTTACGGTAAACCTTTCGAAATTTGAACAAATATTGCTGCATACCTAATATTAACTACAGAGTGGTTAAGAACTAGAAATTTGACATTGATGGACGCCGTTTCAGTTTGAGTGTTTTGACAATGGTTGCTTGTCGTTTTTTTTTTCATCTGGCCAGTTCTCCATTCGTAGATCACAAAATAACGGAGCAGCCGGCCGATTGAACCTCTTTTATTTGAAGCAAATGTCATTTTATAAAAAGTCAACACGACTGTGTCAACAAAAAACCGTTTTCGGTACCTACCTACAACCGAGCAAAATTCCAGTAAAATAAAATAAAAATATTGAAATTAGCACAATATTCTATCATTATATCCTTAACAATGACAAACTGAGTTGGTCAGGAACGTTATGAGTGGGAAAAGTAGTGGAAAGGAGGAAGACTGCAGCTGCTACGCCGAGTCTCGCTCGCAGAAAGCCTGCCCTCCCGTGCGTAACGTTACACATCCCCTGGTGAGAACCCCTGCTCGTTGTAATTTCCAAAAAATAATAAGAATATGTGCACTTTCCGTGTTTACCTATTTTAGAAATTCCATGTATGGCTTTATTGCCATAAAATCCTATGCTGCATTATGTGTTCTATGCAGGGTAGGTACGATCCAAGTGCAGAACAGAGAGGCAACGACAGGAAAGGCTAATGCCCTTTTGTTTGAACATTCGATTATCTTCTGGCTAATTTTCAGTATCGTTAGGGGTTTCTTGCTGTTCTTCCCCATGGAGGGTCAGATATGGTTTGAACAGGCATCAAACTTATCGATAAGTACGCGTGACCTTATGTTTTGAATATTGACGTTTCCAAGCTATTTCTTTATGAATTCTATGGAAATAAAGTTTTTGACTTTGACTTTGACTTTGTTACTCAGTTATCGACTATGTCCCTTAGTTTACAACATATATACCTACCTGCCTAGGCTATCTATATTCGGCACTGAATTAGTTACCTATATGCCCTAATTTTCAGCGTTACTACGAGTTCACGCAGGAAGAGATCAAGGCGCTAGAGGAGTGTGACAAGGAGAGCTTCTACCAGCGCTGCCTACCCTTCAGCTCGCTGTTCGCCACAGCCACCTACGCCGCTATCAAGTATGGTGAGTTTCCATGTTGTTCCATCATCCCATTCCAAATCTGGCCACGTAGGTAATCTGTAAACGAACAATGATCTAACTCTACAATTTAGGTACGTACCCACCCAGGTTTATAGTTTTCTTAGCAGACGTCGTCGGTAGGGACGCCACGAAAATATTCATAGAAGTAAGAGTCGGAGACTCGGTGAATCTCATGCAATTTGTAGAGTGACGTTCCTCCCGACTGACGCTCGACGAGCAGTGCTTGCGTTTTTACTTCTATGAATGTTTTCTTGAAGGATACCTGAGTAGGAGTCCGCACTTCGGCACGACGCCCAAGGTTCTGATCGCGGCGGTGGCGGGTCACCTGTGCGGACGCGTCTCATACATGCCGCATTGTGAACGCAAGCTGCGAGCCCTTCCCGGACATCTGGGCAACGTCATGCGCAAGTACCACCTCGAGAACAACCCGCCTCCGGATCCTAAAAAACGATAGTCGCACGGTAATGTTTCCGAGTAATGTGTAAAGGTATTAATTACGGTAACAACAGTGAACAGGTCTTTCTTAGCTACTTTGATGGACTTTTAAGAACCTAATAAGCGTTAGTAATTCAACTGACCTGAAGATAAAAAAAAAACTGTTAGATTACTACAGGATTACTTGTTTGCAGTGGTAGAATATAAATTCACTTTTAGCCATTCAATTGTCAAACTCTTTTGACATTGACATAAATATATCGGTATAAGCGTCAAAAAATGAAGTCAAATGTCAATTCCTCCACACACATCTAATTTCCTCGCCTTCACTTTTGTAACGTGAAGAAAATATCATAATTATTTCGTAATAATTATAATATATATATATATGTTCATACATATATAAGTAAGGTTAGCGTGGTTAGCGTTTGTAATGATGAACAACTCGAACTCGGGGTACCAAGAGGTGGGTGAAGGCGGGCCGGGTCGGATGCCTCCGCAGCCGGTGACTCCTGACATGGTAAGCTAACGGTGTGTACCTCAGAGTGTGGTGGTGGTGACAGCAGAGTGCTAAGTGCCGGTTGTGTGCAGGGGCAGTACAAGTTCTCGCCTGAGGAGATGCGGGTGCTGCAAGAGTGCAACAGAGAGAGTTTCTTCCAGCGCTCGCTGCCATTTGGCGCGGTGCTCGGACTCGGCACTGGGGCCGCCGTCCAGCAAGGTCAGTCCCGCCTTGCAAATTTGTACCGACAACACTGTACCATATTACTTAGTAACTACGCCTTGGAATACCGGATATATAATCCAGACCACAAGTGTAAGTTCTGTTAACTTGACACTGCTTCAAATTAATTGATATCTAAGTATGGTTTTGTTAAATACAATATCTAGAATATTATAAGTTACTAAAAAAAAATTGGTGAGCATTTCGCATAGCTCCATCTAGTCCCAAATGATTTTAGTTTCTACAGGTATACTAGATAACTTCTTCCTTTCGTGTCAAGGGTCCAGATCAAACAAAATTAGCGTAAAATTTCGCCACCTCAACTGCGTTTTTGGTGGCTTTCATCAGGTCGTCCCTTGTGCAGGAGAAACGGCACATGGGGCAGACTAATAAGTGGGACATGTTCTGTATGGGCTTTCCGCAGTCACAAGCCCTTGGGGTAGAGTTCCGCATCCCCATCTGCACGGATTTTACCTACAGCGCCCCAACCGGGCTTTAAAAGACTGATAAAATAAAATAATAATAAAAAAATACTAATAAATTTACTGATAAAATACTTTTTTTTATTATCTATATGTCTACAGCACGCAGGGTGGAACAATATGTTTGACACAAATATTCATCATTTGCAGAAATCAAATCCACAAGTTATAGTTCAGATGGCTGTTATTTCTAATATTAACCCAGTGTGACATTGAGCATTGATTGTATCTATTCCAGGGTACTTCAAGCCTAACCCCCGCTTCGGGGCGTTCCCGAAGGTGACACTGGCAGTGATCGTAGGCTACTTCCTAGGCAAGCTGTCTTACCAACGGGCCTGTGCGGAGAAACTGATCGCGCTGCCCGGCTCCTACATAGGGCAGCTGCTCCGAGACCGCCGTGATGGCAAGATTGGAAGGTATGGACCTTCAAATATGAATATATCTCATTCTCTAACAAGTATCATATGTATGGAATCCTTAGAACTAAAGTGGGTAATGGGCTTTCTCCTGTTTGTTTAATTTGTACATCTGTGTTGCAGCGCATCGATGTCTCGTGACTCAGTGCTGCCGGGGTCGATGCTGGGTGCGACCCAAGGTGACATCTACTCGGACGCAGGCCCCGGCAGTGCACTCGACCTTGACTCCAACCGCCCTGTCTTCAGTGAGGACCTGACACGCCCCGAAAATTCTGGTACTCTCTCTCTCACACATCACACATTGATTTGGCAACTTAAATCATTTTTTTTATTGATGGGTCTAAATAATGCTACTTAGCCCCAAACTAAGCATAGCTTGACTATGGGAATAGATATAATACTCTTTTTTTGAAGTACATATTAGCACCCACACAAAAAACATGGTTGATCATCATACAAATGTAGCATTTTGTCCTGGGTTGAACCTACAAGCAGAGTTACTACCAACAGAGCTGTGAGGCCAGTGGAAACTATATCTTTATAAATATTGTTTGCGTGGTCTGAATGGAATCGAAGCATATCTTCATCACAATGAGAATATTCTCAGTAATTCAATCTATTTAAAGCAAATTTGTGTAAACATATTTTTGAAAAATAACTTTTAATCGTTTATACAAATATGTATACAGGATGTCCGGTAATGAATGGATAACCTTGAAATGGGTCTTAGTAGAACTATTGGGCATTCGGAAAAAAACAAATAAAAAAATACAATTAGTATCAAAAATATGTATTTTTTTAATAATATCGATGATTTGTTTGTTTTTTGTTTTTGTATTTTTTTTAATACTGCTTTTTTTTTTTTTTTGATTTTTTTTTCGAATGCCCAATAGTTCTACTAAGACCCATTTCAAGGTTATCCATTCATTACCGGACACCCTGTATATAAATATGTTTAATGTATACATTGTTATTGTGTATGTAGAAGCGATCGCGGGAACAGAGTCGCTGCCGTCGCGGCCCTCGCTCTCCTACGAAGAGTTGCGCAAGCAGAACAGGGGCGCGTACGCAGAAGCCAAGCAGGACCCTTACAGGTACAACACACACACAGGGAATTACTCAAAGTAGTGCCAAGGTAGGCTCTGCGTCCACGCACCCAGATGGACCTTTATTACTGGCCTCATAGCTCAGTTGGTTAGTAACCCTACCTGCTGCGCTGTAGGTCGTGGGTTCGATCCCCACTCAGGCCGACATTTATGTGACATTTGTAGCATTGATGTTTGTTCTGTGTCTGGGTGTTAATATGTATGTATTTACAAAAGAAAAGTATTATATCAGTTGTCTGGTTCCCATGATACAAGCTATGCTTAGCTTACTTTGGGGCTAGATGGCGCTGTGTGAAATGTCCACCATTATTTATTTATTTGTGTAACAATACACACAAGGTGCTAAAAGTACTCCCGTGGTAGATTACCTCTCTATTACCCGTCAGGAATAAGTTATATGTCGCACAGGTAAATACGCGGTATATCAGCATACGAATGAAGATCAACAAGAGATCCAGCATCCGCGAACTCGCACGCCCTTGCGGAAATGTAACAATGCTTTGTTGTAGTGTTCCCTATGTTGTTAGACAACTCACTCACACGTTGCAACTCGTAGATAGATAGATGACACTTTATTGCTCACAAAATCAAAATAGCAACAATCAGATACAAAGTACAAAAACAAAGTGAAACAATGGGCGGTCTTATCGCTATAAAGCGATCTCTTACAGACAACCTTACATACATAAAATAAACTAGTACATATATATTTAGTGCTATACGTGTGTGTATTAGAGGACTGACCATATTGTAATCAAAATAGAAATAGTACAGTATTTATATGTAGTGTGGTGAAGCATAGTGCATGGAACTAACATTTGTGTCATCTTATTGACTATTAATTATTTTACCATTATGTATTCTCACTACCAGTACCAACATCTACTAAACCCATTTTTTATAAAATATTGATAAAACTGAATCAGTTCATTGTGATTAACATATGTCCATAAGTTCCATTAAACGTAACTTTAGCTCTGGCTAACCAGTGCTTACATTAAATATCTTCAATTATAAACCAGATTATTCATAGAAGACTTATTCACTCATAAAGTCAAAGTCAAAAACTTTATTTCCATAGAATTCATAAAGAAATGTCTTGGAAACGTCAATATTCAAAACGTAAGGTCACGCGTACTTGTCGCTAAGTTTGACGCCTGTTCAAACCCTATCCGATCCTCCATGGGGAAGAACAGACAAGAAACCCCTAATGGAGGGATTCCTTTTTAGTAACTCTGCCTAATAAAATAAAAATAATAAAAATAATGATTGCAGACTGGACCCGAACACGATGCCCTCGGTGCGGCGGCCGGCTGCAGCGCCGCGCGCCGGTGCGCCCTCCACCAACCAGTATGGAGACACTATCGAATAGAGCGCCGCACACCGGACACCGGACACCGGACACCAGACGCCCCCGACCGTACAGGCCACCACAGCCATCATTATGTTATATTGCATCACAATGTCAAACAAAATCACAGATCCTAGACACTATCACAGGTACACATCTTCATTATTTTGAATATAAATATTACTTGACATACAAAGCTTCCAAAATGTTAACTGTTACTCAATTCAATTGATATTTGAATAAGGTTTTCTATATAATGGACAGCGTATTTCTATGGTTGTATGTTAAATTGCTGTGATATACAGGATGTCCGGTAATGAATGGATAACCTTGAAATGGGTCTAGAACTATTGGGCATTCGGAAAATAATATCAAATAAAAAAAACCAATCAGTATAAAAAAAAACATTACATCGATATTATTTAAAAAATACATATCTTTGATACTACTTGGTTTTTTTTTATTTGATATTTTTTTCCGAATGCCCAATAGTTCTACGACCCATTTCAAGGTTATCCATTCATTACCGGACACCCTGTATATATTTGATTATGTATTATCGCTAGGATTGTCGACAGCCAACCGAATGGCTTCACGGTCAATCGGTACATTATGCTTCTGTGCGAATTACTAGTGTGTATGGATCTAGTGATGCGAGTGCCATCTAGCGAATAAAATTAACTAAACGGTCTTGAGCTCTGTGGAACCAAGTAGTTTAGATGTGCAACACATAGATACATAATGTAGACTATTATTTAATAATTTATCTACTGTTAAGTGGAATAAAGTTCAATTTTTAATATTTGCCGTATCATTCAATTGTGTTAAGATAATGTCATAGTGAATAGCGATAGTGTTTACAGCGAAGCGATCTGTGACCGGGACGTAAACGTTCCGTAGTCGTGGCGTGGTCTACACTGCCGTGTTAAGCGAACATTTGTTATCTGTGCGATTTTATTGACATTCAACATATTCACACAGTCAATCTCAGAAGGGCACATACGATGCGACTTGGAACCTCTAAGGACCTTATTGGTTTGTTATGGACAGAGGTTACCAGCTACCACCAGGTAGCTTGGGGCCAGTCGCTAGTTCATAACTTTCCCATAAAACTCCATACTCTAATGTGTATCCAATAGAAAATTCATTTCGTTCACTTCTAATCAATCAACGGCCTGTCTATATATGCTGCTGAATGTGTAAATTATTGCAATCTGCTATAACTAGAAATTATAACGGTCGATAAGTATTAAAACATCTTGGAACAGATATACAAGCTTTGAAAAAAAAATTGTGTTTAAGTTATCCACCAGATGTTAACTCTAGCAGTAACCTCTGCCCATACAACAGACACGATAAATCTTAAGAGTCCTCCCCTACTTAGGTATGGGGCGACCGCGTGGCTAAGCAACCGCTCGTAACTTTGAGATGACGGCTAACGGAGGACCAGTTATAAATAATACCAACGATTTATTCAATAAACTTCATTATTTATGTCCAACTTAAATTACAATCACTTTTTGTATGACAAAAAAACTATGACAATACATAACACATATTTAAAAACGAAAACGCTAGTTTACAACTATAGAAATACACAAATAGAATTCTATAAAAACAACAAAAACAGACAGAAAAACGAATGATCATATTTTAACATATACAGATTTGATGTGTGTATCACATAAGCGCGCCTTACTAGCGCTGCGCATTGCGCCGCGTCGACTATATGGCAATATCCATTTACTTACAATCCCATGACTCGCAGCGACATCTATAACACGACTTCCATTCAAAGTCTTAAGCTTCAGTACCAACACTGACGTAAGTGAGCATAAATTGTGTTTACATGGGACCCTGCCTTACCCAAGAAGCTATGTCCGTGATGACAAAGTCAAAGTCAAAAACTTTATTTCCATAAAATTCATAAAGAAATGTCTTGGAAACGTCAATATTCAAAACATAAGGTCACGCGTACTTATCGATAAGTTTGATGCCTGTTCAAACCCTATCCGACCCTCCATGGGGAAGAACATACAAGAAACCCCTAATGGAGGGATTCCTTTTTTTTCGCAGCATAATGATAAGGTTGAAGCCAAGAGACAGGACCTTAAATATACTCGTCTCATATTTTTGGTCACTTTCCTTCATACATGTGACGGAAGGAAATAATCATCGAATCCCCTGAGAGTGGGATAGATATGTTCAAGGTAGATTATCTTGGCTTCACACAGCGTGACCTTGGTCTCCATATCTCCGATATCTCTCAAGGGATTGCAGTGAAAGTAAACACTGTCATAAAAATTTTATTCCTATTAATAATATCATAACAGCTATAAAATAATTAAGTATTACTAAAGTAAAAAAAACGTACTATGACACACATGATTGGTAACTGTCAGTCTAAACGAACCAAACAGTATTGCCTAGGACGAAATTAATAAAAATTAACAGCCAACACTTAAAAACCCCTTACCCTAAGTACTAAGTACCTGTGTACCATAAGACTATACCTGTATTACGGAAACCCTGTTCCAAATCCACCTCTAAATTATATTTAATTACAATTAATAACAATTTTTTAATAAAACTGCCACGTTCACCCTTGTAGACTGTCGGGTAACATTATATAATCAATAATTAATTAATTAATTAATTATTAATTAACTCATTCATGAAAGCTCTAAAGCGCCGCCACAGAATGTATGAATAAGGTCTACATAAAATATTAAATATTCGCATATAACTTATGGTTTACATTATCTACATACACTATAAGTGTACACTAAGTTCCTAAATACGTAAATTTGTATACAATATCACTGTACAAAATATATCTCATCATTTTGTATTCACAATGGATATAAAGTATATGTATATAAAAAGTATAATTTCTATATTTATGTATAGGGCTACTGGTAACCTAACCACCTCTAAGGGGTAGTTATGTACGTGATAATGAACCTCTGTTGTGCGACTTCTAAAAATTCGTCAAGAAGGTATTTTTTTAAATATTTAGTTTATAATTTCAAGAAAAGTCAGTGAGCAATTTCATGCAGGGTTAGGTTACTTTGACTTTACTCATCAAACTCGTTAAAAAGTAAGCCCTAAGAATCTAAAATTATAACGATAATAAATAAGGTAAATAAACAGTAGATTTCCATACCATATTAGGAAAACTTCTCAATTTTAAAAGTTCAAATCAAATATCTTTAGATGTTGTCAGCATATTACCAATGACGGTCTGATATGGGAATGCACCATTTATATTTAACGACTGAACATTTGGCATACAAAAGTGACATGTGTATACTGATTACTGCACATTACTATAGTAACATAACTTTAATTTTCCCACATTACCTGTCAGCTAAGTGAAATTAAAAGAAAACTCCAATTTTCGACTATGTAACATTTGGCCAAATACATTCTCGAAAATAAATCCAATGTCTAATGTTTACACTGGAAGGTTTTCATACTTACGTTTCTGTAAACTTTTATGCGCATCTCAAAATTAATATGGTTTTATTCATAATTTTTGCACAAATTATATTCAAAAACATGTAAAATAAAATTCGTTAATTTCCCCGACGTCGATATTCAGACTATGCCGAATCAGTTCCTCTAGTACTGCAGAAATTGTCGCATAGATATAGAGATACACCCGAGAGATGGCCGTCCACAGATGAACTCTCAAAACACACTTATCATGAATACATTCAACTAACTACTAATAATAATGATGACGTGTAACGTCTGTATAATCAAGATAATTTCTCCCAAAACATTGCTACGTACACCTAACATAAATCCACCCGTCGGCCTGTACCAATGTTCCAACATTTATTTAACTTTACCGGTTCACGATACTGTGAACTGGTTTAAGTACATGACGTCACAGCTGCGAAAAGATATTCACATCTTCGGTCGGGATCATATTTGTCCCAAATACCGTGTCCCGTAAACGCTCTCTTCCATGTAGATTTTAAGCTGGCCTCTTCGTTTGCAATAAAACTGCAGTAGATTGGAAATGGAATGAGCCCGACACTCCAGGATCGATCGTCAGCGACGCTTCGGACGAGTTAGTACGAATGTAAAACAGGATAATTTCCGAGGTTATTTTACGTAGACCACGTCCCCTTGTCTTCTGAGTCGGTGCGTTCCTAAAAATAACGGAATGCGTCGGTTAGCTAACAAAATCGTCTACTTTGTTCGTTTTCCATGAACACAAGAGAGGCAAGCAACAAACATTACATTTATCTTTGTCTTACTAATATTATAAATGCGACAGTTTGGATGGATGAATGTTTGTTATTCAATGATGCCAGAACGGCTTAATGGATCTGGATGAGATTCAGCACAGAGATAAATTATAGTCTGGCACATATACTCTACTATTATCCCAGAAAAAAGTATTTTTCTTGTGAGTTAACTTTATATTTATATTTTAACGAGATCAATCTGGTTAATGTAAACAATGAAATGTCACTGTCAAAGTGACACGTCGTGCACATGGCTGTCAAAAAGTACACAATATATTAATGAATACAAACTAACCTATGTGGATCTCGGAGTTAGGGCAGCGGCCAGGGCAGCCCTGAGAAGTTGACGGGGCCGCCGAGGCCGGCGTCGGCTTCGAGCAGGCTCATGATGACCGCCATGGCGGCCTCCCCGTTGCCGTCGAGCGTGAGCCCCGGCAGCGGCGACGGCGACGGCGAGCCGGACGCGGCGCCCTCCCCCGCGCCCGGGGAGGACCCCCCCGCCGCCGCCGACAGCGGCACGTTGTTGCGGACCGTATAGTTCACGTCCGCGCCCAGTATATTGTCCACTAGGGATGACTGCAAAACAAAATGCACAACACTCGTACACGTCTACAAAGTACAAATGGTACATTGTGTTACAAAGGGAGCTTTTTTCCCTAACCAATATGGAGAGACTCTATCAGGTCCTTACCTATGAAATTGGTTATTTTTAGTAGTGGCTGATTTAAAGATCGATATCATTCTACTTGAAATCCAAAATTGAAATCGATTTTATAACAGGTACAATTTTTGTCCACCTATGGACTCTTAGATTTAGATTTTAGATTTTTATTGTTTGGCCAAATAACATTGGATGCTATAACAAGGCAAGTCATATTATACATTTGTTACTTATAATTAGTTAAAAATAAAAAAGAAGTTAGAAGAAGTCTTAAAACACATAAAGTATGTTCATCCGTAGATAAAGATAAAGTTGCTGTAAAGTGCTGAAGTACTGACCGGGTTGAAGACCGGGTCTGCGAGCAGATCGTGCGGCAGCGGCGAGAAGGCGGTGTGGGGGGGCGACCGCCGCAATGCCTCTTCAGCTATCGCATTCCCAATCTTATTAGACTCCACTTGTGACTCGATCAGCCGCTGCACCTCCGCGTCACCCTCTGAAACGTACCCCCCCGCTCTTATACCCCCCACATCTCCCCCCGAGACACCCCCTCCCGGGGTCGCTTGCCTCTCCGCCGCGTCGCGCTTCGTCGTCAGGCACTCATGCCATTCCTCCGCTGCGAGCGGACAATTGGCTCGATTTTAAAGTGTTAACAACGCTTTAAAATTTGTAAGATCAGAAATCTCAAACAGTTTCGAGCCAACGCAACACCGTGTTGATTTGTATACCAAATACTGCCGATGAGTCCCAACGATAAGCCCGTCTACCCGCATACCGTACAGAGTACAGTGTCATTCTGGGGCGGAATGCCTGATTCAGAACAACTCGTCACAGGAATGTCACATTACATCAATCAATTTTGACTGGCCTCACAGCTCAGTTGGTAGTAACCCTGCTTTCTGCGCTGTAGGTCGTGGGTTCGATTACCACCCAGAACAAACATTTGTGTGACGAAGATAGATGTTTGTTCTGTGTCTGGGTGTTGATATTTATTTACAAAAAATGATATAAGTATTATATCAGTTGTCTGGTTCCCATGATACAAGCTATGCTTAGCTTACTTTGGGACAAGATGGCGCTGTGAAATGTTTGTTTTTTTTTTTTATTTATCAATCATTTCACACACAAATAAACAAACACTTCAAAAATTCGTTAACAGTAAACCCATACCGTGATTGAATGCATCGTACTGTAGGTACACTTCGTTAGGCGGCGAGGTGTCCGACACGATCGTGTTGTTGGCCACCAGGCATTCCATGTCCTTGGTCCAGGGGTTCCTGGAATTGAGAACAATTTTTCATCAAAATATGCTAAAACTATCTCAACTCTTGAATTTTCTTGGCAAATCTCAAGTTAGTTGAAAAAGGTCGTGTTTGAGACGACGTCTCTGTGACTAAGTGGGTAGCGAGATTACCTGCAAAGCTAGAAGTCCCAGCTTCAATACCCAGCCGGGGCAAACTTTTGGTGATAGTAAAGTTTATTCTTGGGTCTTAGATGTTTGTGTTTAATCGAGATATGCAAAGTGGAATAAGCATTGTCAGTATTTCTCTTAAGTTATCCACGCCACCTTGTCACATTGTATTTTTTTTTATGTTATACATTTATGGCACGAGCCGACGGCCCACCTGGTGTTAAGTGGTAACCTCGGCCCATAACAACCGATGTGACTTGGGTCCTCCCATACTAGGTACGACAAGACCCAAGTCGCATCGTATGCGCCCGTAACTCTGACACGTGTAGGTGGAATGTCTCGTGTGCCTGTAATTTCACCGGCAACCACACCTTTCAAACCGGAACACAGTAACGCGAAGCAGAAAAGGGCATGGTGGCAGTACTTCCCCGGGCGAACTTGGCGAGAGTTCTACTGCTCTTTGTAGTGTGTTGGTACGTACCTGAATGGCTTGAAGTGCGTCTGTATGGTGGCGTGCGTGCCGTCCTTCCGTCGGAAGGAGTACGGCGGCGTGTGCAGCGCGTCGCGACGCAGCAGCGCTTGCTTGTGCGTGCGCGCCACGCTGCCCAGCTCCGGACCGCTCACGTACTCGTACAGACTCGTGCCGAGCAGCTCTTGCGGCAGGAAGCCCAGCGCTAGCGTCACCCTGCAACACACGCCGTACACGTCTCTCTCAGAGCGACCACTTCAAGAGCTTCAACACATTTGTAACTTTTTATTTTGAACTTTCTTCTCTTTCTGCTGTTGTTTTACTGCTTCTGTGGCCTCTATCCTTCTACTATTTCCAGGTCGTTTACGGCCTACACACACACACACCCACACACACTCCCCCTCTCTCTCACACACACACACACGCACGGACTCACGCACGCACACCACAACAACCTAACCTAACATTGGTGATAGCTGGCAGCACAGGGGAACGGTATACGTAGTCCAGTGGTTATATCGTCATGGTTTCACTCACCTCTGGTCCACAAAGAGGAATTTCCCGTCGGTCGCGTGCCGGGAGACGTACTGCAGGTGTC
The DNA here is from genome assembly GCA_947359385.1 of Chesias legatella. Classification (NCBI taxonomy): domain Eukaryota; kingdom Metazoa; phylum Arthropoda; class Insecta; order Lepidoptera; family Geometridae; genus Chesias; species Chesias legatella. The sequence continues at coordinate 14,435,098 of OX375762.1, read as the reverse complement.
GTATGGGCGGGGGCGGGGGCGGGGGCGGGGGCGCGGAGGGCGCGGACTCGGCGCGCGCGGGGGGCGCGGGGGGCGCGGGGGTCGCGGGTTCGGGCAGCGCGCGCCCCACCGCCACCAGGCACGACACATTGCAATGTTCTTCGTCCGCCTCCGAGCAACCGTTCTCGATCTCCGCCGGCGCCCAAGACTTAAGGTAACCTGAAATGACGATTATTAAGAAAAACAATTTTGCCAACTCCGTTACTGCGTTATCTTTTATCTCGCACGATTCGTGGGATTACAAAAGATTAAGATTAATTATTTAATTTTAGACTTAGATATATTGTTCTAGTGTAAGTTCGGACAGACAGCTGTCGAACAATGAGTTTTTGCGATAAATAAGATCGACAAAATCGAATATTTCACGAAAATAACAGTATCAGAATTTCCGTTAGATGTTTACGTTTGTATACTTCTGATCTAGCGTGATAACCGTGTTATTGTCTTAATGTATGTTAATCATCATTTACCTAAAAAAAAAAATTTCATTGTCATGGGTTCCTTTGCGCCCTAATACATTAGGCAGGTCAACAGATGTATCATCAGAATAAATTAGTATTAGTTCGCCGGTTCAAATCCCGACGTGCACCTATCAGTTTTTCGATTGAAAGATTTATGTGCGCAATACCACGTTCTCAAAAACGGTGAAGGAAAACATCGTGAGGAAACCGACATGTCCTAGAACAAAAAATTCGAAGACATGTGTCGAGTGCACGAAAGGAGGCTCTTTGAGGCGCACTTACAATCCTTTCACCACACTGGTTCGACAGAACCGGTGACTCGAAGAAGAAGAAGTATTATATATATATATAATAGAGTTACCAGTGCACTGTACGACGCAATATTTCCTTTCGTGTTTCTTCCTGTGCTTGTTGGCGGGATCGACCTCCTCTTTGACGGGAGTGCGCGCGTTGTGGCTCTGCTTGCACTTGATGCGGCAGAAGAAGGAACGCCTGGCGCCAGGACACAGCCGCGACGCGCCCAACACCGCGTCGGACTTCACTGGCAACATGGCTGTGCATATAGCCGGATTTGTAAACAAACACTTTTATACGTCGCTCGTGCCCGCAACGCAACCCAACACATATACACTCACGCCCTCACCACTACCTTGCCACTCGTCTAACCACACCATACCCGTTACCATCCACACAACACAAATAGGTAAGTGAGTAAGATCAATATCAATATGCTGTAACGAGCGCTTTGTCCAAGCAAAGTCAAAGTCAAAAACTTTATTTCCATAGAATTCATAAAGAAATGGCTTGGAAACGTCAATATTCAAAACATAAGGTCACGCGTACTTATCGATAAGTTTGATGCCTGATGAGTTTGAAGCTGATGAAGTAATACCAGATATGTTGTATTCGGCACATTATTTGGCAACAATGGATTAAGATACCAAATGATTTCATCTTTTACTTTTGCGGAAGCTAATTTATTGTATTCCGAACATTATTTAGAAGTCAAATCTAATATAGGAGACTGGATTTTGTCTGTATATACTTCTCTTGTAACAATGGTAAGTTAAAGAAAACTTTCCTCTCCATTAACAGAACACTTCCTCTCTTCCTCCCTTACTTACTCTTGGCGTCGATGAGGCGCTCCCGCGGGTTCAGATCCGACGAGGAGAGCTGCTCCTTCACCTTGGCGACGTCTTTCGGGTGCAGGATGTCGAACATGCTCTGCCCCAACAGCTCCGACTGCGCAACAAGCGACGTCACAATGAACACTCTTAACTTCAAATGATAATGTTCACGGAACATATGGATACTGTACGAATTTTTGGATTAGAGCGGGGCACATCGGTTTCCTACGGTAACAGAACGGTAAGATGGATCTTACGTTAAGTAATCTCTGTCCAAAAGAGCCATGCATCGTATGCACCCGTTACTGTGAGACATGAAGGTGGCATACTGGCACAAACCATCTCGTCATGCTGGATACCTGATCGAAGTGAAGCATGCGTGTCACGGATTGCGACACGTAGAGCAGCCGGCCGCGGTCGCATCCCACCACGATGAGGAACGAGTCCTGCGCCGCCTGGAGGAGTAGCGCGTTCAGGTCCGGCTCGGTGACGAACGAGGGCCGCGGGCGCGCGCTCAGCGGACACGCCGACAGAGAACCACGCACCGTCCTTGTACACACACACAATATTAACTATTTGAGGAGACAAAGTGTGTTCTCACTTTAAGAGCAGTAAAACTCTCGCCAAATCTTTTTTATGTAATACATTTATGGAACAAGCCGACGCGTCGGCTTGTTCCAGTACAGTTCAGTGTTCAGTACTTCCCCGGACAAAGTTACAGGCACATGAGACATTCCACCTTCAAGTCTCACATCTACGGGCGCATACGATGCGACTTGGGTCTTATCATACCTAGTATGGGAGGACCCTCGCATTGGTTGTTATGGGCAGAGGTCACCACTTAATAGGTGGGCCGTCGGCTCGTTCCGTAACTGTATCACATAAAAAAAAAACTCTCGCTGTGTGTCTGTGTATGTAGTACCTCAAATGCTGCACCGCCATCCTAAGCACTGTTAGTTTGTCCAGCTTGCGCGCCATCGCGCCGCACATCGGTATCATGGCGCTCAGCTCGGTGATGTAAGTGTTCATCTTATCACGACGTCGCTTTTCTATTTCGCTGTGGTTCTGTCTGTAACAAAATAAATTAAGTCTGCCATCTGGTAATCGATTATGATAAAGCTATAGTTTCACCATGGGTCATATCATCAATAAGTTTTGGCGTCTCACAGGGCTCATTACTGGGTCCCCTGTTATTGCCTTAATAAAAAAAATTTTTTTTTATTGTTTTAATTAAAGACGTCAAGAAATGCTATTATATATTTCTATTTTTAGATTCGGTGACTCTATACGTAATAACCTATTCGACCATAAAGTGAATTAATGCAATTGTAAATGTGTTAGCCCAACCGACAATCAGAATAATAAGTATTGGGGTACAAAGACATCCTGCCAGAGAACATTCCGCTTCTGTTATTGTAAACAAGTAACAAATGTCTAAACTTCATGTTAATATGGGATACAGGCCTCCCAGCTCAGTTGGTTAGTAACTCTGCCTTCTGAGCTGTAGGTCGTGGGTTCGATTCCCACCCAGGACAAACATTTATATTACATTGATGTTTGTTCTGTGTCTGGGTGTTAATATTATATGTATGTATTTACAAATGAAAAGTATATAAGTATTATATCAGTTTGTCTGGTTCCCACGACACAAGGTATGCTTAGCTTACTTTGGGACTAGATGGCGCTGTGTGAAATGTCCACCAGTATTTATTTAATATAAACTCACTTCTTGTCCGGCACGGTGGAGGCCCGAGAGGAGTGCGAGTCGTCGCACGTATCATCATCATACGCGCTGGCGGTGCCGCTGGAAACACGAGTAACCATCTATAGTGGAACATCAACAAACAAAACTAAGGAGCATCACACATCAGACGTGGCGCGCGGCGCGACAAGCCCATATTTTGATTTGCAATCACGCATTTGATATGTTTAATATAATTAACATCGGGTAATAGCCAAGTCCTTTGAATGGCGTTAGCGGAGCCAAAGCTAATGGGCTCTGTGAGGGTAGGCTGAAGAAAACTGTTAAAATGCACAAAAGTAAGCTACTCTGGTTGCAAAAATAAATTATTTGGTAGACGGGCTATTAAATTTGATAACCGAAAACGGAAACGTTATTTACAAAGAATTACGGAAACCAATGAGTTACGACTATCAGATTAGACAAGCAAAACAAGGAAACATTACATTGAGAATTACATAAAAATTGTACAGTTACAATGAAATTAAATATATTATATTAATTAAATAAACTAAACAGACGAGGAAAACGCTGTAGAGTTTAAGAAACATAAGACTCAATCCCACCATCCACGCGAACAAAATCGTTGATTTTCAAAATAAAATCAAGTTTATTTCATTAGCTTTTGTATCTTTGTCAATACTGTTGGTTTCTACACAGAGTTAAAAACCTCTGCCTACAGAAACCTACATTTTTATTTTATTTTATGTTATACATTTACGGAACGAGCCGACGGCCCACCTGGTATTAAGTGGTAACCTCGGCCCATAACAACCGATGCGACTTGGGTCCTCCCATACTAGGTATGACTCTACTCTATGACTATCTACTCTCCAAGGGTATTTTCGTAACGTTCCTTTGAAAATCTGAAGTCAAAATCGGACAAAGACTTCTTTTGGCGTATAACGCTTTGCACGTGACAAATAAGTACCTAACTAAACTGAGACCCTACAAACTATGTTTGGAGAAGTTAAGGGGTGAAATCCGTTGCTCAGCGACACGGTAATTGGTCACATTGTTGAGCAATACAGCCTACAGCCGGCACACCTGATAATGAGTCGCATTTGTAGGGTTCCTTCGGAGCGTGGCGTGGCGTGGGTGGGGCCCTCCTAAATGTACAAAAATAAACTAAGAATTGATCCGGGGTGCCCCCTTTGTGTGCGCGCGTGTTTTTGTCTATAAATAAAATGTATCCAAATATACTGTCACTTAAGTTCCCATATCTAACTTAGTTTGGGGCTAGATGGTCCACCAGCATTTACTTCCTCGGTCACAGTATAATTCAATATTTAAATGAACGAACTGCACGCAGAAAGTAATTTATTTATGTTTTGATAAATGTTGCAACAGTCCGAGGGGATTTCTGCAGCCATGGCAACCGGACTCGCGGCGAGGCGTCTGCTCTGCCCGCGGGCAGCGGTGACCCATCCAATGTTATTGTGTGCCTGAACTAGATACACAACACTGGATAGGCAGAAACGAATTTTTCTTCAGACGATATTTAAAATTTTTACTCTGTTGACTACATATTATACTATATAACCTCATTGTCTCTATGCTCTGTACTTAGCACTTAAATAATTGCACAATATAACTTTAAGAAGTTCAAATAAACATTTGAAACTTGCAATCGGACAAACGCAAATCGCGTTCGCTCGCTCGATACCTGTATATTTATATATTATATATACTTATAGGCCCCAGGGCAGACCACCAGCCCGATGGTCAGACGATATAGTGAAGGCAGCAGGAAAACAATGGATGAGACTTGCCCAAGACCGGCAACAGTGGCGTACCAGAGAAGAGGCCTATACTCAGCAGTGGGTGTTACGGGCTGAATAGATAGATAGATACTTACTAGGAGGAAGTCTTCCGTTTGCGCGTTGCGCAGTCAGAATCGGAGGGCTCGCCGTCACACGGCTCGTAACACTCGCCTGTGTCGCCGGTGGCACTGCTGTCAACACAACTAACATTCATACGAATCCAGGGGCACGTTCACAAACATATTAGGGCTTCAGTTTGCGAGCACCGCACGTCGGAAGCGGTGGGCGCGGCGCTGTTACGCAAATCCTTTTTTAGTCCGAAATTTAGCCTGGACATATACAAATTCACTAACCCACGTTAGGAATTATAATATTCTTCAGACTGAACTTAACTTATCAATAAGTACGCGTGACCTTATGTTTTGAATATTGACGTTTCCAAGCCATTTCTTTATGAATTCTATGGAAATAAAGTTTTTGACTTTGACTTTGACTGCAATAGACTATATGGATAATATCTTCCCTAAGCGTTTTATCTTTCTATCATGGAGGATCTTTAGGATTTAATTTGAATAATTAAGCGCTAAACTTAGCAATAGATTTGAAGTTACGATTAGGGTTACCTAATCAGGATCAACGCTCAGTGTTTGCTGCAGATCTTGAATAAAGGATTCAGTTTCTCGCAAGATTTTCCGTACAATTTGAATGAACACAAATCAGTAGAAGACGTAACATTGATGTCGTTGTCATGATCAGTGTTAGCTTTATAAATTGGCGTGAGGAGTCAGGGCACGGCTTATTGATAAATTGCACTTCGCGCGAGGCTGTGCCCCGGCCCCGATGGCATAACAGGCGGTCTGTGATCGCACTGCTCTACAACCGTACATATAACTGCATGTTACTTGTTTATGCGGTCGTTACTCTTAACACAGGGGCAAAACACAAGCTGTTTAAAACACCTCTGGACCTAAGTGATCTACGATCAGAATTCAGATCAATAAACCGACTGTGTGAGTTACACACGCGCACCGATGGTTCCTTGCCTGTCTTTATTTTTGCATTTTTTTCTATCCAGAAAAAATATATAAAAAAAAAACGCAGGTCCGACTGCAGGGCGTTTTATATTAGTATTTTTTACTATACAATTTTCCCTTTAATCACACGTTTGACGTTTGCATGTACAACAGTATTACAATAAAGGAAAAACAAAAACCCTTAAAAAAAAAGAAGACCACCCATATTTTTTTGTTTTTTTTTCAAAATTGCTATCTAACACCTAGAATTGAATCCCTAAAAACCTCTCAATTGAGCCGTACACTTGCATGGTCACGAACCACTCCACCATGCAAATGTACCAAGCAGTGTAAGCAATGATCAATAAATGAATGGAAATAATTTTCGAAATCAATTTGCAAACCTGATTAGTAGAAAATCTTTATTGTAAAATGAAACAGTTCCTTTCATATATGTATGTAATTAATATTTCTCTAGGTTTTAATTTCTGAGGTCATTCAGATTGGCTTCAAAGTCAAAATCAAAGTCAAAAACTTTATTTCCATAGAATTCATAAAGAAATGGCTTGGAAACGTCAATATTCAAAACATAAGGTCACGCGTACTTATCGATAAGTTTGACGCCTGTTCAAACCCTATCCGACCCTCCATGGGGAAGAATATTATTTATTATTAGCTTATTTTGAGACATCGGCAAGTAACCAATTACTGCACGCATCACGTCTTATCATTTCATTGAATGCATAATAATTGTGTTTATAAGCCATTTCTGGATCAATGGAAATGAAGCTTTTAATTTTGACTTTGTTTAAAAAAAGCCTACATACTTATTCCTGCCCGAGGTTTCCCCGCGTGACAGGTTGGCGCTGACAAGTACAGATAACACAACACAAATATCCCCCGCTCGTGTGTCAAGTGTGGTTACAGTGTGGTTACCGTGTGGTTACCGTGTGGTTACAGTGTGGTTACAGTGTGGTTACCGTGTGGTTACAGTGTGGTTACCGTGTGGTTACAGTGTGGTACTCACAAGTGCCTCCTCTTACGCGGGTCGCTGAGGGGGTGCGTGGGGGATGCGGAGGGCAACGCGCCCTCGCACGCGCCGCCCGCCGACGCCGCCGTCATCTCGTACGCCGGCGTCGCGCTCGGGTTCGTCCTGGAAACAATATACGTGTACATTTTAATTCCATAGTATACATAATAATATATCAGCTGCTAAAGACTCCACTTCAACACAGACCTCTCGAAAAGCGAAAGTGAACGTTCATTTGATATACCACAGATAGAGAGCGTGGTGGTCTAGCGGTACTGACCCCCGAGTTTCAATCCGGAGGTCGCCGGTTCAAATCCCTACGTGCACCTATGAGTTTTTCGATTGAAACATTTATGTGCGCAATACCACGTTCTCAAAACGGTGAAGGGAAACATCGTGAGGAAACCGACATGTCCTAGAACTAAAAATTCGAAGACATGTGTCGAGCGCACGGAAGGAGCCTCTTTGAGGCGCACTTACAATCCTTTCACCACACTGGTTCGACAGAACCGGTCACTCGAAGAAGACCATTTGGTATCCAATCCGGGTGTCATTTAACAAATTGCAATAAGGAAAAATATATTAATCCGCAGGTCGTAGTTTCTAATTAACAATACAAGGCAAATAACATTTTTGAAAATATTCACTCCCATCCGTCCAATCACGGCCACGTTGCGTTTTTTGAGTTTCAAACAACTGTGCAAGACAGTTCCCTATATTAGTTAAAACTTGTTAACTGCGTAACAAGGTTTAATTTCCAAAGAGGCCCAGTCATTTCTAAATCTCAATATGTAAACCTGATACATCGGATATTTAAATACATAAATTGGACACTGTCTTTTTCAGACAGCACGTAAATTTTTTTCCGATCGTGAAGTCAATTTTGAACTTTCGGCTCTCCAAATATTTAGTCTGTCACACCCAAAAAACTTAAAATAAGTTTTTTTTTAAATGTAATACAGTTACAGAACGAGCTGACGGCCCACCTGGTGTTAAGTGGTAACCTCAGCCCATAACAAGCGATGCGTCTTGGGTCCTCCCCTACTAGGTACGACAAGACCCAAGTCGCAACGTATGCGCCCGTAACTCTGAGACGTGTAGGTGGAATGTCTCATGTGCCTGTAATTTCACCGGCAACCACACCTATCAAACCGAAACACAGTAACGCGGACGCGTCACTGCTTGGCGGCAGAAATGGGCATGGTGGCAGTACTTCCCCGGACGAACTTGGCGTGAGTTCTACTGCTCTTAAAGTACAATATACTTTTTTTGTATTTTTATACTCGTCTATCCGTAAGATGGAATGGACGTCACATCGCAATAATATCCATTATAATTTAATGGACGTCATCCGCTGAGATCGCGTATTACTCCAAGCAGTTTTACGACTAGATCTCAATGACTGGACTGATATTGACCTTCACCATAGTAATGAAGCACGCATGCAAATGTCAGAACTGACATTGGCCTTCAGGCCTGCGTTTACATTACGCGAGCTACCGCCACGCCATCGCCATTACCGCTAGAGATAACCGTCGTGTGTTCATTACATTAATTGGGGTTTTTTTTAAAATAATGGTCGACAATTCACACAGCGCCATCTAGCCCCAAAGTAAGCTAAGCATAGCTTGTATCATGGGAACCAGACATCTAATATAATACTTATATACTTTTCTTTTGTAAATTAACACCCAGACACAGAACAAACATCAATGTTACAAATGTCACATAAATGTTTGTCCTGAGTGGTCGTACCCACGACCGACAGCGCAGAAGGTAGGGTTACTAACCAACTGAGCTATGAGGCCAGTCAAGAAGATTAACAGTTGTAATTACACACCAGTCTTTGTAGGAAAAGACGCACTTTTGCATTCTTTCTTTGAACTAATAAGTAATCGTCAAAAATTGGGCAAAAATACTTGGTTTATGTCAATAGATAGTTCGCATGTCTGTACATAAATCTACTTACAATTCCGTTTCAAAGTTTCATGTTACACGAAAAATTCAGATATGTGTCCCCGATAAAGCAGTACTCATAGCAAAATAAATATGTATACAGAGGAAAGGTAACACGAATCTCAGGCCCGTTATCGATAATTTCTGCAGGCGGAAAGCGCGGTGGGGCGCGGGGGGAGGGCGCAATAATAATATTAGTGGGCAATTCACGCAGTGCCATCTAGCTCCAAACTAAGCATTGTACTATGGGAACCAAATGACTGATAGAATGCGAATAGACTTTTTTGTAAATACATATTAACACAGACACAGAACAAACATTCATTCGCCACAAAATGTTTGTCCTGGGTGGGAATCAAACCCACGACGTACAGCGCAGAAGGCAGAGTTACTACCAACTAGCTGTGAGGCTTATCATACAGTAGAATCATTTTCGATCTAGGCTCATTAAAACATTCAAGAATTTTTCTAACTGCTATAATCACAAGTATTACCGATACCTGAGAGCGTGGTGGTCTAGCGGTACTGACCCCCGAGTTTCAATCCGGAGGTCGCCGGTTCAAATCCCAACGTGCACCTATGAGTTATTCAATTGAAAGATTTATGTGCCCAATACGTTCTCAGAACGGTGAAGGAAAACATCGTGAGGAAACCGACATGTCATAGAACTAAAAATTCCAAGACATGTGTCGAGTGCACGAAAGGGGCCTCTTTGAGGCGCACTTACAATCCTTTCACCACACTGGTTCGACAGAACCGGTGACTCGAAGAAGAAGAAGAAGACCTACAATATTACCTGTTAGGTCTAAGAAAGACCTCGAAAAGCACAGCTATTGTTCAAACCTCACCGAAACCCTGGAATAGCCTCGCAAGTGTGTCTCGGTTCAAGTGCAAGGATGCATTATCATTGCATTACGCAACGGTCGTACACGCGCCGATTGGATCGCGCGACTCCGCTGCATCGCTACGTTTGTCGATATTAATTTAATACTAACAAGAGCTTTTTTCTATTCTATTGAGTCACCGGTTCTGTCGAACCAGTGTGGTGAAAGGATTGTAAGTGCGCCTCAAAGAGGCTCCTTTCGTGCACTCGACACATGTCTTCAAATTTTTTTTCTAGGACATGTCGATTTCCTCTCGAAGTTTCCCTTCACCGTTTTGAGAACGTGGTATTGCGCACGTAAATCTTTCAATCGCAAAACTCATAGGTGCACGTCGGGATTTGAACCGGCGACCTCCGGATTGAAACTCGGGGGGTCAGTATCGCTAGACCACCACGCTCTCTTGATAATGATAACATATTAGTGTATTTTATCGTAATTGATTGTATTATTGAAAATGGGATACGATTGACTATCACCCATTTATTATTATTTTATTTGATGAAGATTTGAACGAGCAGATAGTACACCTGGTGTTAAGTGGTAACCTCTGCCCATAAGAAGGAATGTGACTTTTGTCTTTTAGTAGTCTTTAGTCACCTATTAAGTTTTCTCTTAATAGTTAATAGTTCTCCGTAAATAATAGACCGAGAGAATTCTAATAGATCTGTCTGTTTAATGTGTCTGTAATAAATTACTAGCGACCCGCCCCTGCCTCGCATGGGTGCAATTAATTTACTAATTATCTATATAATATAAACCTTTCTCGTTTATCGCTCTTTCTATAAGTGAAAACCTTATCAAAATCCGTCACGTTGTTTAGAAGAAGTAAGCGGAGAAACATAGAGCAGCAGATAGCGACTTTGTTTTATAGTGTTTCGAGAAGGTGTCATAGGCAATAAATATTGGAATTCATAAGGGTATAACGCATTTAAATTTATCATGGCGACGCCGACGCAGGGGAATATTTGCATGATTCAAGACACATTCATACTCTAGAACATTCAAAATTACTTACAATATTCCTAAAATTCAGGACACAGTGATTATACTTACACGTCATTTGATTATGTACAAAAGTTTTTATGAGATACAGTAAACGGAACGTGCAGATAGCCCTGTAACCTCTGCCCATAACAAGCAACGCGAATTGTGTCCTCCCCTACTTAGCTACTACAAGTCCCAAGTCGCATCGCAAGCGCCTCTCACGTGCCTGTAATTTCACCCCGAACTACACCTTTCAAACCAAATCACTTACGCGAATGCATTACTGCTTGGCGGCAGAAATTGGCATGGGGCAGTAATTCCCCGGACTTGGCGTAAGTTCTACTGCTATTAAAAGTAGTAAAGTTAGTCATTTTAGGTACCTACGACATAAGGGACACTTAGTAAATTAGTGCTTACAGAGAGATGTAACTTAATAATAGTAACAATATACATTAGTATCAAAATATGTGATAATAAAGGGTGTCCTGCCGGACTGAACGAACGTAGATCTAAAGCATGAACATGCCAGATCTGAGACTTGACTTTTTGAGGGTCTGTAGCAAAAGAGCACAGCCGCCACCCATGTACAATACAAGATATATACAGGGTGTCCGGTAATGAATGGATAACCTTGAAATGGGTCTTAGTAGAACTACTGGGCATTCGGAAAAAAATATAAAATAAAAATAAACCAAGTAGTATCAAAAAAAAAACGAAACAAATAAAACAAAAAAAAACATATTATCGATATTATTTAAAAAATACATATCTTTGATACTACTTGGTTTTTTTAATTTGATATTTTTTTCCGAATGCCCAATAGTTCTACTAAGACCCATTTCAAGGTTATCCATTCATTACCGGACACCCTGTATAAGGCGGTAATAGTAGTCGTCACAGCCACGCGTGATTCAAAATTATAGCCTATTAACTTGTTTAGATTGGAAGGTACGCTGTAAAATATTTCCTGCGTTCACGAGAAATTTAGTTACAATAGTTGAAGTCCTCTCCTGTACACGGAGCTAGCATTGAGAGTTCAGCTCACTCTATTGCACTTAAAATGAATAGATTTTCCTTTTCTAATCATACTCACACAATCCACTGCAGTTTATGACCGGCTGATAAGCCGTGCCTCTGTACCTATTGATGAGTCACTGGCACCATTACAGAAACAGAAAATTTCGTTTCAAATCATTCTCTGAATAATTACAATAAATTTTCTTCTAGATATTCCAATACCTTAACACAAATAGAAACCTGTGTGTAAAAATCTAAAAACATCTGTATAAACCTGTAGTTATTTATTCATTTTCTAGAACTTTTGTATTGTTTACGAGTATTTAACTTTTAGTGGATCGCTGGAGTGAACGAATATATTATATATTTATCAGATATGTATTTCTCTCTTAACTGTACTCAGTTTATGCCACTAATTAACAGCAGCAGGGTACTGCAATTAACCATTGAAATAATAATATATACAAGCCAACAACATAACTCATAGCATAGGACTCAATCATCAGGCGTTCGTTACGGCCATGGTGAGTATTAATCGAAGAAAAATGGGAATATCCTTAGTAATGTCGCATTTAAATAAATAATAAATAATGGTGGACATTTCACACAGCACCATCTAGTCCCAAAGTAAGCTAAGCATAGCTTGTATCATGGGAACCAGACAACTGATATAATACTTATATACTTTTATTGTAAATAAATACATATAATACATATTAACACCCAGACACAGAACAAACATCAATGTTACAATAAATGTCACATAAATGTTTGTCCTGAGTGGGGATCGAACCCACGACCTACAGCGCAGAAGGTAGGGTTACTAACCAACTGAGCTACTAGGCCAGTCATATATTTGTATACCAATATAGGTTTTTTATGTGATATAAGTACTTACATATCGTAAACATGTTGCAAATTTAACTAAATAGATAATATTTATATAAGGGAGCATGAATGAACAGGTGGGGGCAAATCAACACTGTCGGTGACACTTAATCATGGCTCGTTCACATCGCGCGGCGGGGCGGCGCGGCGGGGCGGCGCGGCGGGGCAGCGCGGCGGGGCGGCGCGGCTCGCCCCCCCACCGGGGGTCGCTACATGTATTAGCATTAATAACAATATTGCAGTACAACAAATAATACAAACGTTTATGTTCAGAGGAAACCACGAAAGTGCCCGCCTTAGGTCTCTAATCGGATGTCCAGAATAACAAGTTCTGATCTATATGATACCGATACTAAATTACTCTGGAAGGCGCAATGTATCATAAATGCTGTAACATTTCTTGTCAAAGAGAGAATTATACATTTTTTTTTATATTATGTAGTTACGGAACGAGCCGACGGCCCACCTGGTGGTAAGTGGTAACCTCGGCCCATAACAACCGATGCGACTTGGGTCCTCCCTACTAGGTACGACAATACCCAAGTCGCATCATATGCGCCCGTAACTCTGAAACGTTAAGGTGGAATGTCTCATGTGCCTGTAATTTCACCGGCAACCACACCTTTCAAACCGGAACACAGTAACGCGAACGCGTCACAGCTTGGCGACAGAAACGGGCATGGTGGCAGTACTTCCCCGGACGAACTTGGCGACAGTTCTACTGCTCTTAAACATAACCATATATACGATACATACATGTAATTGGACCTAGTTATAAGGTTATCTATATTTACTTCATGAAGTATGGTTGTACGAGTGAGTATGCGGAAGCGTCTCGGCGCGGCCTTGTGAGCCCCGGCCCTCGCCCCTCGCCCTCCGCCCTCCGCCCCCTCCTCGCTGTTGACACGTCACTCTCCACTACTATACCAGATGCAAACGATGCAATGCAAACATATATTGCATTCTATATTTGCTCGCTGTATTTTATAATCATTACGTCTGAGAATTCATTCGGAATGGCAATGCGTAAACAAAATCGTCCTTGTGGACCTGATAATATATTAGGAAGGATTTCATAACTTGTAATATAACTTATTTTATTTCTTATGCTATTCTGCGGTCTTCGGCGATGGACAGGACACATGACCAAAAGAGTGGCAACCACGTGATGGCAAATAAAAAAGGGTACCTACACAAGTTAAAAGATGGACAGATAGCAAGAATATTGCTGGGACAAACTGGTCAAGGAAAGCGTACTGCGGTAAGAATCGAAACAGCCGGAAGAGGCCAATGTGTCACCGGACACGCTGATCACTAAAGTCAAAGTCAAAGTCAAAGTCAAAGTCAAAACTTTTATTTCCATAGAATTCATAAAGAAATGGCTTGGAAACGTCAATATTATTCAAAACATAAGGTCACGCGTACTTATTGATAAGTTTGATGCCTGTTCAAACCCTATCTAAATCTAACTAAATCGGGAAACCTGAGGTCCAACAATATATGTATTAAGTTTCCTTTAATGTATGTATAAATGTATAATAGCAATAAGGTTTCAATAAATAAATAAAATACTTGTAATAATATCGTGATCAAAAGCAATGCTTTAAAAAAAGGGTCTGTCTTATGCATTTTATGAAAGAACAAAATATCTTACAGATTACAAATACACTTACGATGACCAACTAAAATCGCCCTTATGATTTGAATTCGCGCGCGGTCAAGGTTACTCGTTAGGGTGGGTAGGTGGTAATTCCCACAGGGTGGTATGGACAAAAAATAAAGTAAAAAACATTAGATTTAATTTCCTGAACCGTGAAAGAGATCATCCTCGCGAACAGAGAGGAATCCCTCCTTTTAGATTTTCTTGGCTGTTATTTCCGGGTCACGTGTATAAGATATTATAACATATTGACGTCTCCAGGCCGTTTGCTTTAGAATTCATCTATACAAATAAATAAAATTGAAGTGTCTGTTTGTAATATTAAAATAACCGCTTTTTAGTAAGTGGATATGGATGTATACACAGTACATATCCCAGAACAACTTTTCTGTCTGTCTGTTTGTTCCGGGTAATCTCTGAAATGGCTGGACCGATTTTGCCGGGACTTTCACTGGCAGATAGCTGATGTAACAAGGAGTAACTTAGGCTACTTTTCCGAGGGGTAAAATAGGGGTGCGTGATAAAACCGAATCCAACGCGGACGAAGTCGCGGGCAACAGCTAGTTGCAAATAAAGTTGTACCATATACTCTTGCTGATAGATCCATCGTCGACACATATGGGTATAAATAATAGCAAAGTATACTGTAAGGTGAATGTCAGGTCACTTTTTGTATTTGATTTTGCAAATGTTTATGCCTGTATGTATGTATGTATGTATGGGGCCGACAAAGGTGTTATGATTTAATTTAAAAAAACAAACCATTCGTATTGCATGAATATTGTATGAACCTACCAGTTTTTGCGTAGAACAAGTTTATGGATTTTTTCTATTACAACTTAGGCACATTTTATTGATTTTTAATCATGTTTGATTGTTTGAAACTTTGAAGATATGAAACATCCTAATATTTCTTACAAATATTGATTGACATGTCACACGGCGCCATCTAGCCAACAAAGCACAGCTTGTACAATAGGAACTAGATAACTGATAAAATACTTATCTACCTTTCTGCAATTTCATACATATAATATTTCATATTCACGAGATTTATATTTATTAAATATATATTAGCAACCAAGAAAAAACAAGAATGGTAATCTACCGCCAAACAGTGATGCACCTGTGTTGCTGTGTTCCAGTGGGAGTGGGTGCCGGTGAAATTGCAGCCGCATGAGACGTAACATCCCCGTCTCGGGGTGATGGACGCAACGCAATGCTACTTGAGTCATCATACTTTGGTGGAGAGGGCTTGAGTCGTATTGTCGTTATCCATGGGCGACGGTTACCACTTAACATCAGGTGGGCCGTCAGCTCGTTGTATCACATACATCACATAAAAAAGCATGTCAATCAAGCAGTATCTATATTCGTTGCACAAATGTGTGTCGTGGGTGGGAAAACGAAGCGACCACAGCGCGGAAGGCAGAGTTACTATCGGCTAAGTTGTGATCCCAGTCATAACAGATAAGATAGTTACGAATAAACGGTGACTTTGAACGAGTACGGTTCATAGAATTACCCTTGAACGATGCAATTGCATACAGAAGGCTGCAGACCGTTGCAGTGCGAATAAATGATCAGCTGTCACATATAGTCATCATACCAAGATTTAAGATTAGATTAGATTTGATTTAAGAGCAGTAGAACTCTCGCCAAGTTCGTCCGGGGAAGTACTGCCACCATGCCCTTTTCTGCCGCCAAGCAGTGACGCATTCGCGTTACTGTGTTCCGGTTTGAAAGGTGTGGTTGCCGGTGAAATTACGGGCACATGAGACATTCCACCTACACGTCTCAGAGTTACGGGCGCATACGTTGCGACTTGGGTCTTGCCGTACCTAGTAGGGGAGGACCCAAGCCGCATCGCTTGTTATAGGCTGAGGTTACCACTTAACACCAGGTGGGCCGTCAGCTCATTTTGTAACTGTATTACATTAAAAAAAAAATTACCAATAGCACGTTTTTAGAACAGAACTGCGACCCACAACAACAGTGCACTACTGTTTAAAGTTTAATATTTCACTTTCGATTTATACTACGTTCGACTTCTTGATAATTCATAGGCAGAATAAAGTTTGCCGGGTCAGCTAGTTATCATTAAAATATAATATGATGATTCACCGAACATAAGTCAAAGTCAAAGTCAAAAACTTTATTTCCATAGAATTCATAAAGAAACGGCTTGGAAACGTCAATATTCAAAACATAAGGTCACGCGTACTTATCCATAAGTTTGATGCCTGTTCAAACCCTATCCGACCCTCCATGGGGAAGAACAGAAAAGAAACCCCTAATGGAGGGATTCCTTTTTTTTCGCGAGCACGATCCTTGTAACAATTGAGTACATATTCTTTCTATTCATATACTTTTATTTTTAATTATTAAATAACTTCGTTACGTTGAAAATACTTTACGATAAATCCATAACCATGTCATTACAAAAGGTAAATATGACTCCGTGCGGAGTGTATCCAGATGTTACAGATTCGCGGACGGTGCAACAATATTATTGTTTATTTACGTTGAAATTAAACAATGGTGTGTTATATTGTGGTGGTGGTGAAATGGTGTGGGCGTCACGCGCCGAGGGCGGCGGGGCGGGGCGGGGCGAGACGCCGCCTACTCTCAAGAGGACGCGCAAAAGAAAGTGGACAATAGGGTATACATACATCTACCAACTGACAACGCTTCTATACTATTAGCATCATTCATCACACGGTACACGAAACAAATAAGACCTTCCGTTACGCTACCCTTACGTAAGAATACGGCTTAACAATAAACCAACAAGCATCGATAAGGTTTAAGTAAAATATCTGACAAAAGCCACGGTTCTTTAAAAGAAAATTATTATGTTTTAAATTAATCTAAAATGTTTTAAATAAATGTTTTAAAATGTTTAAAAAAATAAATGTTTTAAAATAATTATTAAAATAAAAGAAAAGACTTTTGGCTCGAGAGTTGTAAATCAAATAACTTACGTATAGAGCTATAAGCATTACGTTGATTCGCGTGAAGAGCCCTCCTTAATTGCTCTGAAGCGGCTCTCTATTCAAAGTGATTTTAGACATTAGCTTCTTCATTATTTGAATAATACTCCACAATATTTGCTCTACGCCAACGACTGCCTCAATATTTGTGACGTTAACTCATTCATAACTCAACAATACGTGTTAGTTTATAGCTAGTTAACCTCTAGTTAAAGTTAACGTTTCTAAATTCAGGTCATTATTTGTTCGCCTGGCGAATCACCTACCGCTTTAACTATTGTTGCATCCAAGCAGTTAGCAGGAAACTGTATTACATACCGTAGTGATTACAGTTTCAAGGTGTATATTCGTATAGAACATCTTACTATAATTTAGATACTCCGGAATTTCGAGTCGTTTACTTAGATACTACTTAGGGACGTCAGATTAATTTTCATAAATATATTTCAAAAAAATGTGAGCCGTCACGGGACGCATGGCAGATGTGAAACATCGACATTATTTTGTAAAAGTAATATGCAACGTATGCCGTGGCGACGCGTCGCCACGCCAGAAATCGGTTTTACGTGCGGCTATAGATGTTTCACATCAAAATTTTATCCAATTTCGTCCAGTGTCACGATAGGGTCATATGAGGGTCTGACTGAACCAAATTGGCTTAAACTTGAGTGACGTAATACTGGTGCATACACCCACACCCCCTCAATTGACACGGTATGCACTCAAATAGTCAAAGATAGCTGGGCGGGCAACTCGTCGGAAACTCTCCATTATGTCAGGTGGTAATATATGATGCATTACCAGCGTGTTTCTGGAGACAGCTTCCGTGGGCGTTGCTTAGTTCCACTCCCCAGCTGCCAGGCTGGCTGTGTCTAGGCAAGACGGAAAGGATTTTGCTCATCCACCTATTCAATCTATCAAATAAGGTGTACACAGTACAATTTCTACAAACAATTCGCAATTATCACTTTCCCGAATAGAACTACTGGCCGTTGTTAATGCCTCTAGTTATATAGTCGTAGCTCAGCTTAAAACTTATCAAATCTAGATAAAATCTAGTATTTAAAAACAGTAAGACATCATTGTCATAAAATTAGAATATTCATGACAATTTGTTTTTCTACTGATATTCAGGTAAAGTTTCATTTTATAGCTTTGATATTCAAGTAATTTGTGACGTCCCTACGGCTGCCTGTTGAACGTCACCATTCCCTTGCATCCGCGAATTATCCGGACGTCCAAATAACAGTATCAACTGGCACCGTCTCATAATGATTATTCAGTGTATGGGATACGGAGGGGAATTGCAAACAATGCAAAACACTAATTAATTAAACAATTACCATTTGCCACCCACATACCCACAGCCGGTCGCCCAGTGCTCCGCGGGAAGCCACAAAACTACACCCAACAAATTAATCAGCGGTAACAAGTAATACTTGGATGTCTAAAATGTGAATTCTATGGAAATAAAGTTTTTGACTTTGAATATGTTACGTTTTAAAACCTTCTCATAACGACACATAGATTTCGAACAAAGCAACAGATCCAATCAGAATTTGTGTGGCTCTACAATGGCTCTACCGTCGAGTTCAAATTGGTTATCGTCACAGGAAATATCGTCAAACACAACCTTGGGAGAAAATAAGCATTTGCTCAGGTTTATTTTTCATTGTTGATACAGCTTCATAATTATTTCAAGAGCAGTAGAACTCTAGCCAAGTTCGTCCGGGGAAGTACTGCCACCATGCCCATTTCTGCCGCCAAGCAGTAACGCTTTTGCGTTACTGCTTGGCGGTTTGAAAGGTGTGGTTGCCGGTGAAATTACAGGCACACGAGACATTCCACCTACACGTCTCACAGTTACAGGCGCATACGTTGCGACTTGGGTCTTGTCGTACCTAGTAGGGGAGGACCCAAGTCGCATCGCTTGTTATGGGCTGAGGTTACCACTTAACACCAGGTGGGCCGTCAGCTCGTTCTGTAACCGTATTACATTAAAAATAAAAAATAAACTGAACGAAATTTTGCCATTGAAATTTGCCACATAGCCTAGCTTCTTCAAAGGACGTTTGAATTATTTCGTTACATACGAGCAACTAGAATTAATTACTAGAAAAGAAAATGTCTCCGAATACGTGGCCCTATTTCCGTAGTAGTTTTAGATTTGTTGATTCTCAGAAGAGAGAGGTTATCGGTGCCCGTCCTTTTCGTACTTTCAGATTGGTGCGTATTTGAGCTCTGCATTATCTATAAATTCAGCTATCGAAAAGCTAAGATCAGGCATACTGAACTTTCCTTAAGACTTATAATTGATATTCAGGGAACTAATAACGTAATATTATTGAAAGATCGCACCGTTTTTATTCACACATGCGAAATCCAATTTGCCTCTCAGATTCATCTTAGAAGCGTCTCGGATACCTTGGCTAATGAGTTGCGCCCTACAATGTGTTTCCTGTGTATGTGACGGATATAGCGCTAATAATACGGTTCATCTGATGTCAAGCGACATCCCCGTACCATTACAACAGATAAACAAAAGTTTCTGTTTGCGGCTGTTTGTTTGAAAGCTAGACGTCGTGACCCAATGTAACTAAAGTTTTGAATTTTATGTTTTGTTACACGGGAAGTTAAAAATCACAAATATATAAATTATAAACTTCTACATAAGTGTCAACTTTGACTGGCCTCATAGCTCAGTTGGTTAGTAACCCTACCTTCTGCGCTGTAGGTCGTGGGTTTGATCCCCACTCAGGACAAACATTTATGTGACATTTGTAACATTGATGTTTGTTCTGTGTCTGGGTGTTAACATGTATTATATGTATGTATTTACAAAAGAAAAGTATATAAGTATTATATCAGTTGTCTGGTTCCCATGATACAAGCTGTGCTTAGCTTACTTTGGGGCTAGATGGCGCTGTGTGAAATGTCCACCAGTATTTATTTATTTAACTGTAAGAAAAATAGAGAGTAAAAACAAATCTGTAATCCGTAGCTGCTCCGTAGCAATGTTAATTTATCGTACGTACGGCTCTTCATTCAACTTTGGCTTTGAAAGCTACGTTGGACTGATATTGATTCCATGCACACCGACACATATAAATAAGGTATTACGGGCTATAATTAATCGAGTTGCATCTCCAATGAGTGTGGATAACGGCGGCGGAGGAATTTAAATTAATGACCAAGTAAGCTTCACCCAAAGCTCAACTTTGAATAAGCTATTTATATAACTATTCTCTCGTATTCTACTATTCCTTAAGACTATCTTAGCTGAAGCACTACATTTTACTAATAAATATATTACTTAACGTGTAATAGTATCTCTCATTATAAGTAGTAAGATGAGTCTCAAAAATAAGTTTATTGTTGTTATTAGATATATTTTCAAAACAAGCTTTTATAATCCGACCTAGGACACCTAGGCCCATGGTACTATTCAAGAGAAATCCAACGAGCCCAAATACGATGGACTTATACAGACATCTTGGGCGCTACGCCATATTGGATTTAGAATGACGTCACTTAGCTAACCACGCATTGTCATCCAAACTAAACATGTATGCAAAATTTCAGCTCAATCATTTGAGGATAACTAAGAGAGAAATTATGGTAAGATATAATAATTTTGCGAATTGCAACTAGCATACGACATTGATACAAGATAAATTAGGTACTGCTATAATCTATAATAAATAAAATGTAATCAAAATATCAAATAAAAATTTGTAACGTCGTTAAAATTGGCCTGTAAAGCTTTTTGCTTGTTAAAAAAGTTAAAATAATGGACATTGGGAAATCAATTAAAGGGGTTTTTTGGTAATTAAAAGTCACTCTTTAGGGGCTTCATTGCTTAACTCGTTAAAACTTTCGATTGCGGAATCGCGCACTCGTGGCAAAACTTACAACGATTCACAAAAAAAAAACTCAAATAAATAAGATTGTGGTGAAACAAGAGACATGATGCGTTCCGTCTCCAAGTCCTAGTGAGTGACGCGGGCGGGACTGCCCGCAGTCTCTACAGTTGGATCCAAGATATATTTCTGCTCCTAGGGATAAGATAAGATAAGATATGCCGCTCGAGTCACTCACACACAAAATACATACACGTATGTACTTACGTGCCCGTGTCGTGTCGTGTCGTGAGGGTTCCTTATTATTATAAATATTGGCCATGTACGCAAAGATACGGAACTCTAATAGTTTCGTTCTGTCCGTGTCTGTCTGTATGTTGTATTGGCACACGTCTCTCTTTTTTTTTCAAATCAAGGGCGTGCAAAACTGCTTTCGTAGGTTTGTGATGGAAATTAAACAATATCTACGATATAATCTACCCCCAGTTATGAATTTGAGCCAAATTGAAAGCAATTTGCATGTCAGCGGCCATCTTTATTATTGAAAAACCATCAAATTGTCCAAATAAACATTTATGAAAAATGTGTATGGGATAAATTTTTGTATTATAGTTTTTTGCAAGGTTGCCAATTTTTTTTTGGCTTTTCATACTTGACTCGTGACCCACAGTAAAATTAATTTTGGAAGTATGCCGCTAGCTCTTACTGTTTCCGAGATACACGCGGAGGGGTATAAGAGAGGGTAGATTGGGGAAAGTTTGAGTCTTGAAGTTTCTTAAGGCCATATAAATACAAATCAGAAATAAAACATCTACATATCACCCACTTTGGTGACTTTATTCGCAAAAAACAACTTTTTTACGGCGGCCATTATTTAAATATGGAATTTCTTTTTCTTACCCTGCGTTCCCATATACTAAATGCTCCCGGGAACCAAACTTCACCCCGATCGGAAGAACTTTTTTAGGCCACCACATTTTAATCCGCAATCTTGAATTTTCAACACCCCCCTTGGATTCCCCCCGAACCCCTATGACATTTAGTCGAGCACCCCCCCCATATCTTGGAAGTAGTTGTAGCTAGGTGGGGACCTAGCTACAACTACTTCCAAGATATGAGCGTATCAAATTTGTATGGCGGCCAATTTTTTGTTTGGCAGACATCTTTTTTTCTTCAAAAACCTTACATCGTTCATTTTTGACCACCCTCTCGGGAACAATAAAACATTTCCGTCAGTCAGCGAATGGTAATCGAGCATATTTAAGTAAAAATAGTATTGATATTTATATAAACACCTAGTAAGTACCTAGTATTTAATCTAAAAAGTTTTGATATCAACATATCCCCAACATACCCCGCACTTTACCCTTAACTCTAAAACAAGTTCCTGCAAGTAATAAGATAATGGGCAAACAATCGAACGACCCCTTCAAACCTCGAGTTTCAAGTTCAGAAGAAAATAAAGGATGTGCCTAAGAATTCTCATGAATGCAGCTCAAAATGAACTGGAACACTTTTTGGACATTTCCAGCGAATGAAATTAAGACATTTACAAGATAATGAACTATGTTCCTTTGGAAACATTACACTTACATGTCATTTATATATTGGGTCATTCTAAGTAAAGAGGTAATACGTTGTAAGAAGAGGGGCCCGGCATTTTTTTTTTTTAATTTTTTAAATTATAGTTTTTTTTTCTGGAGACTTTTAAGTTGAAAGCGTATGCAAAGTGGCCAGTCAATTTGTTGGTTTTATCTCGTTTTATAAGTGACCAGGGGAAATACATTTACAATACAATTATGTAATAAATTTGAGTGACCACGTAAAAAACTTTAGTATTAAGTAATGATTAGGTTAATTATATATAACATTCATCCCCAAATAAAAAGTTACCTACCGTGCTACCGCATGAACTCAAATCGTGCCAAGTTTCATTTCAATCCATTCAGGAGTTTCGGCGTGACGCGCGTCCAAGTAACGGATAGAAGTTTTATCATAAGTAATTACCTATTGGTATCTGAATCTACCTACGTCACCGAAACTTTTGGAAAATTATATATTGGTAACACAGCAAGCAAATCTGAGCAATAATTTATAAGATTTTAAAATATCATTTAAATTGTATAAGCAAAATAAACAAATAGGTACAACATAACGCGATCACGTTACTACTGAATCATTAATTCGTCACGTGTAAGTTGAAGTTTCTTTCAGCACAAAAGTTTATACTTTGAGGTTTCATTGAAAAAGTTTCGAGGGCACTTTTCAATACTACGTAATGTTCCAGAATATTTGAATGAAACTGTTTTTGTTACACTAACCAGTCTTCCGCTAGATCTCGAATGTTAATTGGGTAAGAACTGTGGCTGGTTTGCTGAGGCTGTCACACGGTCGCTTTAGTTCCCGACGACATGTTATATCTCAACAAGAATACAAGCTCAAAAGTCTTAATCAATAAACATTAATTTATGAACATCCCTCATCGAGAAGTAAAAGCAAATATCCAGAATACTGCTTCAACTTAATGAGAGCTTTTTAGTAAAAAGGAAATCCGTATGAACCAATGACAAAACTGAAAACATTAACAAGAAAATCGCGTGAGTTTATTAGCATTTTCACCTTTCAAGTTCAAAGTGAAAAGCATCTACATAGTGAACAGTTCGATTTAGTGATTTATGTGTGTATGTATAGTGTATACACACGACACAGACGAATGGCGTCCAAGTACCAAAAGGACAAGCGGTGCGCCCTTCAGACATGTCAGTTCAAATAATACGTTGCAATATGTACTTCAGCTTGCAGCTTTTTGTGTAAACATCAGGCCACTCTATCATAATCTATAAGCTTTTGTTGTCTTATAGGTGACGCTGACAAATGTTAGTTAAAATAGTAAATTTACGTTTCATATATTATGAACGAAAGGTATATGTTTTCGGGGTAGTTGTCGGAAGGATGTAACGTAAAACGAGAGTCGATTTCCTGTAGTAACGACACAATGCAAATAATAATGAGCGAAACTTGAATAATACTGAATTATTTGTCCAACTGAGGACATAAACGCCATAGCTTTTTTTTTATAGTGGCCACCATGTCTATTTTTCCGCCAAGCAGTAAAGCACTCGCGTTACTGTGTTTCTGTTTGAAAGGTGTGGTTTCCGGTGAAATTACAGGCACAAGAGACATTCCACCTACACGTCTCAGAGTTACGGGCGCATACGATGCGACTTGGGTCTTGTCGTAACTAGTAGGGGAGGACCGAAGTCGCATCAGTTGTTATGGGCCGAGGTTACCACTTAACAACCAGGTGGGCCGTCGGCTCGTTCCGTAACTGTATTACATAAAAAAAAACTCCTCTTTTTCTGTATTAAAATTTATTATGATTTAATATTGTTTGTATGCGTATAATTGTTTGAACCACAGTGGCCTAAAAGTGATTTTGAAATTCGTTAAATAAGCTACTGTTGTCCTCAAGGTCTCATTTTAGTATGGATAATTAGAAAATCTACTATGGATATTTTATTTTTGTTTGTAATCCATCATTTTGTTAAATACTGATTATGTATTATTATTTCTCCTATAATTTTTTTATCTCGGGTTCTAGCCAGGTCCTTTAGAAGGGTTAAGTGGAGAAGATGTCAACCGCCGTTTGTATGGATGTTTATTGGGACGCGATTATAAAAGCATAAGGAAAAGCTATTATAGATATTATGGAGAATTAGGGGGAGGGCGGAAAAAATATATTAAATGAAATACGTAAAAAAAATACACTATCTATTCAACAAAGATATTTTATCGATGTATGGTATATATGTGATGTATAATTTTTTTACTAAAAGATAAATATCAGTGAAGCGGTAAATTACACGGCATGTGTGAAGACGTTTTTTGTAAAGGAAAGTATTTTCAATGAGTTCCATTAATGGCTACAAAAATTTAAATTTAAAAAAATCTTTTTCCAAAATTGTTTCAAAAAACTTTCACAATGACTTCACGTCCAATAGTACTTTACTCGATTATATGTTCTAATATAAATTTATTTGATCTTCAAATTGTTATTACCAATAAATTATGTATTCTGATTAACTTTTCATTCAATAAATCGGTCTCATCCAATGGACAAGCAAAATAGAAAACAGAGAAAAGTGAACAGCATAAACAATATCAATCGTCTCTGAGCATTTTCATACAGAAAATATATCTTGGTACGAGTACAAAAATTCCAAAGGCACTCAAGAAAATACGATAAAATAAAACATATCTCTAACTAGAATTATAGCAATATTAGCAATTCAAATAACATAATGAGTCGGAAATCTTATTATTTGTATACAATACGTATAGGTAGGTAATTTGCTATTTCAGGGTGAAGGTCGCCGCTAATTGTGTTACGGCGAAACCTGTCGCTTGCTGCTCTCTGCTGACTGACTGACACTGACACAAACGACTGACGACTGACACAAAATGCCTGAACACATGTTGATGTACGCTGTGATTTATTATCGTTGCTTCAAATCATTCCGATTGACTTTGGTTATAAATTATTTTTGATGAAAATGTCAACGTCACCTCGGGATGGCTCCATTTTCAAACGTGGGTTTTTTTCTATTACAATATGGGTATCAAATTGAAGGCCTTGATGAGTAAATTCCAAAACGACATATGACATCGTATTTTTGATTTTGTATTCTATAACTTGTATACTATTTTTCTTTTAGCTTATTTTTTATAATTACGTAATTTAAAGTTACCATCCCTATTATATCAATTTTGACAATAACAATAAAGCGAAGCCTATCAGCATAATATGTATCTAAAAATACTAGCCTTAATTTACACACATAATAGATACTCAGGTTAAGTAATTAACATATTAACACCGGAATATTATGAAAAAATTATACATAATTTATCATAAACACTGATACATTTCTGCGCGAGTTGGCGGAGTTCATACTTGACATAGTTTTATTATTCATCTTTTTCCAACGATAGAAG
The DNA here is from genome assembly GCA_947359385.1 of Chesias legatella. Lineage (NCBI taxonomy): Eukaryota > Metazoa > Arthropoda > Insecta > Lepidoptera > Geometridae > Chesias > Chesias legatella. The sequence goes on along the minus strand of OX375762.1, from coordinate 14,408,687 downwards.
AAACTGAAGAACTTGAAGACCTTTGTTACCCTTGTTTTAAGCAAATAAAATGTTTTGATTGATTGATTGATAAGAAACAGTTGTTACTGTTTACAAAACTTACATGGGTTGAGAGAGAGGCATGTATGAGAAGTGATGGCCTGCAGCCGCCTGCATCTCGTACGGGTGGTACTCGGGGAATCTGTAGTTACGCGACATCGCGACTAGGACGCGACGTAACCTCTCCAGTGCCCGAGTCGCGACTGTGAGCCGCCCGCGCCTACTCCCGAGTCGCGACTGTGAGCCGCCCGCGCCTACTCCCGAGTCGCGACTGTGAGCCGCCCGCGCCTACTCCCGAGTCGCGACTGTGAGCCGCCCGCGCCTTGTGCCGAGTCGCGACTACGAGCCTGCCTACTGTACACGCGACACGCGCCACACTCCCGTCCCCGACCGCTCGGCGTAGCGTCCGCGGCGAAGTGACGCTTTTCCGCGCGCCGTCGCCGTAATATTATAACTGTCCATCTCGCACCACGTGTAAACACAATAACAATATTAGAGTTATCGCAACAAGTTGCCTTTCCGTTAAGGATGTCACATATGTTAACAGAGAGTACAGTGAGTTAGCCGTCTCTTCGACTGTTGGGTCGCAACACACCGCTGCACGCTTAGTTCAAAGGAAAATTTAACAATGTTCCACTCTAATTGGATTTTATTTTAACAAGCGCTACGCATTCAACGTATAACCAACATCATTCATACAATTTGTACGACTGTTTGTCCAAGACAATATAGAAAAATTAATTTGTTGGTAATACGTAGCACTAGATGTATTTTTTTCATACATGAATTTTAGATTTACGCGGCCAAAACCATTACCATGTAACTCCATGGGGTTTATATAATATTATTTATGTAGTAGAGGACATAATGTTTTTGGTTTGGACAGTGGTTAAAGCACGGCCATCTCACTCATTGTTCTGCAACTTATTCACATTGAAAACATGTTAATACTAATGTATCAAAGACTAGCCTAATAGCTCAGTTGGTCAGTAACCCTACCTTCTGCGCTGTAGGTCGTGGGTTCCCCACTCAGGACAAACATTTATGTGACATTTGTATTAAAAGTAATTTTAGTCCATAATTATCGTGATTCTATTCTATTCTATTCGAGTCACCGGCTCTCTTAAACCAGTGTGGTGAAAGGATTGTAAGTGCGCCTCAAAGAGGCTCCTTTCGTGCACTCGACACATGTCTTCCAATTGTTAGTTCTAAGACATGTCGATTTCCTCACGATGTTTTCCTTCACCGTTTGAGAACGTGGTATTGCGCACATAAATCTTTCGATCGAAAAACTCATAGGTGCTTGTAAGGATTTGAACCGGCGACCTCCAGATTGAAACTCGGGGTCAGTACCGCTAGACCACCACGCTCTCAATCTATCTATCGTGATGATAATTGGACAGTGATGACGTATTTTTCTGGTGATAAGGTAAGTGTGGTGCGTGCTGGCACGCCCCCGGACACGCCCGGAGCCCCGCCCGCGCGTGCCACCGCCGCGCCGCCCGAAACAATGAATGCCCTCAATCGCTACCACCAAGGGTGTCCGATTCCTTCAACACAGCAACGAAGATATGCTGTCGCCAGCTTACGTATTTCGTTACATTAGATATTCCTTGCAGCCCATATTAAAACAAAGCGGTCGTCTACTTTACATGTAAATCCCGGCACACAAAACAAATAATGGTGGACATTTCACACAGCGCCATCTAGCCCCAAAATAAGCTAAGCATAGCTTGTATCATGGGAACCAGACAACTGATACAATAGTTATATACTTTTTTTGTAAATACATACATATAATACACATTAACACCCAGACGCAGAACAAACATCTATGTTTCTCACACAAACGTTTGTCCTGGGTGGGAATCGAACCCACGACCTACAACGCAGAAGGTAGGGTTACTAACCAACTGAGCTGCGAGGCCAGTCAAACTTAACAAAGTTGCACTAGACATAATTGAAAAAATCCTATACATTTTTGTTTCTTAAGAATTTAATAGTTATATTTGTAGAAATTGGTTTTGTACGAAACTAAGACGAAGGAATAGAAACGGTGGAAATGTTTTTCCATAATTTTTCACACATTTTGTGCCTTCAATGACGTAACCGGGTAATGAAAATCGGAATGTTCCCTACAGCATTCGAATCACTAAGGATACATTTTTAGATATAGTATTCATTATTTCATTAAATTTATTCTGCGAACGAAAATTCTAGACGGTATCGTGGGGTGGGTATACTAAAGAAAACTTTCATTTAATGAGTCAAATAAATGGTCCCTTTGAATTGGCGACAAATTTCATCTGAAAATCTTTTGTGAAAGGTGAAGAATGCGTGAAAATATGGACAGAGTATTTTAGTTTGTTTGAGAGAGAGGAGGCATAGGCACCTACCTCAGACATAATGATAATGTAGCATTGATGATATTAGCATGAATGAAGTTGTAAATGCTTTGAAGGGTAGAAATGAGGGTAGGCGAAGCCTGTCACGACAGCGCTGGCCCAATGTGTTCCAGTCGACAGCCCTGTCCCCTCCCGTAGGCTGCCGCTGACAGCGGCTTTCACCTGGCATCACTCGTCTCCTCTTATTACGGAAAGTAACGCCTTTTTATTACCAGCAGTAAAATATACACATTATTAAAGCTCTTAAAATTACCCTAAAGAAAATGTAGCTGGAATTTGTACACATAATAAAATCGTAGGTACATTATATATTTTTGCAAATAATAAACTAGGATAGTAATAAGAAAAACAACTTGTTCATGAATAGATAAAACGGCCATGGTGATGCTATATACTTACCCCCGCCTAACACCTTTTTCGATGTTAAACAAGTCAGTGAATGACCAAAGTCAAAGTCAAAACTTTAATTTCCATAGAATTCATAAAGAAATGGCTTGGAAACGTCAATATTATTCAAAACATAAGGTCACGCGTACTTATTCATAAGTTTGATGCCTGTTCAAACCCTATCCGACCCTCCATGGGGAAGAACAAACAAGAAACCCCTAATGGACCCATGTATCACATATGTACATAATACTTATTTCTAAGTCACCGTGAACAATTTGGTATACAACAAACAGAGATCAATGATACGTCTTCTATCCTTGAGACTAGGGTTCTCAGGTCGTAAAACCGAAAAGCCGGACAAACCGGCTAGTTTAGCCGGACATTTTGGTAAAAATGTCGGACACCTCTAGTTTTTTAGTCTTAGTATAACACGACAGTTTTAAATTAAAACTTGACTTTTGCATCATATATCAAACCATAATCATTTTACTTTTTACTCTTTTTAAATTCTAATGATACAGCAATAAAATTGAATGAATAAGTATTCTTTATAGCAACATATGAGAAATGTAAAGAAACTGGCCGATTTAAAAAGCCTAACTAAAGCCAAAAACCAACTAATTTGACCGGACACGCGACCAAAAAGCCTGACTGTGTCCGGCTTTATGCAAACGCATGGCAACGCTACTTGAGACAAGTCAATCCAAAAGATAAATCCAAAGTATAAATGTCCTACCGCAGTGCGTACTCTTTAAGTCATACATTTGAATATTGTAATTATTTACCAAGAGAGCGTGGTGGTCTAGCGGTACTGACCCCGAGTTTCAATCCGGAGGTCGCCGGTTCAACCCGACGTGCACCTATGAGTTTTTCGATTGAAAGATTTATGTGCGCAATACCGCGTTCTCAAAACGGTGAAGGAAAACATCGTGAGGAAACCGACATGTCCTAGAACTAAAAGTTCGAAGACATGTGTCGAGTGCACGAAAGGAGCCTCTTTGAGGCGCACTTACAATCCTTTCACCACACTGGTTCGACAGACCGGTGACTCGAAGAAGAAGAAGAATAGAATATTAAACTGCAATATTTAATTATGACTGCAACGCAAAACGCATCGCGGTGACATCACACCGAATGACGACATGAACCTGCCACAAAATTCACCAAGTTAAGAGATTTCATACGTATTCTCGGATGTTGCAAATACATCGTCGCTTATGTCCCGATACATCAGCGTGAATTGCGTTTGTAGCTGCCAATGTATCGGTAATAATGACAATGCATCGCGTTCATGAGTGACCTTGGTGTAAATCTAACACGTGCCGGCCGCATAACAGGTAAACACTGATTATGCAATGGAACTAATGCAGCGACATGGAGATTTCTTCTGATATCGTGACGCCTTGCTAAACTAAATGTATAATTAGTGACTGGCCTCATAGCTCAGTTGGTTAGTAACCCTACCTTCTGCGCTGTAGGTCGTGGGTTCGATCCCCACCCAGGACAAACATTTATGTGACATTTGTAACATTGATGTTTGTTCTGTGTCTGGGTGTATATGTATTATATGTATGTATTTATAAAAAAGTATTATATCAATTGTCTGGTTCGCATGATACAAGCTATGCTTAGCTTACTTTGGGGCTAGATGGCGCTGTGTGAAATGTCCACCAATATTTATTTATTTTTGATTTTTAAAACATGCATAAAAGGGACCATAAATAAACTTAAACGAACGTGCCTAATTGTAAGCGAGCGACGTGAATGGTTATTGCGACAACACGAGGAAGAGCTACATGTCTGACAACTGAATAACTTCACGTCCTTGCTATATTATTGTGGCTGAAGCAATGTTTTTTATTTATTTATTTATTTATTAGACCTACAGCACATAAAAAAAACATAATAATCAAAACTTAATGAAAAACATAAGGCTAATAACAGGTATTCACAACTAGAAATAGGTTAGTTATATATAGTATGTTATTAATATAAGTAGATTAGTACTGATTAGTATTGACTGGCTCAGTTGGTAACGTGTCTTTGCGCTGTAGGTCGTGGTTTCGATTCCCACCCAGGACAAATATTTGTGCGAACATAAATGTTTGTCCTGTATCTGGGTGTTTAATATGTATTATTAAATACCCAGACACAGAACAAATGTATGTATTTAAAAAACACAAGTATATCAGTTGTCTGGTTCCCATGATACATATGTTTAGCTTATTTTGGGGCTAGATGGCGCTGTGTGACAATGTACACCAATATATTATTGTTATAGAAATCAAAGTATCTGCCATGTAATTGGATTTCGCGTAGTGTATGACAATTAAATATCAGAATTGTACGGTTGTTAAAGTACAGGGAAGTACTGCCACCAAGCCCATTTCTGCTGCCAAGCAGTAACGCGTTCGCGTTACTGTGTTCCGGTTTGAAAGGTGTGGTTGCCGGTGAAATTACAGGCACAAGAGACATTCCACCTACACGTCTCAGGGTTACGGGCGCATACGATGCGACTTGGGTCTTGTCGTACCTAGTAAGGGAGGACCCAAGTCGCATCGGTTGTTATGGGCAGAGGTTACCACTTAACACCAGGTGGGCCGTCGGCTCGTTCCGTAACTGTATCACATAAAAAAATAAAAATAAAGGAAGTTATCTTGCTTATACACCACAATCGGGGCTGGCATGTCGAAGTTCTAGACACGGCCTTCGCCTTGTCGACATATCAGTAGAGTTTTAGCTACAGTGTAATAGCACTGTGCCCAGCCCGATGCGTAGAGTAATGCAGAGCGATACATGGATTCAAGATTTCCCATTTGAAACCTCACTACTCTTAGTTAATTTACTTAATTAGTGCACGAAAAGAGCCTATTTGAGGCTTTACTTATATCACACTCGCTAGAGAGAGCTAGTATTAATTAGTTACTATTAAACTTATGTTAGGATTAATTTGTCCGTGACTAGGTTCGATTGTCAATATAGTATCGATTACCTCCTACGTAGCTGTGCAACGCGAGTTCATGTGGTCCAAGTGAAACGCTTTCAAGAAGACATGATGTAAAATATAGTGAGTCCTATGGATACCATGATGCCATTGCTACACCTATGAATAACAAGAAAAAACTTTTGTATTTTTGTTTGTTAATACGAATTTATTTCGCAAAGCATTAATGCGTTCGCAATACTGTGTTCCAGTGTACCGTGGGTACCGGTGAAATTACAAGCACCTGAGATATTCCACCTTCAAATTCCGAGTTCCGAGTGGCAATGCGGCTTCCCATACCTAAATTGAGGAGACAGACTTTGACTCAATTCGTATTGCTTTGTTTTGGGCAGAGGTTTAACCTTAACACCAGGTGGGCCATCTGCTCAATCCGATTTATTATCAAACTAACATTACCGTTCATTACCTAGATATCGCAAATCTCAATTATATTAAAAACTAGTCTTAATCTCAGTCTAAATATCTTAACAACACAGTTTCGATCACCGAGTAGATAGTGTTTACTGAAACGAAGCAAATCGATCAATTTTATCAGTTATCCAAAATAACCCGCGTTCCTATCCCAACATCCGCGGTGAACGTAAACAAGTTACAAACATATTTAACTGGTTAATAACCAAACATGATTGGCAAACTTGTTGAGCCTCTAAGCGATGAAAGTTTGACCTCAGGGTATTTACCGACACAATCCTCCCTAAAGATTTGTTCTGAGCGATCATCTCATCTCTTTGAGAGCGTGGTGGTCTAGCGGTACTGACCCCCGAGTTTCAATCCGGAGGTCGCCGGTTCAAATCCCGACGTGCACCTATGAGTTTTTCGATTTATGTGCGCAATACCACGTTCTCAAAACGGTGAAGGAAAAAATCGTGAGGAAACCGACATGTCCTAGAACTAAAAATTCGAAGACATGTGTTGAGTGCACGAAAGGAGCCTCTTTGAGGCGCACTTACAATCCTTTCACCACACTGGTTCGACAGAACCGGTGACTCGAAGAAGAAGAAGAAGAAGATCTCTAACAAAATACCTCCTGAGCTACCACTCTGATTGGAATAAATGGCTTAGTAAATAGCTTAGATTTCTAATACGCGACGGACTTGTTATTAGAAATACATTAACGCCACATTCTAAGTGGGATTTTGACTTAGTTTATTTCGTATTAGCACTATTTCAGTTAAGCAACTTTCAGTAAACAGACTAGTAATTATTTATTTAACATCGCCTTCAAACAGTCGGTTATGAATATGAAGCTTAGGATATTGAATTGGTCGGACTAAGACAAAGTCAAAAGTCAAAGTCAAAAACTTTATTTCCATAGAATTCATAAAGCAATAGCTTGGAACGTCAATATTCAAAACATAAGGTCACGCGTTCTTATCGATAAGTTTGATGCCTGTTCAAACTCTATCCGACCCTCCATGGGGAAGACGGGCAGCATGTACGCTGACTCCTAAATCTTCATTAAGTTATAGCTGGTATTCATAAGTGATAGCAGTTCACTACTGCCGAGGTGGACAATCCCCCACAAGAGAGGGGAGTGGACGGGAGCCTTTGTATTGTATTACCTGTTTCCAGTGAACGTCGAGTACAATGCCTCGAATGAATAGAACTATGCGCCACGCCATGGACAGACGCGGGTATGAAATTAATATATTTTGAATACTGATTAAATTTCTGGTCACACATCAGCTGCAATTATTAAGAATTTGCCTGAGTATATGAAACGCCCAAACGCGAACGGGCTTTTATAAACTTCACAGCGATGACCTATACTAGATAAATAAATAAACTTTTTTATACTGATATAAAAGACAGCCATTTACTGGTTTATGTACAAAATCTTATACATATTTCTCATTATAATGGGCAATGGTCTCCGAGGTCGCAGGACAACACCCTTTCTAGATCATCTAATATTTATGTCAATTACAATTACTGAACCCGCCTCGGTCGATCGATTACTGTTTTTTTTTTTAATGTAATTCAGTTACGTAACGAGCCGACGGCCCACCTGGTGTTAAGTGGTAACCTCGGCCCATAACAACCGATATGACTTGGGGCCTCCCCTACTAGGTACGACAAGACCCAAGTCGCATCGTACGCGCCCGTAACTCTGAGACGTGAAGGTGGAATGTATCATGTGCCTGTAAATTCACCGGAAACCACACCTTTCAAACCGAAACAGTAACGCGAATGCTTCACTGCTTGGCGGCAGAAATGGGCATGGTGGCATTCGTTCCCTCGACGAACTTGGCGTGAGTTCTATTGCTCTTATTTTTTAATTATTTCAATTTCTATGTAATGTATATGTGTTCTAAATAGATAATAAACGTTTGTATATATATGCCTATGTATTATAGAGCGTGGAAATAAAAGAATTGCAAACAAAGCTATTGAAATATTGCGAGCGGATATTAACTCTATAAATACCTGATATGCCTGAAGCGTGTCATGAGGGGCGGCCTTCTCCCTCCCTGCGGCTACCTGCGGACAGAACAGAACAACACTATACTATAGATATTAAACCTAGAACCTTATAATGTTAGCATATTACAATGTTACGATCATCTTTGCAGGCGCATGATTAAGAGCAGTAGAACTCTCGCCAAGTTCGTCCGGGGAAGTACTGCCACCATGCCCATTTCTGCCGCCAAGCAGTAACGCGTTCGCGTTACTGTGTTCCGGTTTGAAAGGTGTGGTTGCCGGTGAAATTACAGCCACAAGAGACATTCCACCTACACGTCTCAGGGTAACGGGCGCATACGATGCGACTTGGGTCTTGTCGTACCTAGTAAGGGAGGACCCAAGTCGCATCGGTTGTTATGGGCAGAGGTTACCACTTAACACCAGGTGGGCCGTCGGTACGAACAACAGATGGGCATCGAAGGAAAAGGGATTTGATCTTGGTCTTTTAAAACCATTGTTATAAATGTTACCAAATTCAGCCAATGGGTTTGTTCGCATTTCAGCCGTTTCATATATTATTTTGACGAGTGATTTTCGATTCCCGTTTGGAATACGATCACAGCCGCAGGCGATAACAAAACGAGAAAGATATTAAACATTGCTATTCAACGACGGACATGATAAGTTATATTTTATTAATAAGTTATTTGACTTAATATGAAACGAGTAGCGAGGCCAAACAAACTTGTATTTTAATTTAGTACTCGCAATGATCTGGAGTAATTTATTGTTACTTATATACTATCGCTTTTAGTAATAAGCTTTTCAGAAAACTGTGACAGAAAAGGGGCCCTTACGACCGTCTAAGAACCATTGTTCTGGCATGTCCGACTGGCACTTTGCCGCGGTTACGTACCATAAAAAATGTTATCAATATTTTGAAACTTATTGTATATACTTGACTATTAACTGGCCTCATAGCTCAGTTGGTTAGTAACCCTACCTTCTGCGCTGTAGGTCGTGGGTTCGATCCCCACTCAGGACAAACATTTATGTGACATTTGTAACATTGATGTTTTTTCTGTGTCTGGGTGTTAATATGTATTATATGTATGTCTTTACAAAAGAAAAGTATATAAATATCAGTTGCCTGGTTCCCATGATACAAGCTATGCTAAGCTTACTTTGTGGCTAGATGGCGCTGTGTGAAATGTCCACCATTATTTATTTATTATTATTTATTTATATATGAAAAGTAAAGAAAAGGTTAAGTTTATTTTAAATGAACCCATCTCAATATAATATTTACGATACATGATTTTTCGGTAGCAAGTACCTACGAATATCAGTAGCGAGCGAGTCACCTAGGGTCCTAATTACGAACGCTAATGAATTTGGGGTGGGTTTGGCACCGGTGAAGCTTCTGCGCCTCAGGCACTGTCAGTTACATGTCACAGCGCGGAACTTTTATTTTATTTAATACAGTTTCAGAACGAGCTAACGGCCCACCTGGTGTTAAGTGGTAACCTCAGCCCATAACAAGCGATGCGGCTTGGGTCTTCCCCTACTAGGTACGACAAGACCCAAGTCGCAACGTATGCGCCCGTAACTGTGAGACGTGTAGGTGGAATGTCTCGTGTGCCTGTAATTTCACCGGCAACCACACCTTTCAAACCGGAACAGTAACGCGAATGCGTTACTGCTTGGCGGCAGAAATGGGCATGGTGGCAGTACTTCCCCGGACGAACTTGGCTCGAGTTCTACTGCTCATAAAACTACAGCTATTGGTATTCAATGGATTTTTATTTGTCAGTATTCGACATTTACGACATCAGAGAAGTAGAACTCACGCCAAGTTCGTCCGGGGAAGTAATCTCACTCTGCTGCCAAGCAGTAACGCATTCGCGTTACTGTGTTCCGGTTTGAAAGGTGTGGTTGCCGGCGACATTACAGGCACATGAGACATTCCACCTACACGCCGCATACGATGCGACTTGGGTGTTGTCGTATATAGTAAGGGAGGACTTTAGTCGCATCGGTTATGGGCCGAGGTTACCACTTAACACCAGGTGGGCCGTCAGCTCGTTCCGTAACTGTATTTACTCGTATATTTTAGGTAACACTAAAATAAAATATAGTTGTACCATATTACATACAACAAAAAGGAAAAAAATGTAGTGTGTGTGTAGATAGAATATTGCAATTGCTTTTTTATGTCACAATTATAAAACTGGTTTTCGAGTTTATTCGAGAATTAAGGTCACTGTGGACTTTATTATAAAAAATGAAAAGCAAAACATAGAAAAGCTGAAGCTAATAGTAAAAGTACATCAAAGGAGAGTTTCAAACTATAATCCAACGACGCAACTCAACTCTATAAAACTTTGGTACAAGCTCAACTTTATATTTATTTAAGAGTTTGTGTTTTTAAAATTTACCAATAAAATATTATTAAATTGTTTCCCTTTTTAGTTTTTAGGAACATAATTTGAATAAATTAAAGGAGGACTTTTCCCAGCAATGGGATAGTTAATAACCCCTCCATTAGGGGTTTCTTGTTTGTTCTTCCCGTCGGATAGGGTTTGAACAGGCATCAAACTTATCGATAAGTACGCGTGACCTTATGTTTTGAATAATATTGACGTTTCCAAGCCATTTCTTTATGAATTCTATGGAAATAAAGTTTTGACTTTGACTTTGAAATGATTACTATTCATATCAGCCAATAAAACTATTTACAATGATAAGTACATATTAGTGAATAACATTATGTTCAGGAACGTGATTTTGGATCAAAATCAACTTACAAAGTCTGCAGTATATTTAAAACGGCTAAAAACTGCATTTTTGTTTTCGTTAAATTTACTTCATAAATCTAACTTAAAAGTATAAGTCTGTGTTGCGAAAAAATCTGCCATTACTACTAAAGCTCTACATCCCCATACACGTGTATCTATTAAATAATATTGGTAATTAAATGAGACTGGTGGCTTGGTAAATCTTCTTCTTCTTCGAGTCACCGGTTCTGTCGACCAGTGTGGTGAAAGGATTGTAAGTGCGCCTCAAAGAGGCTCCTTTCGTGCACTCGACACATGTCTTCGAATTGTTAGTTCTAGGACATGTCGGTTTCCTCACGATGTTCTCCAGCGTTTTGAGAACGTGGTATTGTCATAAATCTTTCAATCGAAAAACTCATAGGTGCACGTCGGGATTTGAACCGGCGAACTCCGGATTGAAACTCAGGGGTCAGTACCGCTAGACCACCACGTTCTCTTGGTAAATGATAATATGTAGGCATTATTCAAAGAAACCATATAAACACGCTCGTAGCTGACATTTCTATGCTCTTTTTCAGTTCCATTTATATTTCATTCCGATATTTAAGTCTGGAACCTTTGGAAAGCAATCAATATTACTGATAAAATCTCCGTAGATGCCTCTACGAATACACAATATCAGGATAATAGTCTCGTAGCTGCTTCTACGAATTCGTTGATAAATACCTTTTCACGGAATCGGAAAACTGATACCCCAATCGAACTATCAGATGGCACGGCTACTATCATATTATTGATATCAGTACTTTATTAGGAAATAATTCTTTATTTATTGTTTGTGTGTGGTGTTTGGGTTCCATTTATGATGCAATGACTTGAAAACTTTGAAACCGTTATTACTACTAAAAGTTCGTCTTATGTCCTCTATCATTAATAAATTGACATGCATTGATAAAAAACTACAGATGAGGTAAAATTGATAGAATCAAAACGTGAGGCCTGTGTTAAATGTGTCTTTCAGTAGACTCTTTATAGAAGCTAAAGGTAGTTGGGCAGGTCGACGGAAAAATACTGGTCAGACCTAGTAAAGGCGCTCACTGGCCTGCCAATATCTAAAGCTATTAAGACCGCCGAGGACAGGAGTATATGTAAGAGTATAGTGCATCGAGTGATCAACATGTCAGACTAGACACCTTTAGCAATGAAGATGCCGACTAAGAAGACTAAGTCAAGAGCACTAATAATCTGAAGACTCCAGTTATTTACTAGAAATATACTAAGAAATATACTAGAAATAGATACATTACGTACAAACTTTACCAACTACAAACAAAACTACAAACAAACTATAACGAACATTAATTCAGAGTTAGAAGTGAACAAGTTTAATTTTAAGAGGTTAGACTATTCAGACATTTGTTTGCTGAGGCTTTTTACCTTTCAAATTAATCTAAACGCCAATTTTGGTAACGAATGTTCACACAAATTTAATGTGATTGAATTTTTATGAAATGTTAAGAAGTCAATTGCCGAGTTCAGCGATGGCCACGAAATAACTTAAAAAAAATTGAACTATTTGTGCGTACACTCCACTAACTAAAACACAATTTTACTTAATAAGTAACTTCTACGCAAGTGAAACCAGGCGGGCATAAGGTTACGTAATACTACACACCAGGATTTCAGTCTTCAGTATGCTCAGATCCACATGTCAGTACCACCCTTAGCTCGTCAGCATAGCAACTATTCGTACGGAAAGATTCGCATCAAATTTCATAGTGCATACAGTTTATTACAGTTTTAAGAGCAGTAGAACTCTCGCCAAGTTCGTCCGGGGAAGTACTGCCACCATGCCCATTTCTGCCGCCAAGCAGTAACGCTTTCGCGTTACTGTGTTCCGGTTCGAAAGGTGTGGTTGCCGGTGAAATTACAGGCACACGAGACATTCCACCTACACGTCTCAGAGTTACGGGCGCATACGTTGCGACTTGGGTCTTGTCGTACCTAGTAGGGGAGGACCCAAGCCGCATCGCTTGTTATGGGCTGAGGTTACCACTTAACACCAGGTGGGCCGTCAGCTCGTTCTGTAACTGTATTACATAAAAAAAAAGTTAAGGAATGGAAGGGGGGCATGTCTTTCTGGATCCCTACAAGCCCTTCATTTCAAAAGTGAATGAGTGTAAATACAAATCTTGCGCTTAACGCGATATTCTTCGCTAAGCGATATTTAATACAAGCTGTTTTATATTTAATAACCTTTGTTTTTAGGTATATCTCATATTATGTATGTAAATATGTTGATCCGGTTCTGCGACGCTCAAAAATAATACTACATGTTACGTTGGTCAGCCAATGAGTTTGTACGTCATATATTGACAACCTATACTTACATAATTATACTTATAAGAGTTTGCTGAACGACAAAGTCAACGCTTAATTTACGTATTTTCATTACACTGCTTTTGAGTAGGTAATGCCTCTATATTTTTTTTTATGTGATACAGTTACGGAATTAGCCGACGGCCCACCTGGTGTTAAGTGGTAACCTCTGCCCATAACAACCGATGCGACTTGGGTCCTCCCTTACTAGGTACGACAAGACCCAAGTCGCATCGTATGCGCCCGTAACTTTGAGACGTGCAACCACACCTTTCAAACCGGAACACAGTAACGCGAACGCGTTACTGCTTGGCGGCAGAAATGGGCATGGTGGCAGTACTTCCCCGGACGAACTTGGCTAGAGTTCTACTGCTCTTATGCTCTATATGATCTGTGCCTTCCTCTTATGTTCATAAAAACATGTCTAGTTTTAGTATAGTCTAGTATTGGTTACTGGTATTCAATGACTGATGGATTTGGTGGAAAATTTAAGCTGTGGTTGACATGTTTTGGTTTGCCGAGTAATCCGTGGCCGCAGCCCGCACAATGCGCCGGTCAGGTTCGTTAGATGGCGATTAGGCTCGTTAGCTCAAGGCCACCCGATATTTTCCGCTTTAATACAGAGTAATAATGCTGTATCCAAACCGCATACCTATTCAAATCAAAGAAATAAACGGCTTGGTTTTAGAAATAGTTACAAATACATCAAAGACTGTATAGAGACTGTATAGATAATATTGAAATGTTGTGCTCAAATGAAAATAGGCATTTACGGTTGACGTTTCAAGAGGCGAAATCATTTCACGGATAGATTTTAACATTTAGAATCCGAAACTACTTCGCCGAAAATTTAAGAGTCGGTATGAAATTCCAAAAAACATCCATTAATAATCCAATAATTGTACATGATTAGTTATTACTTACCGACCAAAAACAACTTTTCATGAAGCTCATATGAGATTTTTGAATAATATGTTCGCAAATAAATATTAGCTAAGAAATTATGATTCCCATCAACTGGACATCAAACAACTGATAGAAAATGTACAAAATGTTCATAAATTGGTTGATGGGGGGGAAATCAATGGGGATTTTTGGAATAACCCTAAATTGTGGGGGGCAACTAATTGAGGCGGAATTAATTTTGGATACTCGCAGTTAATCCTGCATTGTTAGTGAATTTCGCATTTCCCCTATTCAACGGGCAGTCGCGAGCTGGTAAGCAAATCATTCGCACAAATACAAACAAGACATACTTTTATAAGTAATTAAGGCAGATGAAGAGAGCTTAGTGCTAATTCTAGTGCTTAGTGCTTAGGCCATCGCATGAGAGCACAATGTATCTCACAAGTAATACATATTAAATTAGATTGTTTAGAGAATAGAATATTTAGGTTACCTACATAATTATACTTAACTAAACGAGGAAAAAGTCCCGCGCACGTCACTCTTTTAAATCATTTAAAATATCACTTCAATAATTTAAAATATCGACTGTGAAATATCATGTAAGGCCTACAGAGGAATGGAAAACAGCATGACTGCATACTGTTAGGGTTGATTGACGTCAAACTAATACTGTAGTGACGCTGCCGTCTGCCCTGTAGGTCGAGGGTTTGATTCCCGCCATGGACAAACTTTTGTGTGACGAACATAGATGTTTGTTCTTATTAAGTATATAGAACGTCTAAAAATCCAAGTGTAGCTGGAAATGGATGACAATTACCAGAAAAATACAAAAAATATCTAGAGTGTCAAACAATACGATTTTGTCTGACTACACCATCTTTTTTAAAGTTTCGCTGAAATAGCGTAGTACATATTCTTCAGTAAGTACAGGCTAAAGTTGGGCTATGAAAATTTTTAAGTACATTGGGCATAAAAATGATGTTTTGTTTAAAAATAAAGCAGTTTTGTTTACCTTTTGTTTTTTAGTTTACAGAACAATTACGTAAAGCAGGAAAAAACGGAGAAGCATAAATAAGATGTGTCTTCACAGCACATGAAAAACCATTAATCAGTGAAAAAAAAAAAAAAAAAACTATCTTTGATGAATATAATTTAAAAAGTAGTAGCAAGTATGTTTTTTTATTACTCTGATAACTGGCATCACTGGCCTATCATCCTACATGGCTTGATGTAGATTTTTGGGACCTTGTATTAATATTCTATCAGGTATCTAGTTCCCATAGTACAAATATATACTATACTTAGTTTAGAGGGTAGATAATGCTGTGTGAAATATCAACAATCTTTATTTACTACTTCAATACAGTCACACTTTAAAATCAATTCAGCTATTTTTAGAACATAACAGAAAAACTAAGAACTATCTAACAAGAAAGGCGTAAGGATAAATAAGATTTCACTGACTATATTTTGCCGCTTCCTACAGATTAGCCAGTTACATCTTTCTACGCAGGATCATTACTCGTTCATCTCTTTCTACGTCAGAAATACGAGTATAATAAACTTGGAAATATCATCAGTGCGTTATTGTTTACTAATGCCATGATATTTGTAATGGGACAAAAACGTTGAAAAAACACGGCGAGTCTAATTATATTATATTAAAGTATTCTATTAAATAACTGATCAATCAATAACGCATTGTAACATTAATAGTTATAGTTAAAATCAATATATTTTAATAAATAAACCGCATTAAATAGAGCTAAGCTAAATGTACTTGTGTCACAAGTATGTCACAATCTTATGTGACAAGTTTATGTCAAATTGTATAGGGAACTTAGCATGGGAACTAAGTTTGTTATCCGTTCTGATATTATAAATGTGAAAGTAATTCTGTCTGTTTCCATTCTATATAATTTTGATGAAATTTGGTATAGAGAAGACTGGACCTTGGACAAGAACATAGGCAACTTTTTGTCGCAAATATAAAACTGGAAGGGGGTGAAATAGGGGATGAAAATGTATACTCCTTATATATTTTTTTTATTATTATACTTCTCTACTAAGGGATATAAAACTCATGGTAATTATAATTTTGGTAAGAAATATAAATTTTTGTGTTTTTGACAAATAAGTTATTCAGGGGTTTTTTTTAAAAATACCTATTTTTGAAATAAGATCGATGAAAGCTTGGAGAAAAAAATAGGCTACTCGAAGTTCTAATTTTACACAGACTATTATGCTGGCATTAACTAGTATTTATATACACATATATCTCGCAAAAGCAACCTATGATAATATAAAACTTGTATTAAATATCTATTACTTACTGGCCACTCGCAGCAGGGCTAGGAATACTGATAGTCTCCCATTCATTGATAAAAATCATGGAAACTTCACGAAGTATTTGTCCCGGTTGATAGGCACATTGCCTACTTCAATTTTGGACGTGTATCACTTTAACAATTTATAAAAAAATGATTATATATATTTCTGCACAGTACAGTAAAATGTACAACACTTATAGGTGAATTGAAAAAGTTTTTATATTTCCGAAACTATTACGTACGACATAAAAACACAGAGTCAAAGTAGAGCTAATTAAAACAGTGGTTTCTTTTTTGGTATTTTTGTACTGGCTTAGACTTTTTGGCCGTACCCATATTGCAACGCAATGATGTGTAAGGCAAATAATATCATTCTGTCCTTCTTGTGAAGACAGGAAAATCAAAATTAAAAATTTTTGTACATTTAAAATTATTTTACACATAAATGTAACATAACTGAAATAGTTTTTATTTTAATACATTTATAGCAGAAATTGTTGTTTTAAAATATTTGCCTACCAAGAATTCCTGGGTCCTAGAAAATATCTGTGGGTGTCGAGTTCATATTTTATATTATGTAAAGCTCTATCTATCAACCTAAGAGTGCCATCTGTCAAGTAAACACCGTTAAAAGACATTATTTAGGTACAGCTCAAGAACTTGTTTTATAATGGAAAAAAAAGGGACGCCTGGCGATGTGAAACATCGACATTATTTTGTAAAAGTAATATGCAACGCATGCCGTGGCGACGCGTCGCCACGCCAGAAATCGGTTTTACGTGCGGCTATAAATGTTTCACATCAAATTACAACAACTCTACCTCGTGGTAGAGGGCAAGGAGTGGACTTGCTGCGAGTGGAATTATGGCTGATCTTTAGCAGACTAAAGGCGATCGATGTCACAAACGAGATCAGGCTGACCGAAAACACTTCGTAAAATACGGCACAGATACTTATTCAAACTGATCGCACATCCTGAGCGTTTAGCGATAGTTAAGTCTAAGTAGATGCCTGTAGTAAGTACATTACATTAGTATTACACCAGATCAGATATTAATATAGACAAAAGACTGAGATGAATTTATGTACCTACTGAAAAATAACATAAATGTCTCTTATGATATATATTTACTTCAAATATTAGTAGAAGTCATGATCAATTATTATTTGTAGTTTTATTTAATTATATATTGAAATTTACATTGAATATAATTATAAGGGCGAGCTTCATTGAATTACGTGTAGAAAGAGGGAAATCAGAAGGTAGAAAATCATGTTGCAATTTCGCAATTGAAGATAACTAAATCAAATGTGGGCCAAGACTCTGTGGTCCACGAATGAACCAATCGAAGCTTTTGAGCGTATTTGAGTTTTCTCACCCTACTTACTACACGCTACTTTTTTTATTCGAAGAACAAATATTGTAAGTCAATGTCAAGTAAAACGAAATGTCAGTTGAACCGGAAACGTCAATGGCTACTTGGGGGTGCGAAATTGTTTGTTTGTGTTGTTGTTGTGTTATCGATTTTCTAAGTTTACGAAATCATAGAGTTATGTCATAAAACTCGTTTTAAATAGAAATATGAGTGTATTGTCACTTTACTGACGTTATTCTAAGGAAGTGCTTTCCGTGAAGGCTGTATTCTTGGTTGCCCTGCTACGTCTGCGTCGTCATTTTATAGCTATCGATTTTCAGTGGTATGTAAGCGACCGGCAAATTTTTACGCTATCCTTACTGTTAAACATTTTTATGCAATCCAGTGGTGATACAACGCAGTCCACTCGTTTTGGCGAACCTTAAATATGAACCAAACGAAGAAACGAGCGCAGTGTGCGCTCTCAGCCACCGAAATACACCTACCCGGATGGAACCAGAAACAACGCCAAGACTTTATAGAGGCAGTCAAAATACACGGCCTCAAAAAGCTCAAAAAGCTTCAACGCCACATCGGTTCCAAGACTCAAGAACAGGTCAGAATAGCTGTTGACCTTTACAAGAAAGAATTGCGCAACCGCGAGCTGACTGTCGACATGGAGCGACAGATTGAGGAAGCCGGCGTCACTAACGAGGACTACAAGACTTGGCTGTACCTTTACCTGGCCTCGCAGGTGCACCGCACCGGGCCCACCCCTGTTGCAGCGCTCGATGCCTTCTTCAGTCAAAATACACCCAAACCTAAAAAACCTAAGGTAGAGCTACACTTTCCAAATTGGCGCCAACCTGAAATAGATGATTTTCTGGCAACAGTTGAGTTGAATAAGGTTATAACTAATATTGGGCAGCACATTCCTACAAAAACGGAATTAGAAATCACAGGAGCGACAGACGCTTATGCAATTATATGCGATGCGAGAAACCATGCCGTGTTGCATGGCCAACATGTGCCTACACTAGATGAACTCAAACCGGGCTATGTCTATCTGCAGTGCATAGTCGCCGCACTGAACCAAGAGCCAAAGTTAAAGAATCTACAAATTGCCCCCGGCATAAACCCTGATATGCAGAGGGCCAAATTTGTTCTAAAAGAGTATCTGTTGCCAGATTGTGGTATGTTGGCTGATGGCTGGACAGAAGATGAGAAGTACTTTCTGCTCGTAGCTCTGGAAGCTTTTGGAAAGGACATAGTAAGGATTCAGGCATACTTCCCGTGGAAAACTAAGCTGGATTTGAAAAATGCAATAAGTGCCATTAAAAGAGAAAATGAGTTTAAAGAGGGGTTTTATGACAAGAAAAGATCAGACCGGTACTTGTCACTGGCCAGTTGGGGCAGCACATTAATATTATGCACAGAAAACACTATGCAAATTGCTGCTGCCAAACGTCTTCTGTTTGCTCTGAAAGAGCTTCCGGAGCCTGAAACTAAGGAAGATTTTATGAAGATTTATCTAAGTGAATTGTCAGAAGAAGAGATGACATCAGCCATGCTCAACATGTGCATGCATGACACCAAACGTAGAGGCAAGAGCCTCGTTCCTCTGCTGGAAGCGTTTGTTGCTGACATAGAGGCTAAATCTGAAACAGATAACAATACAACCGCTCACACTGCAGCCACGTCCACTGGACTTAAATTATTTCAAGTCAAAGTTGCACAGTAGACAGTGACTATTCATAAATATTGGATATGAAAAAATAAACATTTAATTAAATTTATCTTCATATCTGTTCCAGTTTAAGCTCAGTATTGTAGTAAAACATTTCTGGTCTTTTGTTGTGAAACTTAGTGATTGTCATAGTTATATGTAGATAAGAGTATTTTAAAAACTTTAGTTTTGCAAATGATTTTTTGTTGATATAGTGGCATAGTTTGGTATAAACCAACATCCACTGTAGAAGAGTTTATTCCTAATTAGAAATACGTATATATATATATACAGCCAGTTGCCAACAATGTGTCTCTTGAGATGTTAAGAATAACTTTAATTCATCTTGGAGTTGGAGAGGAAGTTGGATGCGGTCTTGTGATACACAGAATGTCCAATATAAAATGGGACAGCATTATGTGCACAATGGTTTAAGCACAAAACCTTGTTTTAGCCGTTATGTTTTGTTTTGTACACAATTTTATATATTAATTCATTTTAAAGATTTTAATTTCTTATAGATTTAATATCAATTATTAGAATGAATTCATCATTAATTATTTCAGAATAAATCCATTTAATAATTTATACACACATGTCAAAAACTTAAACTAAATAGGTCATTTCAGATAGGAAGTAACAGTATACTAATATAAATAAAAATACCATTTTGCTGCTTACGACTACTTGAAACATACTTTTTAAATTACAAATTAGTAAAGATAACAGGAGTTAAAATAGACTGGCGTGTCTGGTAGTGGAGTACTTCTTTAATGCATAATATATAATGTTACTCTCTTTTCCTTAGTCCTTGTGAAAGTCGTATGATAAAGTTTTAAGTACCTATTTTAAAAATATACAACCTACTTATTTTAGGTTGTTAGGTAAGTTTTCCATTCTAATAAATATTGTGTGTGGATATTGGGTTTTATTTGTTTTATAAATCTTTCAGCGGGAACGTCTAGCCTTTAGGTTGAACCGAGTATGTACGCTATTGACTTATTGTTTGTACATAGCTCCGGACTAATAGTCTAGTCACTGGTTCCTAAGAACCAGTGAGGTGAAAGGATTATAAGTGCGCATCAAAGAGGTTCATTCACTTGATACACGTCTTTGAATTTTGGTTCTAGGACATGTCGGTTTCTTCTCGATGTTTTCTTTCACTGTTTTGAGAACGCGGTATTGGCAATAAATGGCTACGGACTAACAAGATAACTTAGTGCCGCTAATATAACAAGAACTATGTACAGGTAACGCACGGCATACTTTTTTTTTATGTTATGTAGTTACGGAACGAGCCGACGGCCCACCTGGTAGTAAGTGGTAACCTCGGCCCATAACAACCGATGCGACTTGGGTCCTCCCATACTAGGTACGACAAGACCCAAGTCTTGTCATAAGACCCAAGTCGCCTCGTATGCGCCCGTAACTATGAGACGTGTAGGTGGAATGTCTCATTTGCCTGTAATTTCACCGGCAACCACACCTTTCAAATCGGAACACAGTAACGCGAACGCGTTACTGCTTGGCGGCAGAAATGGGCATGGTGGCAGTAATTCCCCGGACGAACTTGGCGAGTTCTACTGCTCTTAAATCCTACTGCTGTTCCGTTGTTCTAGTATGATGGATGTGGTGTCGGCGCAGGGAAGTGTACCATGTTGGAGGTGGCCGCAATGCAAATTTGGAGTTCTCACGAGGGAAGAATTGTAGATTGCTGTTATGTACAGAGGAAAAATCAAATAGGCGACCCGCTCGTTTCTTCACGTCTTCACAGCGACAGTACCTAGAAGACACATGATACTTTCATCGTGATGAGGCAAGACAGATGCAGTACGCATGGAACTTATCCATTATTCTGTTACGGGTACAGCACTTCTTCTTCTTCGAGTCACCGGTTCTCTCGAACCAGTGTGGTGAAAGGATTGTAAGTGCACCTCAAAGAGGCTCCTTTCGTGCACTCGACACATGTCTTCGAATTTTAAGTTCTAGGACATGTCGGTTTCCTCACGATGTTTTCATTCACCGTTTTGAGAACGTGGTATTGCGCACATAAATCTTTCAATCGAAAAACTCATAGGTGCACGTCGGGATTTGAACCGGCGACCTCCGGATTGAAACTCGGGTACAGCACTGTCACGTAGGTTGTATTCTATTACATTTGAGGATTATTTTCCGCTTAGCATTGTCTTGTTGTGCCAGCTCGAAAGCAATTCAAGTCTGAATGGAGCATTTAAACCGATTGCGTGATGGCAGTCGACTACTCAGAATTCAGATTCGTTCGTCTTACCCATCGCAACCTAAATCGAATTAAGTCACTCCCAAAGTAGCCTTATTACCCATAAGTTCTTCACAAGGAAAGTACGTGCTGTGAAGTGTATATGGATGTGACGAATTCTTCATTGAAATAATAAAGAAAAAGCTGAATTAGTTTGTAAATGACGGTGTAACAAACATTCAAAAAATACAACCGAATTGATAACCTCCTCCTTTTGAAGTCGGTTGAAAAGTAGTATATAGCAAAACTTTCGGGAATCAAAAATAAAACAAGTTTTGATGTACATGGATATTTTGGCAAAGGTTTATTATTTACTACAATGATGTACACATTTGTAATTGAACAATACAGAGCTTTTAGATATATTTATATTAGAATACGAATAGATTATGAAGTTACCTATTTTATAGTACAGTGGTGGATGGTATAGAATTACCGTTGATATCGAATTTACTCGGGATAAGCTGAAGATGTTAAAAATTATAATATTAAACAAATTAATACACTATTATAGTCTCAAAACACTGTTCATAAAATGTAAAAAATTAATAAAATTTCATAAAATGGTTAAAATGTTTTCTTATGCAATTTACAATTATTATTTATTACATACCTTTCACATAATGTGCGCCTTGCGTCAACGACGCAGTGCTTCGCGGGACTTCCTCCCGTTTCGACCGATAAAATATTCGAGTTAGTTCGAAGAATAAGACTGCGTGGTGATTTGAGCAATCGACTAAGACGCAAGGGTCGCAGGTTCTACGACGGCGAAGGATGCATAATTACATGTTCCGCAAATGTTTTCCGATTTCTAAGTCCCAGCTTGGTTAGGCCTACGATTGCAGGGTATCATTATTTTATAGCACCTTGAAATTCCATTAGAATCGCAATTTACTCCTAAAATTTTGTAATTACAATGATTCGAGTTAAACTTAAACCTAAAAAAAATATTCGTTAATAATAAAATGAACGCCACATTACTGGGTAAGTTTAAAAATATGACAATTAATATATTGTAGTATGTGTGACGCTCGGCTATAGACAGCTAGACGGAGTTCCGATTTGCAAGTATGCAAGGTCCGAGCGTCTGCTGCCTCGGACACAAGAAAAGCCTCTAAAGTGCAGCGACAAAAACCATCAGCGTCACCGACACAACTGCATTGAAACTTATACTTATACAAGAAATTCATTATTAAATAAATTAAAACATGTAATTCTTAATCTAACTAAATAACTATTGCCAAAAAACATAATGGCATAATGTAAAAAAAATATTGCATACACATGCTGATATAAAATAGTAAGCCGTTGTTAATTTCAAAGTTTGCGAGGGTCCTTTCGGTTTCTATGGACGAATTAGTTTTAGTACCATCTTTATAGCAGTAGCCTGTTAAAATGTTTGGTGTAAGAGCTTGCAACAGGTTCGCGACTGAAGGTTTGAAAGTAATTTAACCAACCGATGTATTACACGGCTCGCTGGAATGTACGAGAGGTGTGTGTGCGTGTGCGCACCATAACATCCTACTGTTTAGTGTTGCATAGCGTTCGAAAACAGTGCACTAGTGGCGATTATAAAATAAATTAATAAAATCAACGAAATAGTTTGAGTAAACACTAATTTCGTAATAAAAACTTATCTATACTAAAAGTTGTAATACAATAAATTCAGTTCAGTATCAAGTTGTGCGTCATTCGCAGTCTGAAAAATTCATTTAAAATCGACAGAATTAAACCACGATGGGTATCAGAAAAGTTTTCACAGAGTGATTTCGTAAATACTAATAGACAAATGCCTTAAACTTAGCTACGGGAGATGAATGAATATCATGTTGAAATGTGACGCGACGTCCCGGTCACATTACTTCTTGCCGGCGCCGGATGGCTCTCCGGTTCCGTTCTTGCCGGCGCCCTTGCCGCGGTTATCCTGCAGCGGGATCTACAACCGACGTCACTGTTAAACTATCTGAATTCAATTCAGTAAATCCACTAAAAGGAGGCCCCATTTTTATTCAGAAAATCAAAAACCCTAATATTCTTGTACCCCTATTTGCTTTCAGCTCATCACTACTTTACTTCCACATAGTTTTTTCCATTCAATCTTCTTCTTCGAGTCACCGGTCCTGTCGAACCAGTGTGGTGAAAGGATTGTATGTGCGCCTCAAAGAGGCTCCTTTCGTGCACTCGACACATGTCTTCGAATTTTTATTTCTAGGACATGTCGGTTTCCTCAAGATGTTTTCCTTCACCGTTTTGAGAACGTGGTATTGCGCACATAAATCTTTCAATCGAAAAACTCATAGGTGCACGTCGGGATTTGAACCGGCGACCTCCGGATTGAAACTCGGGGAGTCAGCACCACTAGACCATCACGCTCTCATTCGGTAAATTCACTAATAGGAGGCTGTTTTCCCCCATTTTTATTCAGAAAATCAAAAACCCTAATATTCTTTACTTTATTTACTTTCAGCTCATCACTACTTCCACATAGTTTTTTTCAATTCAATTACAATTATGTCCCATCTAAAATTGATCTATTCCACGACGAATATGTTCCTGAGTTCCGTTATACGTACCGAGGCGCGTTGATCGTCCATGCGTCCGGACTGCATGCGCATCAGTGCATCAATGAACTGCGCATCGGGCACAGTGCTAGAAGGCGCACGCTCGGCGCGGCGGGGCGGCAATTCGGTACGCTGGTCGTCTATGCGAGACCCCTTTAAATCGCAATCACTGTTATATTCCACTCCACAGAAAAATGCAACATTTATCGCAAGCACATATAGAAATAAATACATTGCAATGTTAAAAATGCGCTGGTATAGAATCGTTTTCATTTTATTGCACAATTTGTATCGACTTGTGCAGCCGTGAATGGTCTGTGTTAATTCTAACTTGGAATAGATTTTCAATATTTTTTGGCATTAGTATGATAAGGTGACGTGTGAATGATGCGTGTAGTGCTTCAAAATTTGCAAATTTAAAAACTGCGGAGCCAGCGCATTACACTAGTCAACATATAAATAAATGTTAGCGCAGCGCTCACTCAATGCGGCGAAGCAGTCGGTTGCTACTCGTTTTGACTATTATGTCGCTGTAACTACTATGGCTGCAAATAATAAAATGTTTCCCCCAAAGGCAAACACTCCGGCAATTCCCAAAACGACAGTAATAGAAAATACTATACAGTTTTTATTTTATTATTATTCTTGGCAGAATTGAAAAGTCTGAATGTGCCTTTATTGTCAAATTAAACAAAGAACATCAAAAGGGCGTCTAGCCAAAATGGCACGAACGAAAATTTTAACGATTTTATTAAATCCAAATTAGAGACCCCTCCATTAGGGGTTTCTTGTCTGTTCTTCCCCATGGAGGGTCGGATAGCGTTTGAAATCAAACTTATCGATAAGTACGCGTGACCTTATGTTTTGAATATTGACGTTTCCAAGCCATTTCTTTATGAATTCTATGGAAATAATGTTTTTGACTTTGACTTTGAGACAAGTACCCTTCCAATCTTCGCCGTAACAGGTACATAAGCACTTTTCTACTGAAGGAGACTCGGCTCATTCCTACTAACCCTTTATAATAATAGCCCTTAATGACACTCGACCTTAAATTGCTTTATTTACGACTTCGACAGTAATGTACTATATATGAGTAACTAAGTAGTAATTGACCTCAAGCAGGTATATTCATCGTTTCTTTACCAGCGATACTAATATACGAAATAAAAAAAAGTAGCAGAAGCCAAAATAATAATATAATAAAACTTTGAGTGGCCACATTGACAGTCAGAGAATACACGTATAATATAACACGAGATAATTCTCACAGAATCATCTTGATATAAAAGAGTTCATTCTGATGCCTTTTTTTTTTTTTTTTTATATATCTTAGTTACGGAACTAGCCGACGGCCCACCTGGTGTTAAGTGGTAGCCTCGGCCCATAACAACCGATGCGACTTGGGGCCTCCCCTACTAGGTACGACAAAACCCAAGTCGCATCGTATGCGCCCGTAACTCTACTACTACTACTACTCTACTCTACGTGTAGGTGAAATGTCTCATGTGCCTGTAATTTCACCGGCAACCACACCTTTCAAACCGGCATTACTGCTTGGCGGCAGAAATGGGCATGGTGGCAGTACTTCCCCGGACGAACTTGGCGAGAGTTCTACTGCTCTTAGATGCCTGTCTTGCGTTGGACAATGTGGAAACTCCGTGAAATAATAAACACAGAAATCTTGCTTATATCAGCTGTTTAAACGAAAACGAAAAGTTTCAAAATAATTAACATAATGATGTTCCAACAAAACATGCCTGGAGAAACCAGGAGCATAACATGCCAAAATGAAATCTTGGACATTCCACTAATTCGTCTTCTTCCTAGAAGAAACAAAATAGATTAACAATAAACGCAATAAATTCAATTACCATTTATTATGTTGGGACGATTCAAAATTGTTTGTTTGATACGCGCAAGACTATTATATTTTGCCAGTTACTCGACAATTTCATAGCTGCAAGCATAAACGCTGAGAGACGAGCTACTGCCTATTTTAATTGCGTTGAAGGACCGATAGCTAATACTAGTACCCATTAAAGGTACGATGCCAAATAAACAAATGATAATGATTTTCAGATGATACTTTATATGAACTGACAAAGTTTCGTTTGGAAAGCTTTAGTCTAAAGTCATTCAGAAAACAGAATAATTTGTCCCTTTCCGGAGACAAGGTAAGTGTCCCGGCAAATTGAAATAATCGCCTTTTGCCCATGAACCCCTGAAAACCGTGATAACCAACATGAGAGTTAAGTCTAGTTTCACCATAAGATGTTATATTTAACTTCGGTATCGAAACCCTTAAATCACAAAAGTGCATGGCAACGCTACAAATTAAGATTCCATTTCATAGGAGCTCAGCTCCCAGACCCACCACAAACTCATTCGGTAAAAAAAAAGTGGTCGGTTTCATAAAACTATTAAACAAATGGAAATTGGTAATACATCCACATACCTGAACGCGCGCGAGCAATTCAATGAAATCTTTTTCGGGCATGGTGCTGGTGGTACGGTGAGCGCGCGTGCCCGGCAGCGAGGCGCCGCTGGAGGGCGGAGCGCCCGTGCCCTGGGCGGCGGCGGAGGCCGGCTGGGTTCTCTCCTGCTTGCCGGCGCCGCTCTTGACCGGCTTCGCGCTCTTCTTCCCCAGCTCGGCGCGCTGCGTGTCGATACGCGAAGACTGCATGTTGTTCAGCAGCTGTACAAACTCCTCATTCGCACTGAGAATCAAAGCGGTGTTCATAGCGTTACACATTGTCGCGTATCTAACGACAATATCACGACAACTTGTTGCTCAAGCCTTCCTTCCGGTTCCGGTTCGGATTCGCGTTCGCGTGCGACTCGGACCTCGGTCGGTGGTGGTGTGCTGTGATATGTGACGCGGGTATCGGCACCGTTGCAGCCCTTCCTCCCATAAACCACCCCCGCCCCATACCCCACTCGAGTATCGATCGCGCATGCATCCAATAATAACCCACCAATGGAGCAATTGGCGCCAATTTCTAAATATTTAAATCTTGCGTAGTTATTTATTCGATTCTAGAATAATCTCATGGTTATAATTTTACCCCAAACATGTTTTTTCTTAATTTCGTAAGCACCTTGAATATATGAAGACACTGTTAATTTTCCTTCACTCAATGATATGTATGCAGCTAACAATATAACCTTAATCGTAATGAATACATGATTAACCGTTTAGACTACATTTCGACTGATAAATGGTTATGAAACAGCAAAAATTACTTTGTCCACTGCCCAACAAAACTACAATTAAAACTTAGTATTATTGAAATTGATTTACAACGACATACCCAAAATCGTCGTCTGCCTTCATATTAATTAACACAAAAATGACGTGCGAAATTTAATCGCACCGAGCGCGTGTCGCTGACGGGGCTCATTCATTCAATACCGTACACCTGTGTAATATTATCGTGTCGAATGGACGATAATACATTATTAATATTATTACGAATAAGACACTGCAACGTCAGTTATATTTCTGTAACTCGCTTTTCCCACTCAGTATTGAATATGTAAATATATTTGTAAATGTGGTGCGGCTGTGACAATGCCAGCGCTGTGTTTGTGCAGATAGCGAGATGGCGAGATAAAGTCGAGGGCTTTCGTGATAATGCACATCTTATCTTGACCAACGCGCCAGTACGGTTCCGTACATATTTATTAGAATATACACACGAGGGTCCAATTTACATAGATTATAGGCGAAATAATAATAAATATCGACCGACACACAGCGCCATCTACCCCGAAACTGTACTGTGGGAACTGGATAACTAATACAACAGTACTATACATATTATTTTATAAATATATAATTACATATTAACACCTAAAACAACATGTTCGCCAATGTTTGTCCTACGTGAGGATAGAACCCACGACCTACAGCGCAGAAGGCAGAATTACTACCAAAACAGTCGGCTAAATTATAATTCCTTTAAGACCTTCATGTTTTTTTTATGGCTTTAAAATGGAAATAGAACCGAGGCAGTAAATTTTAATCATACCAGGTAATAAATAGTTAAAATGCAGTCGAAGTAAGCTGTCAAAAAGACACATATGCTAAGACAACAGAAGTGTGATCAACTTATATGTTATTGCAGAAAGAGAGTCATTCTTCTTTGGCAAGTATAAAGGCGAAAAAAGTTTTTATTTTCAAAAAAATTATCATAAATGAATGGAAATTTTACACTGGAACAAATAAAGTAGCACCTAAAGTGGAACAAACTTAAGTTCAAACAACTTTATGTGTAGTTTTTAAAACTAGACAACAGCATTAAGATGAAATCTATTATTTTTAATTTGCACTTACAGTTTTCCTGGTTGTATTCGAGCAATGTTTGTACGGCATTTATTTATATATTTTTATAGTATGTGAGGGCTTGCGGATGCGGGTGATATTATAGGAGTAACATAATTTAATATTTCGAATCTCCGAGTGACAGGAGGCAATAAAAAAGGGGTATTTCAATTGTTATAACAAATAAACTAAACAAATAAAACTTTATCACATAGCTGACATTAAAAACGTTGATGAGACATTCCTTGCTAGACAATGATATCACCATAGCAAATTAAGGAGCCATGCCCAATTCTGAAACTAGATTGGAATAGAGAATAAGATCTCTTATGTCACAGCAAAGTTAATTAGTCTGATTACAAATGAAACGTCTTCAAAGCCGTATTGCGTACCTTGAGATTTCCTCGCTGAAACAAAAAGAAAAAACATATAGTTGGTAGATGTACATAATACACAGGTCCTTAGGAATTGCTCAGAATTGCTAATAACATTTGCAATTGGCTTGTAATAAATCTTACAAACATAATACGATGCCTATACGACCTAAGTACTCAATTGTTACAAGGATCGCGCTCGCGAAAAAAAAGGAATCCCTCCATTAGGGGTTTCTTGTCTGTTCTTCCCCATGGAGGGTCGAATAGGGTTTGAACAGGCATCAAACTTATCGATAAGTACGCGTGACCTTATGTTTTGAATATTGACGTTTCCAAGCCATATTTTTATGAATTCTATGGAAATAAAGTTTTTGACTTTGACTTTGTTGCTTATAGTCCATTTCAGGTAGAGATACAGTGTAGAGGGCGAGATACGGTTTATCTCTGGTTGTATATCACGTGTGGAGCCCTAACAGTCGAGTGTCGGGTAATACGCGATTACACACGTCACCTAAATAGATCCGCCCGTCACATCTCGACGAGGCGGCGACATCACTCGCTAATGATACACGTACTGTCTGTCGGTACGTACGTCGCATACTAAATGATTGCAATCATTACGTTATGTTATATGAGAGCGTGGTGGTCTAGCGGTACTGACCCCCCAAGTTTCAATCCGGAGGTCGCCGGTTCAAATCCCGACGTGCACCTAAAAGTTTTTCGATTGAAAGATTTATGTGCGCAATACTACGTTCTCAAAACGGTGAAGGAAAACATCGTGAGGAAACCGACATGTCATAGAACTAAAAATTCGAAGACATGTGTCGAGTGCACGAAAGGAGCCTCTTTGAGGCCTCTTGAACCGGTAACTCGAAGAAGAAGAAGAAGAAGTTAATATAAGGTTGATTAACAGACTATACAGGGAGTGCTGAATTGACAAACTTAAACGAGATATTAATAATAATAATAATAATGGTGGACACTTCACACAGCGCCATCTAGCCCCAAAGTAAGCTAAGCTTAGCTTGTATCATAGGAACCAGACAACTGATATACATACTTATATACTTTTCTTTTGTAAATACATACATATAATACATATTAACACCCAGACACAGAACAAACATCAATGTTACAAATGTCACATAAATGTTTGTCCTGAGTGGGATCGAACCCACGACCTACAGCACAAAACGTAGGGTTACTAACCAACTGAGCTATGAGGCCAGTCAGTATATTGTTCGCAAGATCTAGAATACTACGAGCAATTTGCAAATGTATAAACAAATCTGCAATGTACCTATGTCTCACTAGAAGCAATTTCCAGCTTCCTCGCAGCCGGCTGGGCCTTGGGTCCTAAATAAGAACTGTTCCTTGCGGTCAGTGATACGACAAATCACGGAAAGTGACTGTATGGAAGACAGTGAAGAAACCATAGCATAGATAGTAAAGCAAATGTCCAGGGTCTAGCTACCACCCTCGACTAGAGAGCCAAGTTCCCAATACAGGCGTTGTGTGGCGCCACCATCACTACTCCTGAACGAGCAGATGTCCCACCTGATGTCAAGTGGTAACCTCGCATATAACAAGCAATATGACTTGGCTAGTCCCCTACTCAGGTACGACAAGAAGCAAGTGGATCGTATGCGTCCGTAACTCTGAGACGTGAAGGTGGAATGTCTCACGTTGTAACCTTTCAAACCGGGACACAGTAACGCATATGTCAGGTCTTAGCATAAGTACTAAGTTGTAGACTAGGATGATGTATACCTATATTGTATAATTCAAGTAATGCTTAACTTGAAATACATTGTATTTTGTTTAATTGTTGATGTGAAACATCTATAGCCGCACGTAAAACCGATTTCTGGCGTGGCGACGCGTCGCCACGGCATGCGTTGCATATTACTTTTACAAAATAATGTCGATGTTTCACATCTGCCAGGCGTCCCGTGACGGCTCACATTATTATTATTATTATATTCCTGATATTCTTTTTTTTTTTATGTAACACAGTTACGGAACGAGCCGACGGCCCACCTGGTGTTAAGTGGTAACCTCGGCCCATAACAACTGATGCGACTTGGGTCCTCCCCTACTAGGTACGACAAGACCCAAGTCGCATCGTATGCGTCCGTAACTCTGAGACGTGTAGGTGGTCTCATGTGCCTGTAATTTCACCGGAAACCACACTTTTCAAACCGGAACACAGTAACGCGAATGCGTCACTGCTTGGCGGCAGAAAAGGGCATGGTGGCAGTACTTCCCCGGACGAACTTGGCGAGAGTTCTACTGCTCTTGAAATATCGGTTATCACATATTTTAATGGTCTGGCTTGTCTCCGTTTCTAATGCACACCACTATTGGTAAGACATGTGACTATACATTTTTACTATCTAACCCACACGTTTATTGTTATATATGTTATTACTATTACTTATTATTTGTGACTAGCGCCCCTTTACAGCGACAAAATATGTAGTTTTTAAGAAATTAAATATAGAATATAAGAAAATAGTAATTAGACTCATGACGAGACATATTTGTACACCTAATTTATTATGTGTTTCATATATGAAAATAAACATTATTCTATTCTATGCAAATAAATATCTTTGATGTAGATGACCGTGTATCGGTTACCTGGCGTGCTTGTTCCCGCTGCTATGTGAGCGCAGCAGTTTCGTGGGTTTGGGCCGGTTCTCTTTGTCCCTGAGGGTGGCTCGCTGTTCGTCCAGCCGCGCCGACTGGCACCGCGACAGCAGCTCGAAGAACGATTCCTCAGGGTTTTCCTCGGAGTCACCACCCACCGCATCGCCTTTCTCCTCCGATACCTCTTTGCTCTTCGCGTCTGGCGTTATCTGCAATGTAAAAATATATCACACTGTGATAAATAAATTCTTTATTTCTTATAAACGAAACATTCTGGGTTTGGAATCTCCTTTTAAGCAAAATTTCGATTGATATGACAATTATACATTTTGAGTGTAGATAGTAGGTAGACATTTTATTTAGATACAGTGTAAATTCTATATAGCGATTATTAAGGGACATCTCATTTTAAGGCGTTATTGAGAGTTGTCGTTAAATGGAAAGGAGAAATGTCATGAATATTTTACTATTATAATATGTTACTAATAAAGTATTAAATTTAAGAAAATTTGAAAGTAGGTTTGAATATGTTAACATATAGACAATGCAACCTATCGATAGTCTAGCAGCCGAGTAAATACGTGCTAAACAACAAAGTAAAATAAAAAACTAAAGAATGTATAGTTGCTTATTAATTTAGGCAACTTAAAATGTACTGTTTATTGCCTAATAATGACGTATTGTGATGTTACATACAATGTATCACGGTATAGACAAAAAAAAAATGTGAGCCGTCACGGGACGCCTGGCAGATGTGAAACATCGACATTATTTTGTAAGAAACTAATACTAATACTGTTTCACTAATAATGTTTATGATTTGTCGTAACCTTGAACGGACCAATCAGCGCTCATGCCGTGGCGACGCGTCGCCAAGCCAGAAATCGGTTTTACGTGCGGCTATAGATGTTTCACATCAAAAGGAAACCAAAATTTCGACGTTTTAAAGAGTTAAAAGGTGACCTGTATGAGGGCCAGTTGCTCCATGCTCTGTCGGCGCACGCGCAGCGCGCTGAAGGGCGTGCGCGGGGCGGCGTCCGCGGCGGGCGGGGGCTGGTGCGGGGGCGGGGGCGGCTCCTCCGCCGGCAGACCGAGCACCTTGCGCAGGTCGCTTACGTTCATCTGAGCCGTCGCCATGCCCAGCACATCGCCAAGCTGCAAAGGCCTCATAGCTCAGTTGGTTAGTAACCCTACCTTCTGCGCTGTAGGTCGTGGGTTCGATCCCCACTCAGGACATACATTTGTGTGACATTTGTAACATTGATGTTTGTTCTGTGTCTGGGGTTAATATGTATTATATGTATGTATTTACAAAAGAAAAGTATTTATAAGTATTGTATCAGTTGTCTGGTTCCCATGATACAAGTTATGCTTAGCTTACTTTGGGGCTAGATGGCGCTGTGTGGAATGCCCACCAATATTTATATTTATTTATTATTTATAACAAACGGACAAACCAAAAAGTACAATTCGATCGCCAACATATCACAAATCTGTGGCGTGTGTGTGTACGTGTGTACTCACCTCTTTAGATATAGTGTAGTGTTCGTTCGCGTAGTACAACGCCTTCTCGTGGTTGCCGAGCGCGGCGTGCGCGTTGCCGAGCGACCAGCACGCGCGACCCTCGCCCACGCTGCGGACCACAACAAGCGACTGATCAAACAAACGCCAGACCACTGTACTGTACAACATGTGTTTTGTTTGTGTAATACACACACACACACACACACCCACCCACACACACACACACACGCACGCACGCACACACCCACACACACACACACACACACACACACACACACACACACACACACACACACACACCCACCCACACACACACACACACGCACGCACGCACACACCCACACACACACACATACACACACACACACACCCACACCCCCTCCCCTACTAGGTACAATACCCAAGTCGCATCGTATGCGCCCGTAACTATGAGACGTGTAGGTGGCAACCACACCTTTCAAACCGGAACACAGTAACGCGAATGCGTCACAGCTTGACGGCAGAAATGGTGGCAGTACTTCCCCGGACGAACTTGGCGAGAGTTCTACTGCTCTTAAACAAGTACAACAAGTGTTTTGTGTGTAATAGAAGGTGTTATGGTGTGTGGATGGCGCGACTGACCGGTCTCTGAGCTTGCGCGCTGCGGCGAGATGCCTCGCGTGGTACTGCTCGGCGGCTCTGTACTCTCGCAGCAGGGTGTAAGTGTTGCCGAGGGAGTAACAAGCCTGCGCCTCTACCGCTGCGTCCCCAACCTCCTCTGCCAGGGCCAGAGTGCGTCTGGAACACAACATCAATACACTGTATGTCACTATATTACTCGTATCAAGTTAATCTATCATTATTACTTACTATTTGGTATTAATTTTTACTTAATTACTACCCGCAGTCACCATGAGAGCGTGGTGGTCTAGCGGTACTGGTCGCCGGTTCAAATCCCGACGCGCACCTATGAGTTTTTTCGATTGAAAGATTTATGACAATACCACGTTCTCAAAACGGTGGAGAACATCGTGAGGAAACCGACATGTCCTAGAACTAACAATTCGAAGACATGTGTCGAGTGCACGAAAGGAGCCTCTTTGAGGCGCACTTACAATCCTTTCACCACACTGGTTCGACAGAACCGGAGACTCGAAGAAGAAGAAGACCATGATTACAGAACTAAATACGAAATAAACTAAAAACGATCTTCGTATTTAAGGGTATTTCACACTGACTGGACAGTTTCAAACAGTCCAAGCTGAGCTCATGTAAGCGACATATCGCAAATCGGGCCTTGTTTAATTTCGCTATTTGCAAATGCTTACAGACTACAAGGCAAGAATTATTCATATTTTTGTAAATATAGCAAAGGCGGATTGTATTAAGAAGCAGTAACAGCAGAACTCACGCCAAGTTCTTCCGGGGAAGTACTGCCACCATGCCCATTTCTGCCGCCAAGAAACGCGGTTGAGTTATTGCGTTTGAAAGGTGTGTTTGCCAAGTGAAATTACAGGCACATGAGGCATATTTAGACTCATAGGAAAAACCCCACCTATCGAGGAAGAAAATATCTCCTGGTGTTAATATTTTTTGTCCGCGGATCACAATACCAATAATAATTAGGGGAACACTCAAGTTACATCGCATCGCTTAAGAGCAGATTGTTACCCTCATGTTCCTGTGACATAACCGGCCCGTTTTCAATACGGTACCGGCAATATGAGTTCGCACAAAGGTCTTGACCTATATCAATAGCCTAGATTGAAATTATTAGGTCACAGGTACAAATACAGGGCCAAGGCACGCCAGAGCACTAGGTCAAGGCAACATCCCGGGCTCAAAGCAAAATATTATAGTTCGCAACAGTATTATTCGCAATAACTAATTAGAATTTTACTCTTACAATTTAAACTTTCAATATAACGTTTACAGCAAAACTATTCGAAAATACATTTCACTGTGAAGGGGTAGACAGGACGCCAATGGACCAGAAGTCAATGTAGGTAAGATTAGTGTGGTTTGTTTGGGGCCACTGCTCTATCTCTCTCTCTCTCTCTTATCTGTTTATCCATGTGCCAAATGTTCCACCGGAAACAAACTGTTCCAATAAAAAGGAGTAAAAAATGATAAGATAAAACGGTAGCCATTTTTTTTTAATTTTGTTTCCCGCCAGCCTTGTCTTTGAGTCAATAAATATCGTACAATTCAACATCAACCAAATATATCACCTAAACCAAAACTGTACCGCAATGAATAAAATGTAACACGAGCGATTTAATTAACATAAAATATTATCATACACTTTTACACATAAGCAGAGTTTCTGGTACAAATGAAGGATCGCTTTGCAAGTAGAGCGGCGTGTCTTTGACCGTTAACTAGACCATCGTGTCAAAATCGACCAATCACAGTTCCACCTTATCTCAACTAAAACGATATAGAATTAATTTTATACATACATATCGAAAATTTTGTTAAATTCTATATTTTCTTGTTAATTTGTATTGTTGTTATGTCGCCTAATTTCTGATTGCCAAGACACAGGGAGACAGGGAGACAGGACAGACATGTGCAGTCACAAATAGCTGTGTATACGTTTTAAATAATATGTTATACAAAAGTATAAAACAATCTTTTTGAAAGTCTAAATTCGCAACATGTTTCTTACATGCGCCTCATCCTGTATAACATTTGGCGAACTCAGAAGTTCGCAACCTTAACGATGTAGCATGAGTAATGTATTTACTCTCCTCTTGAAGACTTCCATATTAGTTATCAGTAAATACAGACGCGCAACCAGCCATGCCTTAGGTGGGAATAGTACATACATGATCGGACCTAGACTTCATACAAATTAACATGCTACCCTGGTGTGAAGTACCGTTTCACTTTAGAAAGAATACGCAGCCATATTGGCCTTGAATTGTAATAGCAACAATGAAGGGTGGACGTTAAAATAACACCCCCATGTTCCAGGTGGTCGGAGATAGATAGAGTGGTGAGAGCGTGGTGGTCTACAGGTACTGACCCCGAGTTTCAGCCGGTTCAAATCTCGACGTGCACCTAAGTTTTTCGATTGAAAGATTTATGTGCGCAATACCACGTTCTCAAAACGGTGAAGGAAAACATCGTGAGGAAACCGACATGTCCTAGAACTAAAAATTCGAAGACATGTGTCAAGTGCACGAAAGGAGCCTCTTTGAGGCGCACTTACAATCCTTTCACCACAATGGTTCGAGAGAATCAGTGACTCGAATAGAATAGAAAATGAGATAGGTTAGACTGGCCTCATATCTCAGTTGGTTAGTAACCCTACCTTCTGCGCTGTAGGTCGTGGGTTCGATCCCCACTCAGGACAAACATTTGTGTGACATTTGTAATATTGATGTTTGTTCTGTGTCTGGGTGTATATGTATTATATGTATGTATTTACAAAAGAAAAGTATATAAGTATTATATCAGTTGTCTGGTTCCCATGATACAAGCTATGCTTAGCTTACTTTGGGGCTAGATGGCGCTGTGTGAAATGACCACCAATAAAAAACAAAAGTTAAGTGATTTCTCACGTGCACTGAACAAATGTACTCACTTGTAATGTTCGGCCGCGTTTTCGAACTGTCCCAGGAATATGTGCGAGTTGGCGAGGTTGCTGTTGGCTCGCCGCTCGGCCGGCTTGTCGGCGAATTCGCGCGCGATTCGCAGCCGCTCCGTGTGGTACTGTATCGCACGCTGGAACTCGCCGAGGAGGTAGCACGTGTTGCCGAGGTTACCGCACGCGCGACCCACACCCTGCCGGTCCTCTAGACGACGCATTAACTCCAAGTTCTCCCTACAGACAAACACAATACATGTGGCAATGTTTTCGGGTTTACGGCCACGACTCAGGGTATACCGTCATGCAATCAGTTCAAAACCAAAACCCAATTGCAGCAGCAATAGCCGGACTAAATACGACGTTAAATTTTTTTTTATTTTAAATCTTATCTTTGTATCAAACTGTTGATGTAAAATATGTATATGTATTTTGTAACTAGAACATATATAAATAAATGAATAACCTATATTGATTTTATATTAAAATAATTGTGTCCTGATTATATTTGTTCATATTAGAATATTATGAACAGATGTTATGCACTGCGTCACTCTGAGCCATGATGATGGAACGTCTCGTACCAGTCATTACAGCACCATTCACACTTTTCAAACCAAAACACAGCCAATACCAGCGTACTAATTCTTAGCAAAAAAATGGGTATTACTAGCTCTATTTTGATATAATATAAAGTAAATATTTGTTGTAAAGTGCAAGAGTAAGCAGTTCGATAGTACTCTACAAAGCTGCCCGCACAAAATACTCACTCATAGTAAGAGACGGCCTGCAGTAGACAGTCGCGGACCTCCTGCGGGAAATGTCCCGGATCGTTCTGTCCAACGCGTCCCAGCTGTTTCCCTTGTGCGTGGTACACGTTCCCGAGGTTGTACAAAGCGCGACCCTCGCTCAGCCGGTCGCCGAGCGCCCGAGATATCTCCAGGTGTCGCTTGCAGCACTGGATCGCTTCGGCGAACTTTCCCATTACTTTGAGAGTGTTCCCGAGGTTTCCTGACGCCTTTGCCTCGCCAAGTTTGTCGTTCATTCTCCTGTCGTGATTATAATAGATTCAGTATTTATTTGTAGCACAGCAGTTTAGGTAACAGGGTACTTGATTCGATTCCCGAATGGGATGAACGAGTCATCACAGGTGCTGGCGTTCAACTGGTAGAGGTTGCACCTGCAGTTACCAACTGAGGCATTCTTAAAGGTAGGACAAACATACATACCTAGCTAAGGTGAGGTCATGTTTGTGGTACTGCATGGCCTTGTTGTAGTCCCCAAGGTAGAAGTATGCATTCCCCAGTTGGCTGTAGATGGCACTAAGGGTCCGTAGGTCATCTGTCCCGGCCTGGATGGCGGCCTGGAAGAACGCCACGCCGGCGCGACAGTCACCGGCTTTACACAGTCGCTCGCCTTCGAGGGCCAGTTCCAAGCACATGGAGCCGCCATCACAACTCTGAAATGATGACCATGATTCATGGTAGTGGAGCATTTAGTCATGCTTTTTATTTACAGTGTCTTATTGAGCTGGATATAGCGACTATACGACTATACGAAGAGCAATAGAACTCTCGCCAAGTTCGACCGGGGAAGTACCGCCACCATGCCCATTTCTGCCGCCAAGCAATACGCATTCGCGTTACTGTGTTCCGGTTTGAAAGGTGTGGTTGCCGGTGAAATTATAGGCACATGAGACATTCCACCTACACGTCTCAGAGTTACGGGCGCATACGATGCGACTTGGGTGTTGTCGTACCTAGTAGGGGAGGACCGAAGTCGCATCGGTTGTTGTGGGCAGAGGTTACCACTTAACACCAGGTGGGCCGTCGGCTCGTTCCGTAACTGTATTAACGAGCCCATGTGACAATGCCACGTATCAAGAGAAGCCATCACCAGACTCAGCACATTTAACAATATCTATTGGTACATAAGTAATCCAACTTCTTTGTTTGAAGCAAGTAATAGGGTACATACAGTTCAGTACTTGCTACGTTACATTCTATTTACTGAGAAATGCAGTTACATAAATATGCATAACAACCATAATGCATTCATACTTCCAATGTGCACTCATTTAGAAAGTCTGAGTTAATTACTCATAAATTAGTTTTATTGATTATATAATGACTTATTTTATATATCACACTAACAAATGAAGTATTATGTTGTGTTCTACATCTCTACCATTATGTAGGTATATAACTGATAACTAAATAAATACTTCAGCTATTTAAGCTTTAATAGGTCACATCTGTTTTTTTTTTTATGTAATCCAGTTACGGTACGAGCCGACGGCCCACCTGGTGTTAAGTGGTAACCTCGGCCCATAACAACTGATGCGACTTCGGTTCTCCCCTACTAGGTACAACAAGACCCAAGTCGCATCATATGCGCCCGTAACTGTGAGACGTGAAGGTGGAATGTCTCATGTGCCTGTAATTTCACCGGAAACCACACCTTTCAAACCGGAACACAGTAACGCGAATGCTTCACTGCTTAGCGGCAGAAAGGGGCATGGTGGCAGTACTTCCCCGGACGAACTTGGCGAGTGTTCTACTGCCATTAGGTTTAACAAGTAGAGTGAAATAGTATCGTTTGATACTGCATCAAGTAATTCTGACTTTTAGTGGCCTGATATGATCCATGTATGTTGGTCAGTGTGGTTTAAATGAGTTACAGATAATCGTAAGTATTCTATCTCGAATTTTATCACTGACTGTACTACAAGTATTCAAATAAACATCTATTGCAGTCATCAGAAAGTGGAAGCGTGGTGATCTAGCGGTACTGACCCCCGAGTTTCAATCCGGAGGTCGCCGGTTCAAATCCCGACGTGCACCTATGAGTTTTTCGATTGAAAGATTTATGTGCGCAATACTACGTTCTCAAAACGGTGAAGAAAAACATCGTGAGGAAACCGACATGTCCTAGAACTAAAAATTCGAAGACATGTGTCGAGTGCACGAAAGGAGCCTCTTTGAGGCGCACATACAATCCTTTCACCACACTGGTCCGACAGAACCGGTGACTCGATCAAGAAGATCAGAAAGTACTAAAGCTTTAATTTTCCAAACAGATTATCCAAATAATATATAGTGTTAAAAAGTAGCAACAGTTTTGTGGTACTACAGATTAACCCACTTCTTAGGTGGTCATGGACAGGCCTCAACTCACGCTAGCATTGCACATATCTTTAATGAACACAGCACCCAGCTGTGTTCATTAAAGAAGATGTAGTTCTATTAGACACCAGTCTGTTATAGCACTAACTTCATACAAAGCAAATCAAATCAATTATTTGAAGTGTGTATTGCATCTGGGCCCATGTAAAAGGCTAATAAATAAAGCATACATATTTATAGCATATTATATGTTAATTTGAAACAGGACCAAATTTAGTTCATTTATGTCATAAATATTGCCACATCATAATAATATTTATATCTATATTACTAAATTCTGTTTTAAGTAACATTCAATATAATTTAAAAGATGATATGTACAGACGATTAACATCAGGTGGTCCATCAGCTCGTTATATACCCTACAATATATAAAATACTGATATTTTAGTGAAATGAAATAAAACAGGAACCTGTGTGTTGAATAACAGATATATAATAAGATGCAAGACACTTAGTCCTTACACAATACATACCTTGCCATTGAGTCCAGTCTCTACATACAATACTCATGATCAAATTCAC
This sequence comes from Chesias legatella, assembly GCA_947359385.1. Taxonomy (NCBI): domain Eukaryota; kingdom Metazoa; phylum Arthropoda; class Insecta; order Lepidoptera; family Geometridae; genus Chesias; species Chesias legatella. The sequence continues at coordinate 14,367,973 of OX375762.1, read as the reverse complement.
ACGCATCAGCACGTTAATTTATTATTATTGACTGGTCTCACAGCTCAGTTGGTAGTAACCCTGTCTTCTGCACCGCAGGTCATGGGTTCAATTCCCACCCACAAACATTTGTATGTAAACAAAGATTTTTCCTGAGTCTGGGTGTTAATATGTATTTACAAATAAGTATATAAGTATTCTATGAGTACTCTAGTTCCCTAGTACAAGCTGTATTTAGTTGTTATATTATTTGTCATGCTGTCAATAATTTATTAGTTTTTCTTTCACTTTATTTTTGCCTTGTAATAATGTAAAATCGGTACTTATTGATAATTTAAATATTATTATTATTATTATTAACTTATTGATATTTAAAGTATTTATGTACGTCTATAATATATATAAATATTATAATTAAATATATATTTGTATATGTATTTATGTTTATGCATGGTATAAGCATGTGCAGCCTATAATTTATTTTTGCATGTATATTTTCTCCAATTATATCTTTATCAAATCTTAGATGAACCACAAAGCCCCATATAAAGTCCAGTATTTCTTGTCCATCCAAAGGTTGTCTAAAAGAGATCGCTTTATAGCGATAAGACCGCCCATTGTTTCACTTTTTTTTTTGTACTTTGTATCTGATTGTTGTTATTTTGATTTTGTGAGCAATATAGTGTCATCTATCTATCTATCTTAGTCTGGAGCTAGGTGGCACAGTGTGAAATGACCACCAATATTTATTATATTATTATTAGTTGTACTCTACATTACTGGGATGTGAGTTGAGATAACTAGTTCAAACTGATATTTGATATGGTGACCTAGTCTGTCTACATGTATGTGTCAGACGTGCAGACCTTGTAAATTGCAATGATAACAAAGACCATAGCTACCATACATCAAGTTTCAAAAACTTTTTCCTTGTTACGTGCCACATTGGGAAGCGAGCGCGCCCTATGCGGATGTACGACCACTAACTATATCCGTATTAGGTCTTCATTATCGTGACTCACGCCCTAGTGGAACGAGGGAATGTCTATTACTAAGCAAAGCGACCTAACTTGACGAACTACGCGATGTCTATGTAGATCTAGATACTCTACACTGACTAACATAATAAGTAACATAACTCTACAAGTGTTAAGCTCTCACCTGTGCATCCGTAGATAGGTTCTCAGCGCTGGCACTTACGGACATTATGTCCATAAAACTGGACGAAGGCACGACGGAACTAAATTTTAATTAAATTGGACTTATCAAATACTTTTCATAGTTGATGTTTAATGTAAATAATCGTTGGGCGTGAACGGAGCGGATTGTGGCACGTAGTGGCTGGCTGTATACAGACGAGCACACACACCACTTAAACTCATAATAAACGGCTTGGCATTTTTTTTTTTGAACCTGCACTACAACAGTTCACAATTTACGTTTACATCGAGTTTGTCAAAGTCAGTTGGTTTGACTGTCACCGAAAAATATTGCCAATAAATTCATACCATGGAGGTAGTATGTACTTTAGATATTATCTCTGTTTCATACACACAATATTAATTACCACGAAAATATACATTTGATTTATAATTAAACAAGTTTGTATCAGCTTTACTTTACTTTACTTGTACAAAGTTATCAAGATACATTAATATTCTTAACGATGACCATGGAAAATAAATAATCGCAATAAAGGAATATTTGCTTCAAACACTGCTTAATTTATGAATGCTATTATTTTAGCCTCCTTTAGTAATTTTTCCTGTGGTGAAATGATTCTCCATCTCCATCTGTCGCATACAATTAGAACTGTCTAGTAGAAACGCAAACAACTTCTTAATAAGTGCACCGAATATAAAAAGAGATGGCGCTGCGTACAACATCATAACTACGGAATTTATAGTAATCTTTCCTGTCTCGATTGACGCTTTTGAAAAAAATATTTTATTTGCAGCACTAAGCTTACACAGAACATAAAAAACAAAAAACACTAGTACTGAACTAAATATTAGCTATTTGCTCGATTGGTTGGCTCCAAGTAGGTAAGGCTACCGGAATTCACCATATCAACTTGAGGCTGTGTGAACTTGGCACCCGACTTTGTAAAAATTGATCTTTTTTACGTTTGTTTGATAGATTTAGGTTAGTAGTGGATAGTAGTAAAACTAATTTCGTTAGTAGTAAAGCCAAAAAAAAAAAAAAATAAAAAAAAAAAATTGGCCCCCCATATTTCAAAACATAATTTTTTCCGACTGTTTATTATAGAAAATGGTTAGTAGAGGATTGTAGTGTTTTTTTTTTCGTTTGTAGTTACATAGAAACTGAGGAAAAAAAAAACTTGAAAAAATCATAATTTTAAACACGTTCTTTACACCATAAATTCATTTAGAAATCTGTTTGACGACTACTACTAACGTTGAATATGACAGAGAGATGTTCCTAGAGGTTAGTAGTGAACTAATTTTCAATTGTAGTATGACAAAAAGTGATCACAATCGATCTGAATCAGAAAATCTTCATTTTCACTGTTTCTGACTGGGATTACGTCCGGTCTATGGACTATACGACTACTACTAACGTTGAATATGACAGAGAGATGTTCCTAGAGGTTTGTAGTGAACGAATTTTTAATTGTAGTATGACAAAAAGTGATCGCAATCGATCGGAATCAGAAAATCTTCATTTTCACTGTTTCTGACTGGGATTACGTCCGGTCTATGGACTATACGACCACTACTAACGTTGAATATGACAGAGAGATGTTCCTAGAGGTTTGTAGTGAACGAATTTTTAATTGTAGTATGACAAAAAGTGATCACAATCGGTCAAATAGAGAAAATCATCATTTTCACTGTTTCTGACTGGGATTACGTCCGGTCTATGGACTATACGACAACTACTAACGTTGAATATGACAGAGAGATGTTCCTAGAGGTTTGTAGTGAACGAATTTTCAATTGTAGTATGACAAAAAGTGATCACAATCGATCTGAATCAGAAAATCTTCATTTTCACTGTTTCTGACTGGGATTACGTCCGGTCTATGGACTATACGACTACTACTAACGTTGAATATGACAGAGAGATGTTCCTAGAGGTTTGTAGTGAACGAATTTTTAATTGTAGTATGACAAAAAGTGATCACAATCGATCTGAATCAGAAAATCTTCATTTTCACTGTTTCTGACTGGGATTACGTCCGGTCTATGGACTATACGACTACTACTAACGTTGAATATGACAGAGAGATGTTCCTAGAGGTTTGTAGTGAACGAATTTTTAATTGTAGTATGACAAAAAGTGATCACAATCGATCTGAATCAGAAAATCTTCATTTTCACTGTTTCTGACTGGGATTACGTCCGGTCTATGGACTATACGACTACTACTAACGTTGAATATGACAGAGAGATGTTCCTAGAGGTTTGTAGTGAACGAATTTTCAATTGTAGTATGACAAAAAGTGATCACAATCGATCTGAATCAGAAAATCTTCATTTTCACTGTTTCTGACTGGGATTACGTCCGGTCTATGGACTATACGACCACTACTAACGTTGAATATGACAGAGAGATGTTCCTAGAGGTTTGTAGTGAACGAATTTTTAATTGTAGTATGACAAAAAGTGATCACAATCGGTCAAATAGAGAAAATCATCATTTTCACTGTTTCTGACTGGAATTACGTCCGGTCTATGAATTATACGACTACTACTAACGTTGAATATGACAGAGAGATGTTCCTAGAGGTTTGTAGTGAACGAATTTTCAATTGTAGTATGACAAAAAGTGATCACAATCGATCTGAATCAGAAAATCTTCATTTTCACTGTTTCTGACTGGGATTACGTCCGGTCTATGGACTATACGACTACTACTAACGTTGAATATGACAGAGAGATGTTCCTAGAGGTTTGTAGTGAACGAATTTTTAATTGTAGTATGACAAAAAGTGATCGCAATCGATCGGAATCAGAAAATCTTCATTTTCACTGTTTCTGACTGGGATTACGTCCGGTCTATGGACTATACGACCACTACTAACGTTGAATATGACAGAGAGATGTTCCTAGAGGTTTGTAGTGAACGAATTTTTAATTGTAGTATGACAAAAAGTGATCGCAATCAATCGGAATCAGAAAATCTTCATTTTCACTGTTTCTGACTGGGATTACGTCCGGTCTATGGACTATACGACCACTACTAACGTTGAATATGACAGAGAGATGTTCCTAGAGGTTTGTAGTGAACGAATTTTTTATCGTAGTATGACAAAAAGTGATCACAATCGGTCAAATAGAGAAAATCATCATTTTCACTGTTTCTGACTGGAATTACGTCCGGTCTATGAATTATACGACTACTACTAACGTTGAATATGACAGAGAGATGTTCCTAGAGGTTTGTAGTGAACGAATTTTTAATTGTAGTATGACAAAAAGTGATCACAATCGATCGGAATTAGAAAATCTTCATTTTCACTGTTTCTGACTGGGATTACGTCCGGTCTATGGACTATACGACAACTACTAACGTTGAATATGACAGAGAGATATTCCTAGAGGTTTGTAGTGAACGAATTTTTAATTGTAGTATGACAAAAAGTGATCACAATCGGTCGGAATCAGAAATCTTGGTGACGCCTTTCAAAAACGACTGAACCGATCCAACCGAAAATGCAAGGTCTACCCAAGAAACGAGGAAAATATCTGATACCATGTCCTGATCTTCAAATAATACGCTCGCGGCCGAAATTCAGTTTGACTTTGCCCCTACTCGTGAATGGTAACAGTCTGGGCCCTGTAAAAATCGCCAAACGAATTATTCCTGTGCGGAACACGTGTGCATTCGACTCCACCGTGCAAAGTATGCTCGCCGCATACCATGACTTCGCACCGTATTACGAACACATCACAAAGTCGAAGAATGTTATACATGATTTCATAGAGACGTTGTCGATGTCTGGGGTATGTTCAAAGCTATACAACGAACGATTCCAAATTTTAAAACACACTAATGAAATCAGAAATTGAGTGTTGGATTGCGAGATCAATGTCGCTACTTTGATAGAATCACACATTCTTCCAAACACTCCGTCACTTGCGATAGTAATGCACTGCAGTGATTGTGAGTTCAATAAAACAAGTAATATTCCAGTCCTCGATCTAAATCCAGATCCAATTTTCAAAGAGGCCATGAGGGGCCTACAGGAAGCTGTAAGTAAGTCTACTGAATACTATGTATCTAAAACTCGAAGCGAGTGTTGCTTTTGTAAAGGAACTAACATAACTAAGACGTTTGCCGGAGGAAGCCACATTTTCCTCAATATCGAGGCTGCCGAAATTGAGTTGCCTGCCGCACGGCAAGGTCTAGCGAATTGCAGGAAACAATTCACTCTTTCGGAAATCCCTGAAAAGTTGAACTACTACGATCGTGAGTACAAAATGGTATCGGCGATAATTTTCTTTGCCGGGCATTTTTACGATTGTATAAAACGGGCGTCTGGTACATGGGAAGAGCACAACGATCTCAAAGTATAATAACGATTACCAAACGAGAAGTGCTGAAACAACGTCGAACCGCATTGCTATTCTACGTCCGAATTTATAAATGTACGGTACGGTACGATATGTACGGTAATTCGAACAAGAAAGGGTGACGTGATGCCTTACGTCTGGATGTCCTGTGGTGGAATGGAGATGCGGGAATTAGATCGTGCAGCTCAGCCGCGCACTCGCCGTAATGTATATCCAGTCAGAAACAGTGAAAATGATGATTTTCTCTATTTGACCGATTGTGATCACTTTTTGTCATACTACAATTAAAAATTCGTTCACTACAAACCTCTAGGAACATCTCTCTGTCATATTCAACGTTAGTAGTAGTCGTATAGTCCATAGACCGGACGTAATCCCAGTCAGAAACAGTGAAAATGAAGATTTTCTAATTCCGATCGATTGTGATCACTTTTTGTCATACTACAATTAAAAATTCGTTCACTACAAACCTCTAGGAACATCTCTCTGCCATATTCAACGTTAGTAGTAGTCGTATAGTCCATAGACCGGACGTAATCCCAGTCAGAAACAGTGAAAATGAAGATTTTCTAATTCCGATCGATTGTGATCACTTTTTGTCATACTACAATTAAAAATTCGTTCACTACAAACCTCTAGGAACATCTCTCTGTCATATTCAACGTTAGTAGTTGTCGTATAGTCCATAGACCGGACGTAATTCCAGTCAGAAACAGTGAAAATGAAGATTTCTGATTCCGACCGATTGTGATCACTTTTTGTCATACTACAATTAAAAATTCGTTCACTACAAACCTCTAGGAACATCTCTCTGTCATATTCAACGTTAGTAGTTGTCGTATAGTCCATAGACCGGACGTAATCCCAGTCAGAAACAGTGAAAATGAAGATTTTCTAATTCAGATTGATTGTGATCACTTTTTGTCATACTACAATTAAAAATTCGTTCACTACAAACCTCTAGGAACATCACTCTGTCATATTCAACGTTAGTAGTAGTCGTATAATTCATAGACCGGACGTAATTCCAGTCAGAAACAGTGAAAATGAAGATTTTCTGATTCCGATCGATTGCGATCACTTTTTGTCATACTACAATTAAAAATTCGTTCACTACAAACCTCTAGGAACATCTCTCTGTCATATTCAACGTTAGTAGTGGTCGTATAGTCCATAGACCGGACGTAATCCCAGTCAGAAACAGTGAAAATGAAGATTTTCTGATTCCGATCGATTGCGATCACTTTTTGTCATACTACAATTAAAAATTCGTTCACTACAAACCTCTAGGAACATCTCTCTGTCATATTCAACGTTAGTAGTAGTCGTATAGTCCATAGACCGGACGTAATCCCAGTCAGAAACAGTGAAAATGAAGATTTTCTGATTCAGATCGATTGTGATCACTTTTTGTCATACTACAATTGAAAATTAGTTCACTACTAACCTCTAGGAACATCTCTCTGTCATATTCAACGTTAGTAGTAGTCGTCAAACAGATTTCTAAATGAATTTATGGTGTAAAGAACGTGTTTAAAATTATGATTTTTTCAAGTTTTTTTTTTCCTCAGTTTCTATGTAACTACAAACGAAAAAAAAATCACTACAATCCTCTACTAACCATTTCCTATAATAAACAGTCGGAAAAAATTATGCTTTGAAATATGGGGGGCCAATTTTTTTTTTTTTTTTTTTTGGCTTTACTACTAACGAAATTAGTTTTACTACTATCCACTACTAACCTAAATCTATCAAACAAACGTAAAAAAGATCAATTTTTACAAAGTCGGGTGCCAAGTTCACACAGCCTCAACTTGAGGGTCAACGAAAGGAGCCTCTTTGAGGCGCACTTAAAATCCTTTCACCACACTGGTTCGACAGAACCGGTGACTCGAAGAAGAAGAAGTGTGGATAGATAGTATCTAGATAGTATCAGACAAACAACGATGATCACGTCACTCATCAGGGTCCATGGGGGTCATGACCCCCCCCTGGGCGGGTCCAGGACCTAGGTGGACCACTAAGTAAAATTGTTAAAAATAATGTTTTATATATTTTTTGTCATAATATAGACTTTATGTAAGTACCTTCAATATAATAAGTGTCCATTGTTTGTAAATAGTTGTGTCAAAATAAATATTTTTTTTTCTTTCTTTCTTTCTTTCTTTCTTCTTGTGACTTGACCACGACTATGTGACCCCCCCTGGCACCAAAGCTGGATCTGCTCTTACATAGAGACGTTTGATATACAAGTCGGATTGACGAGTCACTTGTCCCTTAGTATAGGGAGGACTCATGTTGGATTTTTGTATGGGAAGGGGGCCCCCAATCAACGTTTCCTACAAAAAAACCATGGTATACGACAGCTATTTACATAATATGCGATACTTTAATTAGTAGATACCTACTTGAATTGTTAGAAGAATCATGTTCGCTTAAAGATAGAATTTCCTCCTACAGGGATGGTTTTCTGTTCTTCACCATCCCCATGGAAGGTCGGAGTAGAGTTTCGAACAGGCGTAAAAATTATAAGTAATTTGTGACCTTATATTTTGAATATTATCTACTAATTGATGCTATCTTATTTATAGATTCTATGGAAATAAGTTTTCACTTTGTCTTTACCTCCGAGTAAATGAAACTCTTGTACCTAGTAAGTAGTTTAGATTAGATTATAGTTTGAACCGTCCCCCTCCATCTCCTATTTTCTAGCTTTTAGATACCCACGTATAAAATAAGTTACATTTGATCTGTACCAATAGTCTAGTTACATTATAAAATAACCTCGGGCCGGTGATTCTGCTAGGGCGGCGGGTACGGGGCGGGGGCGGGAGGTAACGGACGAGGGTTGGAGGGCGCGGGGTGCTCGTTAGCTATGCAAATACCGCTGCCGGAGGGCGGGGGGGCGCGTGCCACTGATTAGGTCCTTATTGACTGCTCGCTCATTGGAGTTTACGGGTTTACGGCTTATCCTGCCTCCATGTGAAAGCACTACCTGGTTGAAATACAACCATTTCTTTTTGCTGTTCCACCTTACATCGATATCTTGTACCCACTAAAGTATGTTCAGGAATTATGCGTTGTTTTTGACATTCTGTCACGCGCGGTACCTACTAAACTTTAAGCAATTTTATTTAGTTTTCAGTGTTGTAACGCCGAGTTTTGTATCACAATACGATAATATGTTTGCAGGCCAATAGTGCCAATACGTAGATTCGTTCTTCCTTCTCTTAATTGTCCAGAATGTAATGTTATTCACTCAGGTACAGGCATTCAAATTGATTCCCTCATTAGTCGGCGCGTGGAAGCAACTTTTGTGCCAACAAAGATATTTAATGCTGTATCATTGATGTCTCAAACAATAATATCTTAAATTTATAGGCAAACACGTCATGCGTCAACTCATCTCGATTACCGAAATCAAAATCGACAGCTAGCGATATGATGTTTTGTTGAAGCCTACTCGAGTCATTCTTAATCGCCAATTGAATTTTAACTTTATGTGTTTAGTCCCACAGTTAGATTTTCTGTGCGCTTTGCTAACGGCTCCCAGTCAGCATGAAGCTGGATAAGACTTTAAGGCATCGGTATAGAGTTGCAGGTCATATGTTGGGTACCAAGAGTGACTTGCAGAGGCGCGGTGGTCTGTCTTCACAACTATTACCGACAGTATCCTCATCATAGATCAGTGCTTGGGGTAGAGAACTTCACATATATTCTTGTTAAGACTATACGTTGAAGGAAGGATTATTTGTGCAAGTTCGAACAGTATAGTGCTGCCACCATACCTACTACGTGTTTCACTAAGCTGTAACAAACAACGCAAAACTCTTTTCTGATATTAAATATTCTATTAAAAAGTAAATAATAAATCGATATTGTTTATACAGAAATGTCACATTAAAAAAAAATATAACCTATTACTACCGTAAAATATTACCATAATAGTTATGTGATACAAAATGTAAGATCTGTTGTACATGCCTCAGGCAAACATTATAGGAAATAGTGTCGAAAATAATGCCACCACAAATCCACAAAGATGCAGGTTTAAAAAAAAAACATGCTCGTTTTTTTACCTACGTATAATCTTTAAAATTTTGACCTAAGACTGATAATAAATGTTATATTCATTTTTCTGTAAGTAATAAGTAGTTATTTAGATCAAACAGCAAAATGCCTTCTCCTTCCCAGACGATATTTCTTACACCGATGGCCCTCATGAGTTATCAACAATGTTTCAGCCCAAAATAATTTCCTTTTAAATGGAAAGTACTATCGTATCATACGTATGGGCACATCAGGTCATAGGTACCACCGCCCAATTAATTTATGCTTTGTTCGAATTCCGCTAAAATCTAAAGCTAGAGTAAAAGCGTATGTATCTAAGAATAAACTTTCTTTTCTACTTATTTCTTCAATCTTTCACGGATTTTACCAATTCAACGAACCCATTCCCTTTTTACTAATTCTATGAGCGCTATCAATGGAGCTCAATGATTGTGACTTTTGTGTAATAAGCTGATTACCCCTCCGGCCCACGCCAAGACAATCGGAGGCGTGCAACGCCACGCGACGCCACGTGACTTCCCCACAACACTATCATTATATTCATACCACGACAATACTCGATAGCTTCCTTTCTATACTTATCGAATTAAAAATACGCCTCAACAATTTCGGGGTGTGTTGTTGTGACAATTTGTGCGTTATGTTGCTCTACATAATAATTTATTACTACGCTGCGCTGTTCGCCCCTTTAGAGTTGAGTCATGTGGGCGAGTTGGGGGCAGACAGACTTCCAAAGACAGATCGGCAAACAAGGTTGCATTGGGATAAGGCACTTGGATAACGGGACTTTCACTTTACGTCTCTCTCATCAGACTGATTACCTGCTGTAGTAAACATTCCTGGAATCGATCATTTTCATCCTTCATTCTCGTTTATTTCCAAGAGAGCGTGGTGGTTTAGCGGTACTGACTACGAGTTTCAATCTGGGGGTCACCGATTCAAATCCCGACTTGCACCTATGAGATTCAAAACGGTGAAGGAAAACATCGTGAGGAAACCGACATGTCCTAGAACAAATAATTCTAAGACATGTGTCAAGTGCACGAAAGGAGCCTTTTTGAGGCGCACTTAAAATCATTTCACCACACTGGTTCGAGAGAACCAGTGACTCGAATAGAAGAAGTTTATTTCCACGTCGGTTCGAACGATGTTTGGGAAACATGATTATGTAGAATGATTTCCTCTACATGTTTATAGAAATTCAAATAGCATAAACTATTTTAATTCCTAACTAACATTTGTTGTACATCTCCATAAAGGGATTTGGTGTAGGTTTTTTATTCGCCCGCATGTGTGTGTTTGCTCGGGGTGGGGGCTGGCCGCCCTCTGCCGTCGCTAATGAACACTTTAAACACGACAAAACATACGTTTGTAGCTTCATTACTCATAACATAATCGTAACAAGTGCCATTTCTTTCGGGAATACAATACTACGCTTTAAAAATATTGCGTTTGCCAAAGAGTTCATATATTGTATACCTACTTTCCGTTTGAGCTTTGATCTAGGCAATATGCCGCGTGTATCAGACTTATGTATCCCTTATCACTCCAAAGTTATATAACACTAGCGAACCTCAATAAATACATACATGTAATACATTATTGACACCCAGACCCAGAACAAACATCTATTCGTCATTCAAATATGTTTCCTGGGTGGGAATCGAAGCCACAATCTACAGCGCCGAAGGCAAGGTTACTACCGACTGAGCTGTGAGGCTAGTCAAAAAGATGAATTATATACAAAGATATAACATACCATTTTTTTTAAGATACTACACTTTACCATACTTTCTGTTTGTCAAGTTTAGGTCAATAGCAAAAATTTTAAGTATCATAATGTCACGTCCAGTCAAATCGTATAACAGAGTTTCGTCTCCATCCAAAGTAATCGCTTTAAGCGATAAGACTTGATTGTTCATTTCACATCTTTATATTTTTCGTAAGTTTAACGCCAGCATGGCATTATAGTAACCTTGGTGCCGCCAGCAAATATTCCAAGAACTATTTACAATAACTAAGTAGGTATCTTAAATTGTGTCTGCCTTCACATCTGGAATAATCTGAATTTGGAGTTTTCACAACTTTATAGAGGTAAAGAATTTAGAATCTCTTGCGGTACATTAATAAAGCAGTAGGTAATTGGTTTGACCAGGGGCACAATGAGGGCTTTCTTCTGTCTTGTATGTACGTGTTCTATACACGGGACTCCTCTCGTCCGGACCGGACGCCCTCACAAAGGTTTCTTTCGTCCACAATCGTCGCGAAACCAAAGCTATAACTTATTCAACATTCTTCACGCATTTGCGAGTGGGAGTTGACAGTTAAACCTGGTTTTTTCAAGCGCACGCGCACGCTTCGTTACCGATAAGCATGATTTAGATCACCCGATATTATTTGTGGGGAGAATGCCTGATGTCAAATAAACGCCCGTATTTATGCGGAGATCGTACCTAATGCTCGGATTTGTGCTCATATCACTTGCATATCGTTACAATCTTTAATGTGACGGTTTCTGATGGCATTTCTGTATATTTCATAGTTCTATCTATCCGACGAAAATGTTCACACATTTCTAAAGTCAACCGGTGATTAGATCAGCTCTGTAGAAGTAAGTAAATAAAGTACTTTCATTCTTTGCATTATGAGTAGATAGAACCCAGGAACAAATAAATCGCAATGTTACAAATTTCGGCTACGATCCTGAACTTTCGTATGATGCAATAAGACTACTCATATGTCACCTGACTACTGGATCTTACAGCACTTTGCTGAGGTAATGACATATTCAATATGTGTAAGTGTATTTATTAGAATAAAGTGTAACTAAACTAACTATGTGTGACTAAACATATTCTTATATGTAACTAAATATTACTAATTATATAAGAAAAAATAAACTCAATAACCTTTAAAACAACACCACACTGGATTTTACATACTTTGGTTACAGATCTTTAATGCAGACCCTTATTACTTCTCGCTGCAAAACATTATTAGGACTCAAACCTAAGATACGCAAGACTAATCAATATATAAAACAGAGTTACTAACCCAAGTTACACTATTTATAACTCAAGAACGGCTAGACCGATTTTTATGATTTGGATTTGTTTTATTTTGTTCAATCTCGTTTTTAATAGACCTGTGTCAATGCAGAAAGGGAAGGTTGGTGAAGAATGACGAATTACCTTAGCGGTCCAAACAAGAGAATGATAAGTTATTATTAAACACAAAATTAACGCATTTACATGAATTTTAGCAGCACTTTAGTTTCTTAGCCATTTCATCAACGTTTCCGTTGAAATTGGGTCGTTTGGATCCTGGTTAAGTTCTGGTATTGGAACAGCACAATACCCAGGTCCAGTCCGTTTTCAATTATGGTACATTGTGTGATGGTGACGAGCCCTGGGCGGCTCCACCAGTGTAATAACCTCGCCCATTAATCATGTTTTGATTGTGAGAGGCAAAAAGCGCCCGGACTCCGCCATTGGGCCCATAACTCACTTTCATGATAACTGCATAAAATCTGTGTTGCCAGCACAGGTAAAATGTAATAAATACAGAATAATTAAATATTGACAGAGAGAGAGCCACGTGCTCACATGGTAACATGGTCACATGGTGCTAAGTTTCCATCCGGTAGTGTGGATCGTACACTGTCAAATGTCATAAATTTCCCAAGAGCCGGATATCCCATTGGAAACCCTGAGTTATACTTATGTAAGATATAGAGCAGTAGAACTCTCGCCAAGTTTGTCCGGGGAAGTACTGCCACCATGCCCTTTTCTGCCGCCAAGCAGTAACGCATTCGCGTTACTGTGTTCCGGTTTGAAAGGTGTGGTTGCCGGTGAAATTACAGGCACATGAGACATTCCACCTTCACGTCTCACATTTACGGACGCATACGATGCGACTTGGGTCTTGTCATACCTAGTATGGGAGGACCCAAGTCGCATCGGCTGTTATGGTCCGAAGTTACCACTTAACACCAGGTGGGCCATCGGCTCGTTCCGTAAATGTAAACCATAAAACAAAAAAAAATTGTGAATTTCCTCTTGTCTTCTTGTTTAGTCTCTAAATTACTAGAGAATTCTACAGTTACATTAAACACAAATGTTTTGAATATCGACATTCATGCAAAAGAAAAATGATTCTTTTGAGACAGTCAGACTATGAATATGTTCCGTCGCAATTCAAGACTAAGTTGGCATCACCCCATAAACCGTTGATGAATACGTACTCTTGAAAACTGTCGGCGGGTATTGTTTTGTTTCACAACTACTAAACATATATAATATATCAGAATAACAGCGTAAAACCTCTCAGTCAGCAATAAAACGTTAATAAAAACAGTATAGTCTTAGCTAGAGCTAAGCTTACTCTCATTAAATAGATATAAAATGGATGCATAAACTTAATTAAGTCGGCTTTATCTAGAAGAAAACTGTAGACCTATACATCAAAAATAGCCCACTGAATCAGAGAACTATGAAAATAGAACACTGATATTTTCAAAAAAAAAAAGGAAAAAAGTGCTATAGTTCCGTGCACCAAAATGCAGTAGCACGTGCATTTACGTGCACGTGCACGTCTTCGCGTGCACGTAAGGTGTTTGACATTTAGTCACATATATATCGGGATGATTTTAGCAACCTCGCCTGGAAATCACTGTGAAGATCCGCCTCGAGGCGGAGCGACATAACAAATAGCAATAAATACTCGCCTCCATATATCTGTCAACGCGACTCGGTTATAAAGATCCGACCGAGACTGCGGCGTGGCCGACACTCTAATCTCGGTCTGTTTTTTTTTATTTATTTATTTATTTATCCAACAAAAAATACAATAGATAATCTAATTAATAGTGTTTTTAAACCTATGTAGGGTTTGAGTAAACACTAGGTTCGCAATAAGTTCATAATTAATCTGATATAATGCTACAATCACTTTTATTACTTAAGACTTGTAGCCAATATAATTTCACAACGCAAACCCTACGTAAAGGACTGTATAATGTCTAAGAGCAGTAGAACTTCACAAGGAAGTACTGCCGCCATGCCCATTTCTGCCGCCAAGCAGTAATGTATTCGTGTTTCTGTGTTCCAGTTTGAAAGGTGTGGTTGCTGGTGTAGTTACAGACATTCCGCCTTCACGTCTCTAGATTTACGGGCGAATACGATTCTACTTGGGTCTTGACGTATCTAAGTAGGGAAGTACTTAAGTAGTAATGCTTGTTATGGGCAGAGGTTAACACTTAAAACCAGGTGGGCATGCTTATCTGCTTGCTCCCAAACATAAAAATGATTGTTTGGAAGTAGTAACCTATATCCTGCTACTAGTGTTTAGGCTAAGCACTAGCGATAGGTGAGACAAGAGTCCTATAAGAAACGCCAGATTCTCAAATAACTATCGAGCTCCGAGGTTTCAATGTTTAATTGCGTACATAATTGTCTCTCGGCCTCTCGGCCAACCTCGACCGAGACTGAGATTAAGCGAGAGTGTGTAGCCACCAGCTGGATTATATACGGGTGGACGATGTACAAACACTGCGCCCGCGCCGCGAGCTTGGCTTCTGCGTTTGATTGCAACGAGCTTTGGCCGTATCAGTGATTTGTTGATGATATATATTTGTTTGCAAACTTCTGACTCACAGTGCGAAACGAATGCATATTTTTATGTTATTTATATTTCAAGTTATTTGTTCACAAGTTCACAGAGAAAAAAAACACCTACGTGTTTATTTCTTTTTTCAAAATTGATATTTTGTGTGACTGAATCCGGAGTCCCTGAGCATGGATTATGCTATGTAATATATTCATGTTTTCAATACATAACATAATTTCAAACATGGGTTTCCGTAGCCAATTGATAAACCAGTACCTACTGTTATAATTTCCCTAAGTCCGTTAGTTTTCCGACCGTATAATACAGCCATTTTTAATAATAATGAAATTATGCAATAACATATCTTTTGGCATTATAAAGATAAAATTTGGATGTAAACGTCTTTTTTCCACTATGGAAATGTTTAATAAATTTTCAATTTGAAAAATTCGATTTCAATAACTTATGTTACTGATATGGTATAGTGGAGTCAGTTAGTTTGAGTTTAGTGAACGTAGAAATAACTAATCTTCACAGTTTTGGAGAAAAACTTTGAAATACATTACTTTGTTGTAGCACATAAAACGTTTATGCTTACGTGCGTGACTTCATGTTTTGTATAATATATTATTTGTGCTCCGTAGCGTAAGCTCCTTTCGTAGTTACTGAAAAAACCGCCAAAATATTGTTGCTTCTCGTAGAACATACCAACTGGGAAAAGTGTTCAGACTTAAATCGCGATTAATTAGTGCCAATTTCACTTATATTTTGTCTAACCAAAAATATCATTATTTTTTTTTTGATATCTGCACACTAAGAATCAATTTTTATTTATGTATTTATCAAGATATATGTAGTTTTATCTACGTACTTTTATTCTCAAACTATTGCTCTGATAACAAAAAATAAATGCTGATAATTTGGGTGAGCGAGTATTGAGTACACAGCAACTTTCCGTGAGTTCGTTACTTCTAACGAAGTGTTTGCAACTCACGGGGGCAGGTAATCTAATCTGCCCCCACCTCGGTCCCCAAACCCTCCGCGTGCCCCCAGGCTCGTACCCTCGCCCCACTGAAGCTGAAACTGTAGCTATTTTACCGATGTTTATTCCAGTGTATCAGAGACGGCCGCTACGTGACTTGTAAACCAAAATTGTTGGCCAATTCTGTTTATGAAATAAGCAGAGTGTAATGCCAGGGTATTTTCGATAATAATTGAATAAACGCTATAGTCAGAGCAGTAGAACTCACCAAGTTCGTCCGGGGAAGTACTGCCACCATGCCCATTTCTGCCGCCAAGCAGTAACGCTTTCGCGTTACTGTGTTCCGGTTTGAAAGGTGTGGTTGCTGGTGAAGTTACAGGCACATGAGACATTCCACCTACACGTCTCATAGTTACGGGCGCATACGGTGCGACTTGGGTATTGTCGTACCTAGTAGGGGAGGACCCAAGTCGCATCGGTTGTTATGGGCCGAGGTTACCACTTACCACCAGGTGGGCCGTCGGCTCGTTCCGTAACTACATAACATAAAAAAGAAAAAAAAAAGTCACAAAAAAAGAATTTCACTAAATAAAAATCATCTTGCAACAGTAGTTAGAAGAATGCGTACATAAAAATTTGAAGCTCGATAAATCGATAAATTGACAAAATCACCCTCAGTTTTTCTGAATGTCCAAGTAAGTATCTAAATCCAAATTTAAATTAAAAACAATACTCAAAATTTTCATTTTTTTGATCCACGATCAATACTACTAAGCATTAAACATCAAATACAGCTTTAAACTGCCCCCGTTTCAAATGCAATGCAGAAAATCAGCGCGCGTTAATCACCCGTATTTACTGAGAGCGAGCAAAACTACCTTCATTGGATTCTCAACTGTAACCTCAACAAATAAGGTTTATATTTAAGCCAGGGGATTAGATCTATATGGCAGTAGCAACGATAATGCATTTTAAACTTTATTCTCAAGCGATAAGGTTTAGTTTCATGATGGCTCGACTTGGGCGGTGATGCGTGATTGTGAACAGTAGATCTCACGCGAGTCGTTCGTTCGTCACTTGTTTCAATAGTTCTGTGGAGGTGTTGCCAGCTTGCTCAATGCTCGGGGAAGGAATTAATTCGAAAATTGTGGAGCGTGCCTCTTGTTAATAATGTGACTCCACGCTCGCTCGAGTGGAAATATTGTTGCTTTGATCTATTACTGTCCGACGGCGATAAGTACTGGGTTCTCACGGAATAAAATAACTTTTAGTGTCCTTTACACTTTTTTTCCAAAAGAAATCAAAGTAGTATCGAGAATGTTGCTTGAAATAAAAAAATTAGTAGTAAAATAGAGTTGATGTACTATGACGAAGAACTCTCCACTGATTACACACACTGCCAGGCTACATACTAAATTCTTAAGGCGGTAGATACTGAAAGTTAGGTTTTCTCAGAAAACAGAGAATAATTTAACAATCAGCAGTTTCTTGCACTTCGAGACAAGACATGTGTCGAGTGCATGAAAGGAGCCTCTTTGAGGCGCACTTACAATCCTTTCACCACACTGGTTCGACAGAACCGGTGACTCGAAGAAGAAGAAGAATTCATTTAACATCCTAGTATTACCCTCGATTTAGAGGTTTATGACATTATAACCAATGACGTTGTATCTTGCCGAGGCCATTATAACATTTGAAGGCAGGAATTTCAGAAGCAGTAGAACTCTCGCCAAGTTCGTCCGGGAATGTACTGCCACCATGCCCATTTCTGCTGCCAAGCAGTATCGCGTCCGCGTTACTGTGTTCCGGTTTGAAAGGTGTGGTTGCCGGTGAAATTACAGGCACATGAGACATTCCACCTGCACGTCTCAGAGTTACGGGCGCATATGATGCGACTTGGGACTTGTCGTACCTAGTATGGGAGGACCCAAGTCGCATTGCTTGTTATGGGCAGAAGTTACCACTTAACAGCAGGTGGGCCGTCGGCTCGTTCCGTAACTGTATCACATAAAAAAAAATAGACCTAGGGAGGTAAATTAATTGTATATGTAATCATTATATATTGCATAACACCTCAGATTTCTAAACTGTGTATTTATAGTGGCAAGGTAAAGCTTTGCCTGCAACACAAGTCTATGTAGGATTTTCACACCCACTAATATGCTGCTCCTATGGCCAAATAATCTATAGGTATTTTAGTGCATCTTAAAATTAAATACTCTTTTGAAAACATTTTCTATGTTTATTTATATAATTATTTTTATTTTAGATGTCCAATCTCACATGATGTAGCCCAGCTTTGGAAAATGACTGGTGTACGACTGGCCTTATAGCTATGTTGGTTAGTAACCCTAACTTCTGCGCTGTAGGTCGTGGGTTCGATCCCCACTCAGGACAAACATTTATGTGACATGTAACATTGATGTTTGTTCTATGTCTGGGTGTTAATATGTATTATATGTATGTATTTACAAAAGAAAAGTATATATGTATTATATCAGTTGTCTGGTTCCCATGATACAAGCTGTGCTTAGCTTACTTTGGGGCTAGTGGCGCTGTGTGAAATGTAGGTACATCATTATTTATTTTAATTTATTTTATTTAATATAGCCAGCAGCCATAAAAATACTAATCTCCGGGGACCAAGATCAGGAACAATAACACTAAAGTCCTAGTTACACTAACAAGTCTCAGGGGACTATCCTGTTATCGCAAAACTCGGACGAGTGTCGATCTGTGTGAACAACACTGCGCAGGGAAATATCGACTTTGTCATAAACGTATAGAGTTCAATTTATATGTAATAAAATGGTTTAGTTTAAGTGTGCTAAAATGCTGCAAATATTATTAGAAGTTATAAACCTAAACCTAAACCTCTTCAAGACACAGTCCTAATTTTGTGTATTGCTGACTTGGATTGCGAAACATAAACAATTTATTTGGATTCACGCGAATTAGTTATATTTGTCATTAGTTTCCTGTTTTTAAGTAGTTGACTGATCATCAAAATTGCTCAATACTTTATTATAAACAGATAATATGAAATGATAACAAATTAATACATTGAAATATGTATCATCATTAATAATAATGTTAGATGATCCAATTTGTAAAAACTCAACTTTATTTTGCTAGGGTCATTTTATGGCGTCACAAAGGGATTCGTGGTAAATCCAGTTACAGATGAAAAAATAGGGATGTTTTCCACCGGGTCTGCAGCGGGCGAGGGCGGGCGGGGGCGTGCGGGGGCGGGCGGCAGGGGTAATCGCATCGCGCGGTCGGCTGCGCGCGCGCCCTAATCGCGTTCCGATAATAGTCTTACTCGCACAAAGGACGATGCGCACCAATTTATATTGCCAAATGTCGATAAACGGTAATGATATACATTTTCCTTTGTAACCCTTTTGTGGTAGAGTTATTGTTTCGGTAATAAGACTAATGGGAAGACTATGCTCATATTGACATAAAATTAGGTTCGAATAATATTGAAAAAAAAATCCTTGATCCATTTTTATTCATTCTTTCGCAACATTGGATGTTTTAACCAGTATTTCTAAAAATTATATCTTTAATTTCGATATAATTGTCACGTCACAGGAAATATGGAGTAAAATAAGAGAAAAATATCGTTAATTCCGGGATGTAATGCAGATAGAAATCATAAAGTGAATGTTGAAAAGCGCATCGCAACTAGCGGCAAAACGCGAAAACAGCAATCGAATTACTCGGCTTTGTGCTTTCTGGTCCCCGATCCCCGGTCCCCGGTCCCCGGTCGAAGAAACGGCTTCGTTGAAAAATCTCTAATCCAATAAAGAGGACACGTTCGAATACAGTATAGAAACAGTAGTGCAACTTCTCGCATTTACAGCATCCGCATTTATGTTTTGGCTATTTTGTGTTAGTTTTTTCGAAATTCAGTAAAAAAGTTAATAAAATAATTCATGTTTTTAAATACAATATATTTTAGTTAAAAAAAAAAACCGGTGGACATTTCACACAGCGCCATCTAGCCCCAAAGTAAGCTAAACATAGCTTGTAGCATGGTAGCCACACAACTGATAGATTATGTATATACTTTTTCTTTGGAAATACATACATATAATACATATTAACACTCAAACACAGACCAAACATCTATGTTCGCCACACAAATGTTTGTCCTGTAGGAATCGACCAACTGAGCTGTGAAGCCAGTCAAATTAAAATATGTAGTCAAATTAATACACGTAGTAAGTAATTCTTAAATCAAGAAATAAACAAACAGTTATTTCTTATATATAATATATATTTAATAATGGAACTGAATGAGATCTCAGCAATATAGATTCACAATAATTTATCCAATGGCTAAGGTTGAGTTACTGTTTCATAAGTATAGTGTGTACTCGAGTTATCCGGGACCGTGCGTGGGGGACCGGGGGGGGGGGGACAGAGCAGAGCCGAGGCTAAACGTAGTTAATGGGCGGACAATAGGCAAGTCTGTCTGTGGGCACGGTCGGTGTCCAGTGACGCCGTGCAAATTAAATTGTAATTTGTAGGGCCCTCCATCTCAAAATGGTGACGAGGAATATAGCAATTTCTTGAGGTGAATGTCTGCAACAGTGTGTCTGCGGGTACGCTGTCCAAGCACGACCAATAGCTCTCACTATGTAATATGTTTTCTCGTTCTGAAAATGGTCAAAGAAAAATGCAGGAAAAATGCAGTGCATCAAAGAGAAAATAGAATAGGAGCGATAGGATTCATTCTCCAGGCCTTAAGGGGCTGAATAGCCGGGCACTGCCCAAGCCATTGTAACAATTTTATACAGATACTAGCTACCCGCCCTGGTTTTACGCCGGTGCCATTTACTAGTAAAGAAAATGAAGAGTGCTCCTGACAAAAAAGTATTAAATAATAGTTTTTTTTTAAAACGTCAGCGTAATTCATCCACCATTCATCATTTTGTATAAAATATTTACATAGTATAGAAGATATATATAGTAGTAAGTGTTTTAGACAAAATGGACAAATCGACGATTTGTCTAACCAAATAAGTTCGTCCGCCACTTTGCCCATTTCTGCCGCCAAGCAGCAACGCATTCGCGTTACTGTGTTCCGGTTTGAAAGGTGTGGTTGCCGGTGAAATTACATGCACATGAGACATTCCACCTACACCTCAGAGTTACGGACGCATACGATGCGACTTGGTCTTATCGTACCTAGAGGACCCAAGTCGCATTGGTTGTTATGGGCCGAGGTTACCACTTAACACTAGGTGGGCCGTCGGCTCGTTGCGGAACTGTATTACATAAAAAAAGGCTAATTTATTAAAAAACTACTCTTCCAGCAGTTTGATCGAGAGCCAGTCCTTAATATCAGTTGCCCACAAAATTTGTTAATACTAAGGGTTAACAAACTTTATAAACAAACCCCAAACTTAGATGTAGCTCATACAGGATGACATTTCCATTCAATAAGTATTCGCTAATCCTACTTGTCATTCCAAAAATCCAATTGGCACATGCTCATTAGTGTTACTGTTGAATCAAAGGAATAATTGTGCGTCCCGCAGGACTGCGCATTCCTGGCACGAGCCGCAAATCAATGGCGACAGCATTCAAAGCTTGTAGAAGCGATTTGACTTTGCAAAGCGCGTTGGAAGCACAAATATGTCGGTCGCTGTCCTCGATTAATGATGGATATTAAATCATACGATACACAAAACTTTCTACTAATGAGGGATTTTCAATACAATGCTTCCGAGCATGAATTCTTTAGAGATAGTTAAATAGCAATTATAATACTTTTTCAAATAGAATTTCCGTGGTGCGGTGGAAGTTTTGAGTAGAATAAGGGAATAAATATATCAATTTATTCCCCTAACAATTTCAGGTTTGATTATATAGTTAATACTAGGTATATTATACTACAGTTAACGAAATCATGAAACGAAAAATGTGATAGGCTGGTGCCTAGTGGTAGATAGGTTTATAAAAGAATACAAAACAACATCTGTATAAACACTAATTTGTAGAAGAACCAAAAGAACGAATATTATAGTAGAACATCATTAAATTTCCGTAATAGAGAATACATTGTTATTTTTTAACATAGTCGCTTTTGGTTCTTCAAATATGAAAATTAAATGTTAGGAAAAATGTGTTATTTTTTTTCTACCAGTGCGGTAGAAAACTAACACGGGAGCGGTTAGAAGCTATCTACTATAGAATAATTCGAGTTGTATTGCGTTACAGTGCAACATGATATTATGCTTGGCAAAATTCGTCACTCAATTTAAGGGTAATCTATATTTAACCCCATTGTTTCGGCACGTTGGGTTTCGTTTCTGTAACTTTTAAATAAATATCGTCAGCCTCGTCCCGAGGGAGAGCTGCGATACGTTCCGTTCCGCGCAAACATCGAATAAATACATATAATTCAATTTACTTGTTTGTACGTCCGCACTATTGCCGCGCTGGGACTCTTGTTTGTCTTAATGAATGTGTTGCAATATGTCGACTTAACTAGGGTTCCTACACTATACACTGCTGCAAGTTGCTCATACAAGAGCAAGTCAAATGTAGGAACACGATCTATTTATCAAAAACAGTTTTTATGTCATTAATTTACGGTACATGCAGATGGCTCACCTAGTGTTAAGTGGTAACATCTGCCCATAACAAGCTTTAAGACTTGGCTCCTCTCCTAGTTAGGCACAAGACCCAAGTCGCATCTTATGACGATGAGACGAGAAGGTGGAACGTCCTTTCAAAACGGAACCCAGTAAAGCGGATTCAATACTGCTTGGCGTCACAAATGGGTATTCGTACACGTATTCTAGCTCACATCAAAAGTCAAGAATCATGTAAACCACATTTCATTAAGCTTAAAATTCTTACGTTGCCATCGATCTACATATTAGAAATGTGTAAGTTTGTAAAAAAATACCCTCAAAATTATAAAAAACTCGACGATTTTCCGCGACGTTTTGAACTTAGGCCGGGTAGAAATAAATTAATACAGCCAGAAACTAAATTGAAGATCTGCAGTGACGGTCCACACGCCATGTCCGTAAAAATATTTAACAAACTACCTACAGAAATAAAGGAAGCAGAAACCTATCCCCAATTCATAAATAAAATCAAAAGTTACCTACTTCACAATTGTTATTATGACATACAAGAATACTTATCGCAAACTACGACATCAACTAATTTAGTAGCTACCTGAAATTTATATTTATTTACTCCGACAAAATTATTAAAAAAATTCGGTCTACCTACCAATTGCTATACCTTATACAAAAGGTTCACATGTGACACTACCTACTGTTATAAATATCCAAATTACCATGTGACAGCAATAAATATATTGAATTGAATTGAATTGTATGGTGGCGGTACTTCCTAGGGCGGACTTGGCGTAAGTTCTACTGCTGTTGAAACATAATATAATGTAAACACCTGGGGCGGTTGCGACCAAGTGACCCTATCTAGCCCTACTATCGTACTTATAATAATTGCTATTCTCTGTGTGCAGAGGGACATAGTTGTTATAATTTGTCATTATTGTCCTTTATACAGTTTGAGCGGCGCAGGTGGTCTGATGATAAAGATAAGATATTGTTGAATGGCGGTTTAGATTAATAATTTGGTGATTACATCGAGATGCTGTATTGATATTTTTGTTGACATCAATTAACTTCTAAGAGCATCGAACTCTCGCCAAGTTCGTCCGTGGAAGTACTGCCACCATGCCCTTTTCTGCCGCCAAGCAGTAACGCATTCGCGTTACTGTGTTCCGGTTTGAAAGGTGTGGTTGCCAGTGAAATTACAGGCACATGAGACATTCCACCTTCACGTCTCACATTTACGGGCGTATACGATGCGACTTGGGTCTTGTCATACCTAGTATGGGAGGACCCAAGTCGCATCGGCTGTTATGGGCCGAGGTTACCACTTAACACCAGGTGGGCCGTCGGCTCATTCTGTAAATGTATTACATTCAAAAAAAAAGTTTACATTAATAATCTTTATTTTAAAGTATATATAATTTTATTATTTAAAGTTTTTTTATATTATTTTTATATATTTAAAGTATATAATACTTTAGTAACAAATTTTGTGTTCAAGTTAAATTTTGGTTCAGCGATTTTAAAAATATAGTTCAGTTTGTTATTTAATACTAAATTAAACTTTTCATCATACATAATTTACCAATCGTAACTCAAATTGAAAATTTATTTAAAACAATGTAAGAACATATAAATAAAAACGTATTTGCAAGACCAATTTATGTAGCCGGTAGGGGCCAGTAGGTACTGATTAATTATTCTACTCGAAATATTTGAAAATATTGACTCTGAATTTGGCGTGGAAGTCGCTCAATTGTAAATTAGAATTGCAAATGGCGGACGGCGGCACACTGATCTTTCCGGCTTCGTTTCCATTCATCGGAAAGTAAAAAAACCATTTTGAAAACGTGAAAATGCTGAATTAAAAGTGGAGAGTGCGAAGCGCCTCCGGAAACGCTACTCGGATATCGGAAAGCGCTGAAAGCGAGTAATTGGCAGCTGCGTCTGGTACCCTTTGAATAATGTAGCCAGCGAATGATAACCATTTCAGTGTATTAGTGAAAACTAGTCCTATACAATTTCAATAAATAATTCAGAATTAAATATCCATTAAAATATAAGACCAGTAAATCACAGAAATATGTTTTACGTTAAAATAATTTACGTCACAGAAACTTTAGGATTCTAAGCCTAAGTAAAAACAGCTTAAAGGGTAGATGAAACAAGAAATATGTATATGCAATAAAATACCTCAAAAGATAAATTGAAAATTTATTTCAAATTTTTATTATTGGCAATTTTTTTATGCTCTCCGATGCAACTGTTAGAAGGAACACAGTTGGCAACACTGCATTTCTATCGGCAAATATTTTAAATTCAGCAAGGGCTTCTCATACCTCTGAATATTACCTCGAGCGAAACGACGCTTCTTCACTGTGATGAGTGGAAAGCTTTGATAAATCGAAGATATTCGCTGATACATATCTGTATGAATATGAGCAGAGCTATCCATCTCGAGGCAAGGACTTATTGAAAACATTTGCAATGTTAGTTATATATGAATCTTATTCAAACGTACTTATTGCATTATTCCGTTAATTCTACAGTTCCGTTGGAAACCAACTCGGTTTCACCTCATTTCGGTAACCCCAACGTGCCGAACCGAGTTGGAACGAAAAACGACGAAAAAATCTCCTTTTGATGTGAAACATCTATAGCCGCACGTAAAACCGATTTCTGGCGTGGCGACGCGTCGCCACGGCATGCGTTGCATATTACTTTTACAAAATAATGTCGATGTTTCACATCTGCCAGGCGTCCCGAGACGGCTCACATTTTTTTACACATAATTTTTACCAAATATATGTTAGTAGAAAATTTGAATCTACTTCCTTTATACGTGTTTACCGCGTACGGTTAGGTTTATATCCATAAATAATTATCTACCTTTAACACATTGTAAATATAATTCGCGTACAGAATGGCTGAGAGAGCTGTAATATATTAAAATCAAGAATAACATAAGAAATAATGTTGTCCATAATAATTCTGTAATCAGACATGACGTGCCAATGATTTCAATTTATGTTCAGTGTTTCCACAATGAAGAAAGGCTTGTCTAATCGTCTAGATAAGTTATTGGGCTGCTAACATTTTAGTAATATGCCAGCCACTTAAATAGAACAGGTTCTATGAACCAGGTGGAGAATAGGTTCTCAAACATAAGCCTCGCCTCCCATTTTGGTTATTTCATATTGTATAAGATCAGGCAGGGCTTCTACCAACATTAGTAGGTAATACAAGGCATTATTGGAGAGCGCCTCGGCCGATTAATAATATTAATATAACTATATTATAATAACGTAGTAGAACAAGAGCAGTAGACCTCTCGCCAAGTTCGTCCGGGGAAGTACTGCCACCATGCCCATTTCTGCTGCTAAGCAGTAACGCGTTCGCGTTCCTATGTTCCGGTTTGAAAGGTGTGGTTACCGGTGAAATTACAGGCACAAGAGACATTCCACCTACACGTCTCAGAGTTACGGGCGCATACGATGCGACTTGGGTCTTGTTGTACCTAGTAAGGGAGGACCCAAGTCGCATCGGTTGTTATGGGCAGAGGTTACCACTTAACACCAGGTGGGCCGTCAGCTAGTTCCGCAACTGTATCACATAAAAAAAAATAAAAAATGTTGGTGGACAATTCATACAGCGTCATCTAGCCTAGCCTAGCATCTAGCATAGCTTTAATCATTAATCAGCATTAAGCATTCATTTTTTAAGGGTTACTTAGTGCCAACTATACAACCTTGCTTGTTTTTTTTCTATTTCTTTTTTGAGAGCGTGACGCGATACATTGAACAAGTAAATTGTTATGCATTTTTTATAATAATAGACATTCCAGTGACTCGTCCAATAAAATTGACCAAAATACAGACGCATTATTAAAAACTGTAGTTAATAAGTTTAGTTTAATACTTTACAATACAATAAGCTAGGTAGAAGTAGTACTAGGTAGTAGTAGTAGTAATAAGCTAGCTTAGGTACACTGTATTTAATGGTCACAAAGGAAATGTAATGGAATTGGAATCCTCGGTACGAAACTTTGGCGAATTTATACTCACTTTAATCATTCACCCATACACTATTATCTTTTTAATATTATCCACGCAATTCCGTAGGTGTTCTCGAGAGAGAGAGAGAAAGAGAGATCGATACAGAGTCGTAATGATTGAATTGTCCGCAGCGACCGGACGGACGGACGGACCGGACACACGGAGGTGAACGTGAAGGCAATCATGCACCCCTCCCTCCCTCTCTCTCTCCCTCCCTCTCTCTCTCCCTCCCTCCACTCACTCCCCTGAAGGCTGAAGGGGCAGAAATTTCTGCGTCGATACAGTGCAAAAAAACACCTTGCCTACCACAAAAATTTCACATAGCAGTTACGTTAATCTCAGATATGGATGTAGATTGGTAAGATTAAATAGCATTTGACAGAAAAGTCGCTTCCCGCTGTCTGGCTGTATGTATGCTTAGATCTTTAAAACTACGCAACGGATTTTGATGAGGTTTTTTTAATAGATAGAGTAATTCAAGAGGAAGGTTTATATGTATAATACATGCATAATATATCAGAGAAACACTGATAATTTTAGAGATTTCTAATGTGATGTCGTAAATAAACAGATTTTTTTGCGCTTACATTGCAAACGCTGGCTGAACCCTACGAGATATGATATTCTGTAATATATTTAGTATAAGCATTGCACCCGTGCGAAGCCGGGGCGGGTGGCTAGTATTAAATAACTCGGTTTTTGTGAATTTTGTACTGTGAGTTTTCTAATAAATAAATAAAATGTGGAAAAAACCCTATACGATTGGTCATTTTCTGACTGGCCTCATAGCTCAGTTGGTTAGTAACCCTACCTTCTGCGCTGTAGGTCGTAGGTTCGATCCCCACTCAGGACAAACATTTATGTGACATTTGTAACATTGATGTTTGTTCTGTGTCTGGGTGTTAGTTAATATGTATTATATGTATGTATTTACAAAAGAAAAGTATATAAGTATGTATAATTATTAGTTGTCTGGTTCCCATGATACAAGCTATGCTTAGCTTACTTTGGGGCTAGATGGCGCTGTGTGAAGTGTCCACCATTATTTATTTATTTATTTATTTATTTATTTTATTCCAAATATTACAGTGAGCTTGCCCTTGCACTGTGTGACCCCAAAGCGATCCTGTCAAGTGACAATTATCACTAATCTGCACTAAATGCATCGTTACGCACTCACTCGTCTCTGTCAAGTACCGATTCAAGATGACGGTGGATATTTAGTACTTCAGTGCTTTGAGAGACAGTTGCAGTTAATCCGTGGAGTTTGAATGAGGTTTAAAAATGTAAAGGCCCATACTTGGCTCAAACAGAATTGGGTCTTTTATTATTTACAATATATCTGAGAGTTATTATATTTTACTACTATTAACTTACTGAACTTTGAGAGCGTGGTGGTCTAGCGGTACTGACCCCCGAGTTTCAATCCGGAGGTCGCCGGTTCAAATCCCGACGTGCACCTATGAGTTTTTCGATTGAAAGATTTATGTGCGCAATACCACGTTCTCAAAACGGTGAAGCAAAACATCGTGAGGAAACCGACATGTCCTAGAACTAAAAATTCGAAGACATGTGTCGAGTGCATGAAAGGAGCCTCTTTGAGGCGCACTTACAATCCTTTCACCACACTGGTTCGACAGAACCGGTGACTCGAAGAAGAAGAATTAACTTACTGTTAAACAAAATGCAAACATAAATCTCTAAAACGGTCTTTTTACGAGTAAATACAAGATAAACTCTTAACTCTAAAACTTCTAAACTCTAAAATCTTGAATGAAAAATATTGAAGCTTCAATCACGCTATTATTCAATATTACTATTGAAGAACAGTAAAGTATGTTTAAAACGTCCCTTTGGTACCCTCTTTTATTTGTTTTTACATCGCAAAATTAGAGCAGCATAAAATAGTTAACATATTCGTTCATTGGCGGGACATGGCGATGTGGAGCACGTAATGAGAGGGATTACCGCAATCACGGCGCTTGTTCCTGCGTCCACACGGACGACAGAGTTCAGCCTACCCTGCAAACATGTACACAGTGGCGGTGGAACTCGGCAACTATCAACTTATAACTGTAAAGGCCCGAATAACTATAACAAATAGCGTAAGTATTATTGTCACTTTCAATAAATAATAATAAATAAACAATGGTGGACATTTCACACAGCGCCATCTAGCCCCAAAGTAAGCTAAGCATAGCTTGTATCATGGGTATCAGACAACTGATATACATATATACTTCTCTTTTGTAAATACATATACACCCAGACACAGAACAAACTTCAATGTTACAAATGTCACATAAATGTTTGTCCTGAGTGGGGATCGAACCCACGACCTACAGCGCAGAAGGTAGTGTTACTAACCAACTGAGCTATGAGGCCAGTCAACTTTCAATGTCCGCTGCGTGATGAAAGACTAGACCTTTCGCAGCCACTTCAGGGTTGCCAACATAAAAAACAGCAGGACGCTCGCTGATTGTTTCTTCCACGTTTCAGCGAGCACAAGCGAACGAATGTTCGCTAGGTGCGTACCAGCGTAAGTTGCCGCCGCGAGTTACGCGCCGCCTCGAGTGCGTAATGACGCACTCCAATACTGATTCAGTGAAGGGCCCACTTGAGTCTCAGTGGGATAGCCTCGACTGATTCCTGTCCCTGGCGCTTCAGGTGATGAAGTTAAGTTAAGTTAAGTTAAGTTTAGTAGGTGCGCGGCACGAGTCGTTTTCATAAAAGCTCAGAAGATAAACTTTAGTATCAGTGTTAAGTTTTTCTCTGTGAGACAAATAGTTTTCTAAGGCAGTCAAACTTGTTCCAAGTTCGTCTAGGGGAGTACTGCCACCATACCTAGTTCTGTCGCCAAGCTGTAACGCATACGCATTACTGTATTCTGGTTAGAAAGGTATGCCTGTGGGTGGTAGGGAAGAAAAGGAAAGAGATGTTTTGCTTTTGTTATGGGCATAAGCTATTATCTCTTGAAGTCGGGTGGGGCCTTTTTTATGTCATTTTGTTGATAGAACGAGCTGACGGCCCACCTGGTGTTAAGTGGTAACCGCCGCCCATGGATAACCGCAGTATGACTCATGTCCTCTTCACCAAAGTACGAGATGACTTAAGTCGCATTGCGTTGCATCCATTACTCTAAGACGGGGATGTTATGTCTCATGCGCCTGCAATTTCATTCCATCTTGTTCCTTCTGTAGCTTATTCGCGTAAAAAATATATTAATGTAAATATAAGCACAATGCCAGTAAATATATTTTGTACGTAATTTTATCTAGGTAGCATGTACTGGTCTTAAAACTGCAGGGGTTTCTAGAAATGTCTAAGTAATGGTTTTGGAATTAATATAAAAGATTATCATGCTGATTAATATCCCCATGCTTTTATGAGTGCCTACGGAGAGTAGAGATTGTAACGATCCCAACTCTGTTGTACCACCAAAATTTCTAATCAATAATCAATATGAGTATTTTATTTGGAATCAATGTAATTTTATTAAAACCTTTTTCATTAATTTGCATTAAATACTTTTTATTCCACATAGAAAGATGACAGAAGGCTACAGGAAAAAGAAAAAGGTTTTGACAGGGGAGTCGGATTGGGATAGCGAGCTTAGATGTGTGAATCGAACAGATTTTTATTAAAATATTATTGATTTTGCAAGTAATTATAATAGAAATTTGCATCAATGTGCATAGTTTTGTGATACACGTTTAATAGTGTAATTGGTTCCACCCATGAAACAGTTTCCGTGATATTTCGTGAATGTGGGATTTTGTAATGCGTAGTTGCTGTGATGACGTCTTAGAACGTAATATGTTAAGTGCGTAATTAGTGTGGATTTTATGAAAATGTTGAAGATTCTCTTTCCTAAAAAAGGAAATAAAAGAGAATTATTATGGCTTAACCATTATATTATTTTGGTGTGAATATTATCAATATCTGTTCGATGAATACCAAAACCCATAACATGGTTTATGGTCTGCTGGCCTGATCCTCACGGTGTCAACGAAAGCCAGGAGTCAGGGATTCCCTTGTTAGTTAGGCCCAGGCAATTTGAGCGAACTGGGTGTTGAGTTTTCCCTTTGTTGGGCTCAGCAAAGCTCCCACATTGGTTGTTTCCTGAACTTGGATAATGGGGACTTGTCGAAGTGGGTCATGCCTTCAGCACCCATAGTAAATCTATTTTCAGGATCCATTTGATGTGGTCCCTCACACATCTCGCGGTACACGTCTTAATTCTGCTGTCTTTGGCTACGGCCTGCAGGAGATAGACCTTAGGGCTGGCACTAGGAATACAAAGTCGAGAAAGCCAATCTCGCATACATTAGTTAGAATAGTTAGAAAGGTGCACATTTACAATCTCTTGTGTTTGTACCTTCATGCACAATTAGAATTAAATACGGAGTAAGGACGCGACTCCTTGTTTTGCTCTCACACATATTTGTAGCTAGTTAGGTATCTAGGTACACAACTGATAATTTCAGAGTTTTATACGGATGTTCCTTTTATTTATTGATACTGATTCTACTGGCTTAAATCAATGATTCCAAGAATAGTTGTGTTGGTTTTATATTTTAAGTTATAAACAAATATTTTATAAATAATTTTACACTTATCTAATACTTTAGAGTATCTCAAAGATCAGACGTAAATAAAGTATTTATTTAATAGACGATACAAATAATGGCTAGATCCGCTATTATCTGTAAAGGAGCTCCATTGTATAGATTAATGCCTTCTGACGATACATTCACAGATGTTAGTTGGAAATGTTTTATAATTATTATATGGAAACAACTTGGTCCACGTTACCAATCTGATGTGCACAACAGATCATTTAACCTATCATAGTTTATATTTTAGTATAAGATAGAGTGAAGATGTAATATCCACTTTGTATTAATTTAATGAATTGATTTATATTTGAATGATGAAATTGGTTCACAGATGTTGATACATTAACACTTACTATGTCATTTATTTTTAATTTGCTTTTTGCCGCCTTGTTGAGCACAAAGGTTTATGAATAAGTCTTTCTATCAAATAACAATGTTATGATATTACTAAGCTGTGTCTAGTTTTCGTAATAGCTTTCCAAAGTGAGACTGGTAATCATCCATTATTATCACTGTTGCCGAACTACCACCTACTCTTACTTTATTTTACCGGTACTGATATATTGGTTTGAGAAACCCAGATATCTCACGGAATTGCTAGTTAGGCTATGCGGTCTGGTCAAAAAGGGGTACGACTCCACCTAGCTGTAATACCTAAATGGTCAGCATATTGGTTTGTGAGATCTGTAACCACCTCATTTGATCAGTTTTGAATTATTGTTAGGGTTGAGACACATTGCTAAGTACTGTCATTTATTATAATCTTAAAAATATTGATAATGTGCTCTGCTTGTTCTGCATTATGGCACTATACCTCAGTTACAATCTCAGTACGAGTTTAGGAACTTACTGAATGTGAAATACATTCATTAGCATAAGTGAGCCAAGCTCTTATTTATAATTTAATTTAAATTACTGTTACAGTACAGTAAATCATTGTGGATATAGGAGAGTTTTATACTCTTTTCATCATTAACTCTTGCTCGTATGTTATACGAGTTAACTAAATCTCTTCGGAGAATAATAGGACCTTTCCTCTTCTTTTGATTAAGGAGGGTTAAGTTCCGCAGGCTCGATGGGATAATACTTTATTATACCACGAATAGAGGATTTCCTAGACGACAAATCCTAGAGTTGTCAGGAGTCGAAATTCATAGCATGGCGCGGGGAGGGGCGTCGAGCCATAGTTTGTGAAGATGCCGTTGGCTCACAAACTATGTTCGTGGTATAAATTAATAAGCTGCTATTTTTACAGCAGTATTAAATAAATTCTTGTTATTCATTTTTCATTATTAAATTAGAGTATGTACTATTCCTTTAGTTCAAACTTTTGATTAATTATAACAATCTACTTTTGTAATAGTACATTTATAATTCTCCAGATCTAATATTTATTCTTAGGGACTTTCTTCACTATGCTACCCAATACCATGTCTTATGTCTACTACCAGCATACCTCTTAAAGAACCTTCTACTTAACGGGTTACTATGAAACACAACGAACAGTCCTACCACTAATTCGATCACACTATTGGCCATTATAAATATTAAGATTTAGAATATATTTTCGAAAAATTTTCGATCTGAGTGTCTTATGACGGATGGAAGGGGGAGGTCAGTTACAATTGGTGCCGTGACCAGGATAAAGGGGTCTCAAATGTTGGCAAGTAGCTAAGAACCTTGGGGGCGTGAATATGTTTTTAGAAATATAATTAATGATCATATTAATAATAATTTTAAGTTTTTATTGATGAGAATCCAAATGTTAAATGAGCTTGAGAATTAATGAGAAAATGTTAAAGAAGCTTAAGAATATTGGGGCCGTCTTTTTCTTCTTCGAGTCACCGGTTCTGTCGAACAAGTGTGGTGAAAGAATTGTAAGTGCGCCTCAAAGAGGCTTCTTTCGTGCAATCGACACATGTCTTTGAATTTTTTTAGTTCTGGGACATGTCGGTTTTCTCACGATGTATTCCTTCACCGTTTTAAAAACATGGTATTGCGCACATAAATCTTTCAATCGAAAAACTCATAGGTGCACGTCGGGATTTGAACCGGCGACCTCCGGATTGAAACTCGGGGGTCATTACCGCTAGACCACTACGCTCTCGAAAAGGGCCGTGAAAACAATTATTGATTTAGACTTTTATTTCTTTTGTATACATTTATTGATTTGTTTCAGTGTTTCAAATCGGTTGTAAATCAAGATAATGTTAATCTAAATTGAAAGTTATTCAAATTAAATTCTTGTGT
Organism: Chesias legatella; assembly: GCA_947359385.1. Classification (NCBI taxonomy): domain Eukaryota; kingdom Metazoa; phylum Arthropoda; class Insecta; order Lepidoptera; family Geometridae; genus Chesias; species Chesias legatella. Next base: position 14,334,259 of record OX375762.1, on the reverse strand, counting down.
AATATAAAAATTACATTTTAGAAAAGGCATGCATGTATTACTGTTTATTTGCAATTGATTCTTGTTTGTCTATTTAATTTATTTTCAAGGCAATTTGTCTTGTGTTTTCAATTTTAAGAACTATATGGGGGCGTATTGAAGAATGACTTGAAATTGTTTACGGTGGTAGTATTATTCATGTTATTTCTAATTCAATAATAACTCAAGTTCAAGTTCAGAAGTTGGAACCTAACCTAATTAAAGAGTATTTATAATTTGCTAATACTTATAATTGTTTAATGTAAAAGTTTGATTTAATATGAATAATCTAGGCTTGCAAATTTAATCGTCGTTATTATTAAAAAAAAAAAATTTGGGTTTGTGGGTTTAAAGGAAAGTGATTCATTATAAATATTAAAAAAACAAATTTACGTAGGCCTCTTGTTTAAGTGGTCTGTTTGATTAATACGGAAGCGTGAAAGGCAATGAAAAGGTGCAATGAAAGTAAATGGGAGAATAGAAAAAAAAAAAAACATTAAGGTCCCTATTGAAATAACAGAGCCCAAAACTTGAGGCAATTTGTCAATATTTGGTTACAAACTATAGAATACACTCAATGAGTCTTTTATAGTGGAGAAGTTGGTGTTAGGATAAGTCAGCATGGGTCTGGTTGTATTTTGCGCCAACCCAAAGACATTCATCAGTACCGTCTGATTCTATAGAAGATTCATACTCTACCATGAGGAAAGAATAGTACCCACACTGCACATTCACCGAATTATGGAGGGGCCCCGTTCTAGTTTTGATTTTGAGTGGCAAGTGATAGGGCATGGCAAATGATGCACTCACTCATAGGGAGGATAGACACTGGAGGGTCTTGTATGTTTGACTCAAGTAAACGGAATTTGTTCACTCGGAAAGAGCTTACTGGATGTCACTAGGACTAATCTGCCTCACAACCAGATTCCCTCACTTTGTCGATGCTGAAACTGGTGAGTTGTTTTCGTTGGTTATGCTTGTCACTTTATAAACTTGGATGATGGCTTGGATTGTGTTTCTTTGTGGTTCGGTTTAAAAACATTTACGTTCATCAACACACACATACATACAGACATTTTACTCAATACTGTTTGAAACCATTTATTGATGAATAAATAAAACTTTGTTTGCTGTTTGAATTGAGTATTGAGTATGAAAGTGAGTGAAAATTATTTCACTCACTACTATTACTATTAAGTAATAATAACTATTATTTTAAAAATAAATATATTCAGACAATATAGTTTAAAGTAGAGGCAAATCACATTGAGAAGCATTAAGTGAATATTATTGGGGTTTATGTAAACATCAAGAATTGAAGAAAGGAAAATATCTTGATGGATTTTATTCAGATTTGGTTAGGTTACCAATTTCAGACACTATTTTCGATCAGTTTTGCGTAATATTGTTAATAATGTAAATAACAAGTGTAATTGATTATTGAATAAACTACCAAGTGTAATCAATCAATCATCAATACTTACATAATTTTGAAATTTAATTTTCAATTAATTAAATTCAATTGAATTGATTAGATCTGAAGAAATGGCATTTCCATTTTCAGTTAAAATTTACATGATTATTTTAGGTATTTACTCAGAAATTTAATATTTTTGAATGCATTATGTGCTCATTTCACTTATTTAAAAAAAAAAAAAGTATTCAGCTAATTATACTGTTACTGAAAATTTGATATTTTGAGAGATAATTTGATATTTAACATTTTTACAATTTAACAATTTTTATTTTCCATAGAAATCTTAGTGTTATCATTTGAGTATTGAAATTTTGGAGTTTATGCCATAGTCATGGAAGTTTATTATCTATAAATAAAAAAGATATTTATAAGGATTCTTGGAATGTTTGATTTATTATTTAATAGATGAAACTAAACATAAATATTTGTGTTGGTCGACGGGGTGATAATTAATTGTTAGGTACATTCTTTTTCCAAAGGGTTTTATAATCATTTATTATTAATTTTATTTTGGTGGTGAGTTTTGATCTTTTGTTAATGGTGTATTATATCTTCACAAGTTACGTTATAATACAGGGGGCGATTGTAACGATCCCAACTCTGTTGTACCACCAAAATTTCTAATCAATAATCAATATGAGTATTTTATTTGGAATCAATGTAATTTTATTAAAACCTTTTTCATTAATTTGCATTAAATACTTTTTATTCCACATAGAAAGATGACAGAAGGCTACAGGAAAAAGAAAAAGGTTTTGACAGGGGAGTCGGATTGGGATAGCGAGCTTAGATGTGTGAATCGAACAGATTTTTATTAAAATATTATTGATTTTGCAAGTAATTATAATAGAAATTTGCATCAATGTGCATAGTTTTGTGATACACGTTTAATAGTGTAATTGGTTCCACCCATGAAACAGTTTCCGTGATATTTCGTGAATGTGGGATTTTGTAATGCGTAGTTGCTGTGATGACGTCTTAGAACGTAATATGTTAAGTGCGTAATTAGTGTGGATTTTATGAAAATGTTGAAGATTCTCTTTCCTAAAAAAGGAAATAAAAGAGAATTATTATGGCTTAACCATTATATTATTTTGGTGTGAATATTATCAATATCTGTTCGATGAATACCAAAACCCATAACATGGTTTATGGTCTGCTGGCCTGATCCTCACGGTGTCAACGAAAGCCAGGAGTCAGGGATTCCCTTGTTAGTTAGGCCCAGGCAATTTGAGCGAACTGGGTGTTGAGTTTTCCCTTTGTTGGGCTCAGCAAAGCTCCCACATTGGTTGTTTCCTGAACTTGGATAATGGGGACTTGTCGAAGTGGGTCATGCCTTCAGCACCCATAGTAAATCTATTTTCAGGATCCATTTGATGTGGTCCCTCACACATCTCGCGGTACACGTCTTAATTCTGCTGTCTTTGGCTACGGCCTGCAGGAGATAGACCTTAGGGCTGGCACTAGGAATACAAAGTCGAGAAAGCCAATCTCGCATACATTAGTTAGAATAGTTAGAAAGGTGCACATTTACAATCTCTTGTGTTTGTACCTTCATGCACAATTAGAATTAAATACGGAGTAAGGACGCGACTCCTTGTTTTGCTCTCACACATATTTGTAGCTAGTTAGGTATCTAGGTACACAACTGATAATTTCAGAGTTTTATACGGATGTTCCTTTTATTTATTGATACTGATTCTACTGGCTTAAATCAATGATTCCAAGAATAGTTGTGTTGGTTTTATATTTTAAGTTATAAACAAATATTTTATAAATAATTTTACACTTATCTAATACTTTAGAGTATCTCAAAGATCAGACGTAAATAAAGTATTTATTTAATAGACGATACAAATAATGGCTAGATCCGCTATTATCTGTAAAGGAGCTCCATTGTATAGATTAATGCCTTCTGACGATACATTCACAGATGTTAGTTGGAAATGTTTTATAATTATTATATGGAAACAACTTGGTCCACGTTACCAATCTGATGTGCACAACAGATCATTTAACCTATCATAGTTTATATTTTAGTATAAGATAGAGTGAAGATGTAATATCCACTTTGTATTAATTTAATGAATTGATTTATATTTGAATGATGAAATTGGTTCACAGATGTTGATACATTAACACTTACTATGTCATTTATTTTTAATTTGCTTTTTGCCGCCTTGTTGAGCACAAAGGTTTATGAATAAGTCTTTCTATCAAATAACAATGTTATGATATTACTAAGCTGTGTCTAGTTTTCGTAATAGCTTTCCAAAGTGAGACTGGTAATCATCCATTATTATCACTGTTGCCGAACTACCACCTACTCTTACTTTATTTTACCGGTACTGATATATTGGTTTGAGAAACCCAGATATCTCACGGAATTGCTAGTTAGGCTATGCGGTCTGGTCAAAAAGGGGTACGACTCCACCTAGCTGTAATACCTAAATGGTCAGCATATTGGTTTGTGAGATCTGTAACCACCTCATTTGATCAGTTTTGAATTATTGTTAGGGTTGAGACACATTGCTAAGTACTGTCATTTATTATAATCTTAAAAATATTGATAATGTGCTCTGCTTGTTCTGCATTATGGCACTATACCTCAGTTACAATCTCAGTACGAGTTTAGGAACTTACTGAATGTGAAATACATTCATTAGCATAAGTGAGCCAAGCTCTTATTTATAATTTAATTTAAATTACTGTTACAGTACAGTAAATCATTGTGGATATAGGAGAGTTTTATACTCTTTTCATCATTAACTCTTGCTCGTATGTTATACGAGTTAACTAAATCTCTTCGGAGAATAATAGGACCTTTCCTCTTCTTTTGATTAAGGAGGGTTAAGTTCCGCAGGCTCGATGGGATAATACTTTATTATACCACGAATAGAGGATTTCCTAGACGACAAATCCTAGAGTTGTCAGGAGTCGAAATTCATAGCATGGCGCGGGGAGGGGCGTCGAGCCATAGTTTGTGAAGATGCCGTTGGCTCACAAACTATGTTCGTGGTATAAATTAATAAGCTGCTATTTTTACAGCAGTATTAAATAAATTCTTGTTATTCATTTTTCATTATTAAATTAGAGTATGTACTATTCCTTTAGTTCAAACTTTTGATTAATTATAACAATCTACTTTTGTAATAGTACATTTATAATTCTCCAGATCTAATATTTATTCTTAGGGACTTTCTTCACTATGCTACCCAATACCATGTCTTATGTCTACTACCAGCATACCTCTTAAAGAACCTTCTACTTAACGGGTTACTATGAAACACAACGAACAGTCCTACCACTAATTCGATCACACTATTGGCCATTATAAATATTAAGATTTAGAATATATTTTCGAAAAATTTTCGATCTGAGTGTCTTATGACGGATGGAAGGGGGAGGTCCGTTACAAGATAAATAACTTCAGATGTATTTAATATAAGTTTTTTGCAGGCACAATCTTGCCGAGAGATGTTCTATTTAGCATAGTAAATTATATTTTAATTTACTAGTATTATATAACAAGGTTGGTATTTTAGATCCCGTGTGATAAGTCGAGTAAAAGACAAAAAAGGGCTGTTATATCTAGAAATTTATTTATGTAGAAATCTTACGACATGTCTAAAATTTTCTGTATGAAATTGTGAAAAACCTTAACTTTGCTAAATGCTAAAGGAACATTCAGTTTCACGCTGTCATTTATTTTATTTATTTTTCTCTATATTTTTGCCTTTTCTATTTTACTTATTGAAATATTTAGGTATTTATGTGTCTTTGTTATGTTGTATTTGTATTTATGTATACTACAGTGATATAAAATTCTCAACTATTTCAGAAATATTTTTCCTATGATGTAGTTTACTAATTTTAGATGAACTACAATGCATATAAAGTGCTGTATTCCTTGTGAATAGAAAAGTTGTCTTAAAGAGATCGCTTTATAGCGATAAGACCGCCCATTGATTCACTCTGTTGTATATAGTTACTGAGTGCTGTTATTTTGATTTGGTGTGTATGTAAGAGGCATTATTATACAAGTCTCTGATTACATAAGTGATCCATCAGTTTAATTTGATTTCGCAAAGCTTAAGTTATCAGATTAGGGACCTGGCCTCTGTCCATTATTCATATGACCCTAATTGATCGAATATCCAATAACCGTTAGTTGTAACATAGTCTACATAGTCTGACCTAACTCAATCCATTAATCCGCCAGAATTTGATAACGGGATTCAATAAATAAATGATAAATACATATTGGTGGACATTTCACACAGTACCTCTGTCTAGCCCCAAACTTAGCATAGCTTGTACTGGGAACTAGATGACTGTAGAATACATATACTTTGTAAATACATAACTATAAATACATATTAACAACCAGACACAGAACAAACATCTAAGCTCGTCACACAAATGTTTGTCCTGGGTGGGAATCGAATCCACGACCTATACAGGTCAGAAGGCAGAGTTACTATTAAGTAAGCTGCGAGGCCAGTTAAAATAATCGGTTTGATTTGATTGTTTTTAATCGGGCCTGGAACTTGTCTGCGTCTAGGTGTTTACCTACTTTAAGGATCTTCAGATGTGTACTGTTTTGAAAATAAATATTAGGGCTACTTTGGACTTTTTGGAAAAATTCAATTATCAGAATCAGAATCCGAATCATTTATTTGCATATCGACGAGCGTAACTTTAAACCGACTTCGAAAAGGGAGGATGTTCTGATTTGGGTATTTTTTTATTTATGTCTCTGTCTTTTATAAACTGATTTGGAAAAATAATCATTTATTTGAAAGGATATAGTTTCAGATTAGTCCCATAGAAATTACATCAAAACTGGTCTAATAGTTTAGTTTTTTATCAAATTAACTGGATATAATATGTCATCTAAGTATAAGAAAACGGTGAATCATTTTCGTTCATTGGCGTTGAATTTGGGTTATCCGGGTTTATTCATTTTGCCGCACAAAGTAATTAATTATGTATTATATATAAATGTTTTGTTTCACACCGACTACGCCAACATATAATATTGTACGGAATACAATAAAAAGATGAATTTTAAAACAACTCATAATTCATACATGTGCGTTTGTTTCTTATGAAAAAACGGCGCAAACAAAATAGAACAAGGTTGGGGGAAATTAAGGATGGAAGTTCATTCATTTTTTTTCCTAAAACTGTTTTCATATGAAGCTCAACAGTTGAAAAACACAATTATACCACAATTAGTACTTATATACGTACTCGTAACATGCGCTGGCGCTTGCTGTGTTTGCTTGAACCAACATAACGTTAAGAAGTGTCTTCATGAAGGGAATTCAAATATTGCTCCAGATTTTTTTCAAAACACTCGTAAATTGATCTAACATGTAACAGATATATGTTTGAATACTAAAAAAATGGAGTAAACTCATTTATTTGACTTTTGTAAGGTTTTATGTTCGTTTCTTATATTTGTAGTTTTTTTATGTGATACAGTTACGGAATGAGCCGACGGCCCACCTTAAGTGGTAATATCTAAGCATATGCGGAGTTACAAGCGAAAACAAGTGATTTTCTATCTCGATATTCGGGATATAATTAAGACTTAGTTCTCTGAGCTGCCTGAGAATGAAAAAGTGTTGATTTCAATTCAACTGAACGCATATTACTCTTATTTAAACGGAGTTTATTCAAAATGATTGTTTATATGTGGTTCTGTTGCTGAGTGACCCGGCACGGGACTAGGAGGTAGCTATGTGTGATGTCCCTAGATATAGATAGAGTAGGGAATAATTGTCGGTACAAAGGTAGAGTTATGATAGTAGGTACCTACCTACTATGTAGGTACTCGTGTTACATAATGAATTCGGAATTGATTGAGTATAGACTGACCTAAGGTCCAACTGCTTAAGAAATAAATCTCTCATTGTCAAGTCATTTTAATTAAAGAACTGCTTAAGAAGACTTGGCCGTACTCTGAAAATACCTCTAGCATTCCTTGCGTCTACCACGATTAATTCCACGAATTAGTTCAATCAATATTATTTTAATTTCAAAATAACGATTCATAAAAACAAAACAATTATTCAATATACATGTAGTAATTTGTCTAAATTAAAATAATTAAAAAAAACGAAACACAGTTATTATAAAATCAATCGCCAAGGACTAAGCGTTCTAAACAATTAGCCGATCATGTTACAAAATGGAGAACGAAGGTGGCCATGCTTTTCAATCATAGGTAATTGAAATCCTAAACGTCACGCGAAAAGCCGGTTCACATAGAATGTTATTAAATGTACCGATAATTCAGGCCGTGGAGCGAGTCGCGGGACGGTTAGGTGTGGCTCGCCGGGGCGGAGGCGCGCGCCTCTACCAATGGGCGGGCGGCGTTCGCGGCCCCGGCACCTGATCCCGCCCTCTTTGTACAAAAACCTCAGTTTAAACTGATCATCCGTGGAGAGAGGTCGCGTGGACCGCGAGCCACCGCGTCTGTGCGTCTCCACCGTGACATGTGCCGCTCAATTCATGTGAATGTGAACTCAAATAACCGTTAAAGTGTTGGCCGTTAAGCTGGAGATGAAGGTGAGTTCGGAGATGTACAGAATACGAGGGGACTTATTATATTATGGAGTGTGACGTTACCTATATTTTTCACCCCAAATCGATCTGTAACCATGGAGCGGTAAATGAATTTACTGTGTAAATGTGGTTGATCCAATGTAAAATTGTTTATGCCTATTATTATGTTCAAACAAATCTATTAAGATCTAATTGCTTATAGCTGACGATGATGCTGTACTGGTGCAATAGACACAATTATATTTTACGTTAATTCGCTCAGATTCAAACTGTAAACTAGTGAAATATCGGTGCGTGAAATACGCTTCATACTCTTTATTCTACTTCTTATTTTTATTTTATAGACCAATTCAGAATTACAGTACATACCGTCTACTTAAAGTATAAGTTATTTGATCAAAAGCCTCATAGGCCTTTTAATAGTATCATCTACCCTGCATTCAGGTTAGCAAGTAAATCCAAAAACACCGAATTCTCCTGTTATTACTTCCAATCTGTTGTTTTATAAAGAACTACCACGCGGCTTTGCCTGCGTTGATATCAGTTTTGTATATTAACCTTAATAAAAGAAGATTAATTTACTCATTATCAGCTATCTTCCAGGGAAAGTCCTATCTAAATCGGTCTTTCTGTTTCTAATATTAGCCGAAACAAAAAAGACAGTCAATTTTTTTTATACCTGTTATTATATGTTACTTTTTATTTAATTTACTTATAGATGCATTTACTAAATAGCTGTTGTTTTGAAATAACAAACATAAGCTTCAATTTTATTTATTTGTATAGATTAGATAGATCTTAATGCATAGCTAATTTAATAGATAAATAATTGGAAAGGAATATTTTCAGTAGTCTGATGATCTTCTCATATACCTCTAGGTACATGAAAATACTGCTAGTTCTATTTTAGTTATTTTCATAGTGTTATGACATACAGTTTCCTGGTTTCGGGGAAAGCAGCAGATATACAAGCCATATTTGTTTTTACATAAGAGAGCAATACGTTCAATTTATAAAATGAATTCATGGTCCTCTCTGAAAGAAAAATTCAAAGAAATAAATGTCCTTACAGTGTCGTCACAGTAAATATAAGAAAATTTATTATATGGTCATAAAAACATTTCTTGTTTTGAGAAATAAAGTGATATTCATAGCGTGAACACTAGAAATAAAAATAAATTAAACATTCCAAGATTCTGATTGCAAATATCAACGGGTCTTTTATGGGAGTGTGCACACTTTTATAATAAACTTCTGTACATGCAACGAAGATTCCAACTCAGAAATTCGAGTCATATATAAAGAAGGGTAGAAGTCTCGTGAGGTTATTACATTATAAATGATTATTTAAATGATAAATCCCATGGTCTTATGTCGCTCTGCTCAACGACACACAAAACTTCCTGTAATATCTTGTTTCGGTATATTATGTAGTCATAAATGTAACATAAATCTAAGTACTCAGATTGTTACAAGGATCGTGCTCGCGAAATAAAAGGAAGCCCTCCTTTAGTGGTTTCTGTCTGTTCTTCCCCATAGAGGGTCAGATAGGGTATAAAACAGGCGCCAGACATAACGGAATATTATTGATATTTCCTACCCATTTGTTTCTGAATTCTATAGAATAAACTTTTTGGCTTTGACTTACATGTATCATAATCGGACCACTGGTGCCAGATCCTGTGTAGTGTTCCTTGGGTAATAAATACCTACATATTACTATATTATAGATTTATATTAAAGTTAGTATTATGTTATAAATAAGTCCATTGGAATTTAAGAGCTGGAAACAAAATTGTGTTGAGAATGGAGTACTTCATAACTCCCGAACAAAAGACTTCAACGAGCATGCGTAGCCTTTCTAACCGTCGCCGTCGCGTTAACTAAATTCAGTTTAATATACTCTTTCTTCAATTCTTAGCTACTATAACTTTTAATTTGAATATAAAAAATAAATTAATACTAGCTGCGCCCCGCAGTGTTACCTGCGATTGAATAAGTACCTCATACATACCACTGGAACACTGCATTTTGAAGGGTAAAAAGTAGCCTAGGTTGCAGACTAAAATATGTCTAATATCCATTCAGCTGTTCTGGCATTATTTAGTAACAAACATCCATCCATACAAACTTTCGCATTTATTATATAAGTAAGATATACTGATCATTCATGATCATGGCGACGTTGCTTCTGCCTTTACGTTAAATGTACTATCAAAAAACTATGAATAATTAAAGGATTATTGCTATTTTTGGATATCAAATTAGCAAAAACAGCAATATTGTTTAAAAATAACAGCTTGCTAATTGATTATATACAATAATACATTTATAAAATAAGTTCTGACGATCTTGATTTTTATTTTTGAGTTTTTTTTTTAAATTAAACATCTTAAAAAAGCTACGAAAAGGGGAAATTAATGTCATTTATGTGAATAGTTATCGTCTACCAGAATGAAAATTATAAAATGTAGACAAAACTATTTGCAACATAAAAAAATGGTTTGTATTTTTTGTTTAGTGTTGCTTTTTTGCAAACGAAGAAATGTCAATTAGTCGATTGGCATTCAAATCAGTCCCTCTCAAAAAATTCTAGCCTGTGGTATGTTTTAATAAATAGGTATTACTGACGAAGTAGCTAGAGCGTGGTGGTCTAGCGGTACTGACCCCCGAGTTTCAATCCGGAGGTCACCGGTTCAAATCCCGACGTGCACCTATGAGTTTTTTGATTGAAAGATTTATGTGCGCAATACCACGTTCTCAAAACGGTGAAGGAAAACATCGTGAGGAAACCGACATGTCCTAGAACTAAAAAATCTAAGACATGTGTCGAGTGCACGAAAGGAGCCTCTTTGAGGCGCACTTACAATCCTTTCACCACACTGGTTCGACAGAACCGGTGACTCGAAGAAGAAGATGACTGACGAAGTAAACTTGTTAATAGAATTGTTGAGCAACGGAAGAAAGAGCGAATCTAAGACCTACAGCTCAGAAGGCAGAGTGACTACCAACTGAGCTGTGAGGCCAGACAGATATATAAATAATTATTCAAGTATACAAAACAAAACATGATAAACCAAGCCTAATAATAATATATAATATTTTCTGAAACCTTATAATTGATGATTAAAACAGATTATTTTTGTTTAACTGCCCTATTTTATTGTTTATTTATTAAATATAAATATAAAATTCAAAAATTTTGTAAGATTTTTATTAATGTGAAGGTAATTTTACGGTTTCGTTTTACCATTTCCGTGATTATTTGTACTATATAAATTTCTGCCTGTGTAAAAGATACAATCGAGCTATGGACCATAACGAAATGTAAATAAGAAATATATTTGATATACATTATAAAAATAATTGACATAACTAGGATACTGATGCCTAGCATTGTGTCTAGACTAAATAATAATGAAGCTATTAACTATAAAGCTTCATATAATATTTAGGTACAATATGACCCTCCGACAAACTTATGCCTGTTTTCACTCGCATTCCCGTGCGAGTGCGCTGCTGCCTGATGCCAGAAATGGGTGACAATATTTTTCTGGAAGAACTCCGCACATATGATCATGTTTACTGACACAAAGAATATCTTAATGCTTTCAAATATATTTATGTATATTCTGACTACTGATTGATATAAGTTGCTGAGTGGATCAAATAGTTAAGTGCCCTTGAAAAGTCACAAGGCCTGAGACAAGAAGTTTTAAACTTATAAAAAGTACCTTCATATTTATTTTCAAAACGTTAATCACAGTCGTAACTTTTTGAGTTGCATTAGCTTGAAGGTTACTTTATCGCGAAGCGTTTTTATAGAATAATATATTGCAATAAGCAAAAACCCTACACAAAACAGCAATGAGTAAAGATATTCTTGTTTTGCGTCATAGGACAGGTGATTTTAATCAATCAGAATAAATTTAATGATAAAAAACACCAAAGCATAATACGATAAAAAATACAAAACACCAATAAAAACTGAGAAACAATTTTTAATATGAACTAAAGTCATAGAACTTACCTTGCATTCAAATAAATACTTAGAAATGTGCGTTCATAAAAGGTTGCTAAGAACTTACATACTAGAAAATAAGTAGGAAAATCAAAAGTCTTATGACGAAACATTCAATTAAAAATATCCATTTACGAAAGAAGAGCTAACAAAGGATTCCGTCACAAAGAAACAAAAAGTATTTATTTGTTTCCTGTCGAGACGGCTTAATATATCTGATGTCCCAACATTGGGGATCATTATTGACACCATGCAAGTAATCCCAGCTTTCTGCGTCACTTTTGGGTACAGCGCAACGGAAAATTATAATCCACTTTGCTGCATGTCACTGTTGTACCATTTAAGTGATACGTGGGTATTATTATTTATTTATTATTATCCAAAAAGCGTTATTCTACTGAACTTCCGGTGAAGGAAATCATGAGGAGACTATACCTTCCGGTTGGTGTGTTCTGGTGAGAGCCACTTCCCAATCCACCGTCTACATACTCGCTTCACTTTCATATTAACAACTTACATAACGAGCGAGATGGCCCAGTCATGCAGCGGTAACGTCTACCCATAAAAAAAAAGTCTTGGGTCTTCCCCTAATTAATCAAGGAAGACCAAGTGACATTGTGTTGCACCTGTAACTTTGAGACGTGAAGGTGGAATGTCGCAAATACTTGTAATTTCACCCTCAGCCATAACTTTTGAACCGGAACACACTAAGGTGTATGCCTTTGTATGTTGGTAGTTCTTCCCCGGACGAACGTGGTACACGAAATTCGTGAAAGGCTATGGGTGTCTGTCTGTAAGAAGAAAGTAAAAGAGCTCTAACATTTGTGAGTAATCGGTCGTCGTATTATATATTTGTTCAGGTATATATTCTATCATATTATATTATGTATTTATGATGTTTTTATATAATGTATGTACATATTTATTTTTTAAATTATGTTTGATTTGGCCATAAAAGCCTTAAACTTAGTTTTAGTTAGCCTTCATTATGTTTTATACACCTTTATATAATTGCCTCTCTCTAGACATAAAGGTTTGCTGGAAGAAAACTCTTCTTAGGGTTAAACTCGTACATGTATTACTATGTCAACATTTTACATTTTATTATCAGTGTACAATAAATAATGAAGTTGTACTGCCTTAAATACTTCAGATGATATATAGTCAAAAGAAAACCTTTAGTGGAAAAAACTGTTATACAGCGCTAAATCATATGCATAGGACATTGATTCATCTATTGACTGGCGATTTTCTGGAAGCTATCATCAAAAATATGGTGATTCGTATGAAAAAACAAATCAATAAACCGTTTGAAAATAGCTAAGCCACGGTCCATATTTTTAAAGATACCTTGTATCTCCGGAAAAAGCATGTGCCACATTTTAATGTGCGTTTGAAAATTCACATTGATTTAGCAAATTTATGATTGGAATCCCAGGTTGACCTAGTCATTTTGAATCTAGAGTCAACGCACTAACGCCCATTTTATCGTGTGGCCCGCGTTTGATGGAGCGAGGTAAGTCCGCCTAACTGCCCTTCTGGTTTGGGGTCCGTCGCGCCATACATCATGGCTAGCAGCGCGCACCGGCGACTTGCGTCGCGGTGGCCGTCACTAAATCCGATTAGAGCGGAGTCGGATGCTCGCGATAAATTGTCTCTGTCGTCGGCGATTCGTTACGTCCCGCTTTACCGAACTTGATGTATATGGTGGCGGCAGCTTTGGGACCGTTCAGGTCCGACCGAAAGCTCGGCATTGACACAACTCAACACGATGTGGCTTTTGATTTTTTAAATAGCTGTGACATTAATCTGCGTACATGCATATATATATAATAATAATTGTGGACATTTCACACAGCGCCATCTAGCCCCAAAGTAAGCTAAGCATAGCTTGTATCATGGGAACCAGACAACTGATATAGTATAGCTCAGTTGGTTAGTAACCCTACCTTCTGCGCTGTAGCTCGTGGGTTCGATCCCCACTCAGGACAAACATTTATGTGACATTTTTAACAATGATGTAAGTTCTGTGTCTGGGTGTTAATATGTATTATATGTATGTATTTACAAAAGAAAAGTATATATGTATGTATATCAGTTGTCTGGTTCCCATGACACAAGCTATGCTTACCTTACTTTGGGGCTAGATGGCGCTGTGTGAAATATCCACCATTATTTATTATTTATTTTGTTCATTACATTTGAAAACCATGCACTTTACTATCAAACATATATTCTCACACGCACTCGCAACACTGCCGAGAGGTCAAATTGGATCATTGTGACTAATATGTTATTTAAATCGAGCGCGATGTCCCGCAGAGCCGCCACTGGCTCAATACTGATATTAATGGCGGAATGTATCAACTCCTCAGCTGCATGAACCCGCGAATGTCTTCCTCAAATCGATCACTTAACCGCCGCTAACCTTCCTCCGAGTCCTGCGATACAACGAAGCAGTATCCAACCACTTCATCCAGAACATAACTGGATCTATAAACTGAGGCCATGAATCTCGTCCACACCTGAAGGAGTGTATTCAATACATATAGATACAAAAATATAATGTACTACTTTTATTCAAATCCATATGGCCAATCTGAGGGCTAACTTTACGAAAAGTGGCTTAATTCTAGTGTGTAAATTATTTTTGCGTGTGTTCAGTTATAATGTACAGGTGTGTTTTAGCAACGTTCTGTAAACTGTCACATTCGAAACAAAAAATGGGAAAATTAAACAATTAATTATTTTATTTGGACATGAAAGTAGTAAATCACTTAGCCCCCGTTCTATATATTAAGTATTATAGATGATAAGTCCACATATATAGATTTCGTAGTTTAAAATGATACTAAAGTAAGAAATCAAACTCACCAGCTACATAAATAAAATGCACTTTATGAATAACTCAAAGGCTTTGGTTTAATTGTATTTAAAAGGCCCCACCTTTTAAATACAATTAAACCAAAGCCTTTGAGTGGTGGGGCGTTGATGCTTGCGACACAGTAATATACTCCTGCTAGCATTATCCTGTCTATTTAAAATGTATATTGTTACTGTTCCAAATAAATAAACATATTAATTATTACAATTTTAGTTTGCACTTGAATTCTTTCACCAGATTGGTTGGCGAGATTTAGTGGCACGAGTAATATGTACGTAGGTGCTTTGGTCGAAGATCGACTTAATATCGAAGGGACCGCCAACCCGCGGAGTCGGCCCGCTTTGTTCACACGTTGTCTCTTCTGATGATACTCATTTGAGACTGTGATATACAGGGTGTCCGGTAATGAATGGATAACCTTGAAATGGGTCTTAGTAGAACTATTGGGCATTCGGAAAAAAATATCAAACAAAAAAAAGAAAGTAGTATAAAAAAAACAAATAAAACAAAAAAAAAACAAAAAATCAAAACATCGATATTATTTAAAAAATACATATCTTTGATACTACTTGGTTTTTTTTATTTGATATTTTTTTCCGAATACCCAATAGTTCTACTAAGACCCATTTCAAGGTTATCCATTCATTACCGGACACCTGTATATCTACAGGTTTTAAATAAAAGCTTATATTACTACGTAAATAGTGAATGTATAAATGTATAAATAAAAATATAAATAAAAGTGTTACTAATAATCAATAATTTTGTATTTTTTTATTTTATAAATTGTTATATATTAATGTCTAAAAACTTAAAATTTTCAGATATTTACTTCCCTATGTTCACTAATTTATTTAAATTTTAGATAACTTATCCACCAATATCTTTGATTTACCTATGCATTAACCCTTTGGCTCTTATCAATACTATACCACTAGTTTGAGAGCGTGGTGGTCTAGCGGTACTGACCCCGAGTTTCAATCCGGAGGTCGCCGGTTCAAATCCCGACGTGCACCAATGAGTTTTTCGATTGAAAGATTTATGTGCGCAACACCACGTTCTCAAAACGGTGAAGGAAAACATCGTGAGGAACCAAAAGTTCGAATAAATGTGTCAAGTGCGTGAAACGAGTCTTTTTGGGGTTCGACAGAACCAGTGACTCGACTATAGTGCTAGGTAGGCCATCTGCTCTTTCCGATAATTCACAAAAATAGCCACGTTACTCTTGGAGTTATTACATTTTAAATGCATCTCCGAGTTATAAATAATATGAAGCAGCGTCCATACCAATAGAATGACACTAAACATTTCATATATTAAAAGATTCGGCTTATAGGTACGTGTATTCATTTATTATTTCTATTACAGTCGTCCACTGGGTGTGCTTGGGTTAATTAAGTGTTTATACATTTTATGACAATGTCTTGGTATAATTGTTTAAGAAATGATACAATTTCCTCATAATATGTTTCAAATGTCGTAAGTTTTGTTCATTTTTTAACAGTACCTAAAGGAAAGAAGTATATCATCAGTTAGCCAAAAATAAAGAAGTGTGATAGCAGTACAGAGTAGGTCACACACACACACACACACACACACACACACACACACACACACACACACACGCACACACACCCACACAGATTCGGTGTCCGTTACCTTTTTTTATGTTATGTAGTTACGGAACGAGCCGACTTCCCACCTGGTGGTAAGTGGTATCCTCGGCCCATAACAACCGATACGACTTGGGTCCTCCCCTACTAGGTACGACAATACCCAAGTCGCATCGTATGCGCCCGTAACTATGAGACGTGTAGGTGGAATGTCTCACGTGCCTGTAATTTCACCGGCAACCACACCTTTCAAACCGGAACATAGTAACGCGAACGCGTTACTGCTTGGCGGCAGAAATGGGCATGGTGGCAGTACTTCTCCGGACGAACTTGGCGAGTTCTACTGCTCTTAAATTCGAATGTACCGTGAGGAGAGCGGCGTAATAACGCCGTTCGCCGTCCGTTTCAGTAGCGGGGTCGCTACAGAGAGGGCATCGTGAGAACTACGCGCCTCTCCAACCTTACGCCTCCTATTACGAAATACACCAAATCAATTTATACATTTAGAAACTGCCAAAACGTCGATGGTTTACGATTTGCGCCTAAAATAAATTCAAAACTGATTTGTATTCAATAACTTTCTTCTGAGTGTTATGTCTGTAAAACCTCCAAATTTTTGTAACGTCGATACAGACATTAAGAATAAGTTTTAACTCTTATATGGGTGTTTAGTTTATACAAAGTATGGCTCAGGCCTAAACAATATTCCAAAAGTAGGTACAAGAAAATTCTGTAATAATGACGTATTTAGCCAGAATGTTGGTAAAAACTGCAGTAAAAACACGTCATAAAAGTATTTTATATGAAAAAGCAAAGCTGTTTTACAGGTAAAATCTGATTTTGCGAAGAGTTCATATGACGAAATATTAACCTCACACAGTACGCAGGGTTACTTCAGAATAAAGATACAATATTATCATATGTATTTAAAATTATTATCTAAACATAAGTTTTGGGATATTAAAAGTTCAAAGTTGGTGCGGACGTAGGCAAAACCAAACCCCATTACAATAAAAAGGGACTAAATCGTGACAAAATCAAAGTTCTAATCTCAAAAGTGGATTTAGATGAATATCTTGCGACGCTACTGTGTCATTGTAGGGAGTTAAAGAGGCTAGTAGAGTGACAGCCGGGGCGGGGGCGCGGGCGCGGGCCGGGGCGGAACTGTTTATTCAATAAACAAGGGCGAAGGCTTCGCCGCGACTCTTTGTGGAGCGATGACGAGGACTAAATTGTGACGGCTTGGGTCCGCCTGAACTGAAAACCGGGTTGTTTTGCCGCACAAAGACTGCTCGCCAGATAGTTAGGTAATTTTATAATTACAAAAAAAAAAAAATTTTTTACTAATCAAATATATCGCAACATAACTCAATTTTCAAAAATTTTTACCTTAATTCTAACTTGTCGGCAATAGTCGCCTGTTCAGCGTAGACCTCCAACTCTCCCTAGCTCATACATTTAGGTCCATATCGTTTGTAAAGATTTCCCTCCATCTCCTTTTAGGTCTGCCTTGCTTCCGTTCTCCTTCCAATGAGCCAGCTCTGTCACTCGCTTAATTAATCTGGTAGTAGATAGCCTACAGTTATACCCTACCAATCCATCCATTTCAATTGACTTATTAGTTTCTTACGTCTATTTAAACCTTACCCTTCTTTCATTTACCCCAACATCTTCACAGGTCATTACAACTGATTCCTAATAACACTCCAACTAACATCGAGCGTATTTACAACAGTTAATATATTTAAGTTAATGATAAAAATGTTCACAAATCCTTTTTCATAATAAAATTATACAGGTGCAAATGTTACTCATACATCTAAAGTATTACTATTATAAATAATTATACTAACTTAGACTGATAAAAAACATGAAAGATATTAAAGTTGATCAAATAACATATAAAAGTAATGGCGGCATGGCAGCGTGGCGGTAAGGCGGGCGTGGCGGCATGGCGGCACGCCGCGGCGGTAATAAGCCCAGCTGTGGCTCCTCTGATACGAGCCCACTAATCAATTGTCCTCTCAGAGGTCGACATAAGGAATATCACAATAAAAAAATAATACAATATTATTGTAAGAGCGAAACGGACAGGCCTTGATTTGAAATATTAATATTTTTTATGGAATGTCCTTCTATAGAATGGTTTGAAAGGTGCTCTCGACTGACGCGCACTATTGCCTGTCCTCACTTTATATTCACATACGGATTCTTTATTTTCAATTGGAATCGTTTGTTATAATAAAAATTTTGATTTGGAACATAAAATGTACAATTCAATAGAATAAAATGCGCGCATTCCTGCACATTCTGGCAGATACGAGTATGCTTGCATTAGGAATATCTCGCTTTTTAAATTTAGCTATGTGTGCAGTTGATATAAACATTGTCGATAATGTTAGCTAAGTTAGTTAAGTGTACCGCTAATAACCCTTTCATCAGTAGTAGTAACCATATACTTAATCGGGATATGTTAGACGCCCGCCTATACTCAATGCAGCCTATTTCAGGGAGAACTCTGGTCAAAATAACGTTTTCAGCCAGCTCTAAAGTCAAATGCACCATACCTAACTATTGTACTTTATTACTTATTTGTTTTAAACTATCATTGTCTTAAATTAGAAACTTAATCGTCACAAATGAGTTTGAATAGAAACAATGAATTGATAAGATCTCGGAGTGAGAGGCTGCGTCGCGCACAATCCACGTGCTTAATCCAATACCAACATACAAGCATTTAATAGCAGTAGAACTCTAGCCAAGTTCGTCCGGGGAAGTACTGCCACCATGCCCTTTTCTGCCGCCAAGCAACCGGACCTTACCACACCTTTCAAACCGGAACACAGTAACGCGAATGCGTTACTGTGTTCCGATTTGAAAGGTGTGGTTGCCGGTGAAACTACAGGCACACGAGACATTCCACCTACACGTCTCAGAGTTACGGGCGCATACGATGCGACTTGGGTCTTGTCATGCTAGTATGGGAGGACCTAAGTCGCATCAGCTGTTATGGGCCGAGGTTACCACTTAACTCCAGGTGGGCCGTCGGCTCGTTCCGTAAATGTTTTAAATAAGAAAAAATAAATACAACTTTTAATATTTTCTACTTTAATTTATGTAACCATTAATTATAAGAAATAATTCAGATTTTTATTAATGGAAATAGAAAATATAATAGGTACATGACAAACTTTGTTGTGAATGATATGCGAGGCTATTCTACGGCTGTCGAGAAAGTTTATATGTATTTATAACGCTATAGCAATCCATAAATCTTTATAGCTCCGTGGCTCTGTTTTCTAATTTTGTTTTAAAACGATCTTTTTTTAGTGTTCGTACCAATTTAAAAAATCTTTTGAGGATCAATTTATATAGGTTTCCATCCGTTTGTTCATAGTAGATATAGAAAGAGTAACTTAGGGAACAGTTTAAAGTGAAATATAAAATTAGGCATCAATATATAATATGTAAATAGATTTTTCCCATTTTGGGTTTTATCAGCTTCAGACATATTTTCATCGTCCATTTTTTCACAAAAAGATTTAAGTAATTGAATTATTACAAGGACCATGCTGTCGAAAATAAATTAATCCCTCGTTTGGATTTCTTGTCTGTTTTCTTCCGTACAGAGGGCCAGATAGGGTTTGAACAGCCCCAGTCAAATTTAAAGATATGTATTCGTGATCTTATTACTTACTTATTGACGTTTTTAAGCCATTTCTTGAACAATTGAATGAAAAAAATTAAATGAAAATTATATGGGAATAAAGCTATTGACCTTGACACTGATTTCACTAACCTAACCGTTATGTACACTATGTACATTCATGTTTCGTTCATAGGTACTTGCTAGCTTTATTTCTAAATGCAACCTAGCGTTGTAATCTTAAATTTTTTTATGTAATTGAAGTGACGGAACGAGCTGACGGCCCACCTGGTGTTAAGTGGTAACCGCCGCCCATACACAACAGCAATACCACTCAAGTCCTCTCCATATTACGAGATGACTCAAGTAGCACTGCGTTGCGTCCATCACCCCGAGAAGGGGATGTTACGTCTCATGCGGCTGCAATTTCCCTTCCACTCCCTTCCACCGGAACACAGCAACACGAGTGCATCACTGCTTGGCGGCAGATTAGCAGGTGTGTTGGCAGTACTTCTCCGGGCGAACTTAGCACAAGTTCTACTGCTACTTTGGGTTGCTCCTTTTGCACCACCCGGGAGACACGTGTATGGATTCAAAGGATACCTCGCATACGGACGCGAGCAACGTGGCCCCCTAAACTTGCTACTTAATAACGCTAATGCACCTAATAAAAATGAAAATGATGGAGAAATGTATGATATTGCGATTGATTTGTTCAGTCACAGTGAACACAAAACCTTCAAAATAGGCAAAGCGTTCCTTTGTTCGTATAAAGTTTGACGGGTTCATCGCAGCGTTCAACGACAAGTAGCGAGGCGGTTCGTAAGATTAATGTAAATAAAAAGTGTTCCTTTGTTTTCCGTCCGCAAGCGTTGTTTGGACACAGACAGATGGCGGCACCTATCGCCTTGTAAACATTTAACACCTCGTAGAATCGCGTCGGAGGCATTAGTCAACCCGACGCGCCCGCGCCTGCGCCCGCGCCCATACCACAACAATATACTCAGAAATGATTAATAGCGGCCAGCGTGGCGCGGCGTGCTCTATGTCTAGCGCGGTCCGCATAGCACGCACCCCCGACTCCGCTCCACCACAGAACACTATTAATATTTCATCAATCAGATGCGAGTCGACGGACGTCTCGCGAGATATTGATTGCGCCCTCCATCTGGATCGATGTCGGATGCCAACTCTATGGGGAACTAGAAAAAAAGTGTTTTGAGCGTTCGTGGGTCGAGAGTTAAACGTAATATTTCATTCGGACGCACCGCATTTGAATGGTCCGTTTTTTAGTATCACCGTCGGATAATAAAGACGGTATTTTATATAGTCGGAGAGTGACGGGCCCGGCTGGCTGAGACACCTGTTCTAAGACAGGTTTCAAAGACTCCGTAGACCATACATATTCTTGGAGACCCTCATAACGAAATAACCTAACTTATCCGTAGGTATTCTTAAGGCAAAATCAAAACAGAATAACATCTCCACTTCGAGCTAGGCGGCGGGGACGAAGAAACCCCTCTTCCGCCCTCTCTGAGCGTATTTTCTCCCTTTTTCCCGATTTCCGCCGCCCCCAAGCTGAGGTGCATGCCTGGTGCCCTTGATGTTTGAGAGCCTACCGCTATCACGGAAAGCTCAAGGCCATCTGAAGTACAGAAAAGCTAATTGTCCATTAGTGTGCTAAATGTAACCGTCTCGATGGCCGCGATCCCCACCCAAACGTGAATTACCCCCGCGAGTACCTCGTTGACTTTTGCACTCAGCTTCACAAACAAAATTGTACAAATGGTGGCCTTAAAACTCAACTCAATACATCCTTTACATGAATAAATAACGTAAAGGCGTAATCGCCGACTCGCGTGAGTTTATAAAAAGCGTACGGTCCGACGCGGGATTATTCCGAGTTAACGCTTTCGGTGAGGCTTTATACGGTATGATAAATACGACCAGGTTCCCAGTATTTAAGCAACAATAACACGAGGGCCCTTTGTGTGGGTTGATTTAGCACCCATACGGCCGATGGGTCCTTAATAAACTGAGCACGAGCGCGCCGTATTCCTCCACAAATCTGGTTCTATGTTTGTCACTGTATAAAATGTAAAACAATGTATTAGAGAGTGTTCTGTTCGTGGTGAGGCCGGCCGGCGCCGGCGCCGAAGTCGCGAGATTACCCGCGCTGGCTGGCGTACAAATCGATAATTGTGGCGCTTGTATTTTTCCTAAAGCGGTAACAGCCGTTGAAGCGCTCAGTTTGCTTACAAATCAATAATAATGTTGAGCGGCGTGTTTATTACACTTCCAATATCTGTTATAATATGCATAATTTGTTCGTCGGTATAAACCCGAGGTCTACGGCCGAACGATTATTTGAACTCTTCGATTGAGTGCCTTATTTATGGCGACCGAGCTTGTTTTAAATGATTAAAAATTTTATGATGTTCTCATGGTTCCACTCGAAATATAGAAAACGAATGAAATGGTTTATGCGTTTCCATCAGGTCGCCGGGACGACGCGCGGGCGCCGGCCCGTGTCGGACTTGTAATAATACTTAGTTATTTCATATATCATCAAAGTGAAATTCGATACGTTTTAATGATCTTTATATTACGTACATAAGCACAGTTAAAGTAGTCATTAAATATATTGGCAATTGAAGTTAATTCAACACATAAAAGTGTCTCGTTTCAGATATTTAAGCATGTATTAAGCATAGACACTGCACTTGAAAATGTATGAAACTATACATTGGTAATTGAACGCAGTACGAAACTTGGGCAAAAGTCACATATTTATATTATATCATCCCATAATTATAATTTGGAACAAAATCCTGGGACCACGAGGAAGCAATTGGAACAATATGACCTTGCACTGGAGTAGTAACTATTATCAATATCTGTGTACTAGGAGGTATTTATGTACCGCTATGTATGGATTGATGCCTGGTACTTCTGGAGAACATGGCGAATTCCTCTCAAATGAAGATTATTCAGTCTATTATTTAGTACGTATTTGGGCACATATTTTTAGGTCAAATATGTCGGAGATGGCAACACCAAGTTCTCACACATGAAATGCGTACTAAATGGCTATTGGTATTGAATAGAAAGCAGCCGTCTTTTTCCATTAATTTCAACCGAATTAATAACCATATTACCTATTAAATAACAAAATTTTTCATTATAAAAAGTTATTATTACACGATACCCGTACATTTAAGGTGGTTACAAATGCCCCCGAGCACAATGGGGTCCATACATCATGTCCTCGGCGGCTGTTGCACAATGACACATGGAGTCATCTTCCTTGCCTATTCTGGACCCTACACCGACGACATAGAGTCGACACGGTGGCTGGCTGTGTGTGCCGGGACGGACGGACGGACAGCGGTCTCCTACAACTGGGCGAGGTGGTAAACGCGAGCCGGCTCGGGCGGGTGTAATCCCCCGGTAAGTGGTCATTCCGTGAGGATTACCTCGTGGACTCTTGTAATTTATCAATTCGTGTCCGCCGCGTCGAGCGCCCCGGCATCGGCTGCGGAGTCGCTTCGTTACAAACTTGCAATCTAATTTGAATAGTAGGCACCATTAAATCAAAAAGGTTTTTAAACAAACCTATAAAACCGATATCGTCCGGCTGTTAAAAGATGATCGACTGAGGTTGAAACATACTAACTTTTTGTTTATTAAAAATCACTCGACATAAAATCGGAGGCAAAAAATATGGCGAGAGTCTGGTTTTGTTGGGGCCTGATTTATGGCCGAAGTCGGAGGTTCGGTGTCTATGTCGGCTTTACGAGCACACTCATCGACTTGTGTCATTTTGTATTGATTTATTTAATTAGGTATTGGATGCGGTGGTTACCGCTACGCTGAGTCGCGTGTCTCAACAACCTCTCGACTCTACTTTCCAATAACAAATTATGGGTTGCAAATTATTTAATTATTTTGGAAACTATGTTTGTTTGAGCGCTGCATCTCCTACTGACCACACCCTTTGGTGATTATAAGAATTATACTAAGATATCACTACATATTATAAAACGAAGTCCCCCCCGCCGCCTCATCTGTCTATCGGAACGCGATAAACTCAAAAACTACTGAACGAATTTTCATATAGTGTCCATGTCCATCAATGGACGGATTGATTGTGAGAAAGATGTGTGAAAAAATGCGCATAATTCCTTAAGATTATCTGTAAATTGGCTGAAAATGACATCGGAAGAAATAATGCCGAATGGGCTTTACTGGCGTGTGCCACGTAAACCAATAGTTATTAATCCTTATTAAATTAAAGTAGACAATCGATCTCTTCTTTTTTTATGGCGTATAGGTATGCTCTGCGGGCCGTGCGAAGTCGGAGCGGGTCGCTTGTATTCATTTAAACTGAGAAGTTTATATAACAGCTTCTTTATTTTCACGTCTTGTGTTCTACTGACATCAAATATGGTTTGGTATATTATTCGTAACAGTACTCTTAATTTTTGGTTTCTGCAAAATCATAGATATAATTACTAAATTACATATAATTATATTAGATTGGCACATAACCAATTAATATGAGAAAATTGCACCAATACGTCTGTGATTTTATTTATTTTAATAGTCCCACACATAATTCAGGAATGAATATCTTTCGAGTGCCTTTCTCCATGCAAAAGTAAAGGCGTCAAACTTTGAAATAGCGATAAGTACCTATGCGTACTATACTTTGAATATTAAGCATTGACGTTTCCAAGCCATTTCTTTATGAAATGTATGATAACAAAGTTATTTTGACTTCTATTTTTAAAATGCAGAACGAATCGTATTTAGTGATTTCACATTATAGTTTGTCTTATTCACTCTTCCCCCAAATTTCGGTAATAGAGAAATATATGGATTTAGTTAACTAAATGTTGAATTTAAAAACTGTATAAGACGTTAATTATCTTCACATATACGTAATTCATGACCTATTCAATTATGTTAGTGGTGACAGTTTTGTATTCCATAAATAACTTGAATACTAAATGTTACATTAGTTTTCATTTATAGTAATAAGCTAATTTATGGACGGACACATAGAGCATACTGGAACGGGCATTTGACTTTTAAAGTTGAAGTTATGAAGAATATATTATATGGCACACGCAAATTGCCCAGATGTCGTTATATATAAGTTGTATCTTCTACCGATACTAATAAGTCTGATTTAGTTTATATATGTCGCATTGTATTGCATCCGTAACTACAAGACGAGAAGGCGGAATGTCTCATGTGCCTGTAATTTCACTGGTAGATTTGGACCGACGAAAAGTAATGTGGGTCATAGGACGATACGTAATCGTGAAATACAAACTATGCACTCGACAGCTCTAATGACGTCTTTATTACTATAAGGTGAATTCATTAAATCAAAACTCTGCCCTATAATCTTGGTAATAGAGTACAGTTTTCCCTATCGGATTTAATGTGTGTTTGTTCGTCGGGAGTCACTTGTGTAAATGGTTTCAGCGGCGCAAGGTGCCTTCAATGGCGGTTATTCACTGATCAAATACCATAGACAAAGACTGTAGCTTGTTGGTATTATTCGTGGTCGCGAGTGTGTGAACGGCATTTTTAAAAGACAATAATTGTACCTAGAAATAATTGTACCCTTTAAGTTCGTCCGGGGAAGTACTGCCACCATGCCCATTTCTGCCGCCAAGCAGTAACGCATTCGCGTTACTGTGTTCCGGTTAGAAAGGTGTGGTTGCCGGTGAAATTGCAGGCACAAGAGACATTCCACCTGCACGTCTCAGAGTTACGGGCGCATACGATGCGACTTAGGTCGACCTAGTAAGAGAGGACCCAAGTCGCATCAGTTGTTATGGGCAGAGGTTACCACTTAACACCAGGTGGCGTTCCGTAACTGCAACACATAAAAAAAAAACCTAGAATTCGTGGTAACATGCAAGAATCTTGTACTTTGATGCCAACTAATATACCTTACAAACCCAAGCGCGTGGCTTATTCCACTACTCAGCGTTCAAGTGATACGGTCAAGATGCATCACTAAACTGTCAATAAACAAATTTTTAATTGCCTAAAAAAGTCCAACAATAGATTTACATTTGCGAGTTCTTTGTGTCGGTCACAATGGGCATAGACAATGTAGCGGGCAGTGATGGCAGGCAGGTGTAGGCGGGATGCGCACGCGCCGCCCCGCTGAGTGTGATAGCGCCCTAACCTAGTGATGAGCTGATATCGATCACACTTGCGGTTTCAAACACAAAGATCATTTATAATTTTATAGTTTCGAATGTGTTCGTCAAACTTGGCGATGTCCGTTCATATAAATTAATTTTATGAATGAGGTTTAATAGCAAATTCGACTTTTGCATTCCTACCAAGTTTTTTTTTTATGTTATGTAGCTACGGAACAAGCCGACGGCCCACCTGGTCAGTGGTAACCTCGGCCCATAACAACCGATGCGACTTGGGTCCTCCCCTACTAGGTAGTCAATACCCAAGTCGCATCGTATGCGCCCGTAACTATGAGACGTGTAGGTGGAATGTCTCATGTGCCTGTAATTTCACCGGCAACCACACCTTTCAAACCGGAACACAGTAACGCGAACGCGTTACTGCTTGGCGGCAGAAATGGGCATGGTGGCAGTACTTCCCCGGACGAACTTGGCGAGAGTTCTACTGCTCTTAAATCAGTTATGGGCAGAGGTTATCGCTTAACATCAGTTGAGCCGACTCGCTAGATCCATACATTATTAACATAAAAATATTACCAATACATTTGATTCTCCGTACATTTGTACCTAAATCCAAGTTACGACTCGATGGTTAATTTCTCACCCTGTTACATAACGACCATAATTGGTCACATATTCGACTGTTACCAATAAATAGATAATCTTTTTTTTTAAATAATTTTAAAATAATTGGATAACAAATAAAAAAAAATAAAAAATTTGAGCCGTCATGGGACGCCTAGCAGATGTGAAACATCGACATTATTTTGTAAGAAACTAAGTACCCCATCACTAATAATGTTTATGATTTGTCGTGACCTTGAACGGACCAATCAGCGCTCATGCCGTGGCGACGCGTCGCCAAGCCAGAAATCGGTTTTACGTGCGGCTATAGATGTTTCACATCAAAAATAAATAAAAATTTGATAATCATAGCATCACATCACTACTAGCTAGCGACACCTGGCTGCGCGTGCGTGCGTGTTCTACTCCTGCGTGCCTTTCCAACAGGACGAACGTTTAGGAACTATTTATTCGCTTCCAATGACAATAAATCATTATTTTCTCTTTAAATATAACTTCACTAACCGGCGAAAAAAAAATTATGCACCTTTCTACCACTCCACTGTTTAATGTAAGACTAGCCGACGTAGATAGATAGATAGATACAACACTTAATTACAAGTAAACAAGTTAAATATCAATGTTAACTTAAAGTAATCTCTTCTAGGCAACCTTTAACGAAGGTAACTATTTGAAAGTCGATGCAGCACCCCAGACAAAACATTAGGAGACGACCTCTTAAATCAAAATACAGTTAGAGAAATAAATCGAAGTGATATTTAATGGTTGGAAGCGCGGCCAATTTCCTGCGCGTCACAACGCAAACAAATCGCCCGCGCACAACGCCGCGGGCCTTTTGGGAAATGACTGTTTTACCGTCAATAAACAAGCACTATAGGGCCCTTGAATACTGCTGTGGAGTGCCTGGATCCACTTATGTATCTTTTGTCTGACAGTTATTTTTGAAAGGCGCTGATACAACCCTGTATTATTTAGTAAAAGTGATGCCAAAGTTTTGAAATTTCTAAGTAAGTAAAAACCTTTAGATTACTATAATACAGTATACTGAAAGACTATATTAACGAATGCAAATATACGAATCAAAAAATAAGGTCACATCACGCATAATTTAAAAGTTTTGAGAGATTTCGTGAAATAGGTGATGTATTACTCTCCATACCTTTCCCATGCTATTACATATTTTTTGATTAATAGCGTTTTGCTCTCCGATAATATCCGATGCGATGGCAAAGTTTTCCCTTACGCTGTTACCCTATGGACTATCTAGTGATATACAACGATATAATAGAAATATTAATCTCCTTTCTTCCTTAAGGATTCATATCCTTCTATAGACAAGCGCGGAATAGGAATATAAACATAATTCAGAAAACTCACCTTGCAATACGTGAGAAGGATTCAAATTGTGACAGTAGATTTTGATAGACCTAAAAATTTCAGAAGGTTAAAGTATGCAATATTTAACTCTTTGAGCCATATGACGTAAACCACTCATAACCAATCAGGTAGCAGAGCTATTACAATGAAATGAGCGGCGAAGAATACTCTGTAATTTATTTATGACAGTATTCCAAGTGATTTTCATCTGCCAACAATGAAAGAAGGACTATACCGAAACTGTATGTAGGTATACTTATAAAATATAAATGTCTATTCTGATTTCTATTCAAGGACCGCTTTAGAAATTTTCTCAAGCTTAATCATGAACACAAAATTGAAGCAAGTTTTAATTAGTTTAAAATTTTGTTTGAATACGCTATGAATATTAAAAGGATCGGATTAAATTACTACTTCGATCTCGAAACCGATCGGCCGATGGCGCGGTGTGTCTAATCCAGGGTCACAGGCGCATTCAATGAATTTCGTTTGAAACTTTAAA
This sequence comes from Chesias legatella, assembly GCA_947359385.1. Lineage (NCBI taxonomy): Eukaryota > Metazoa > Arthropoda > Insecta > Lepidoptera > Geometridae > Chesias > Chesias legatella. The sequence continues at coordinate 14,305,333 of OX375762.1, read as the reverse complement.
CAATTACACGATTTCTTGTAGTATACTATATTCAATTATTTCTAATTTCAGGATAACATAATAAATATAAGCTGTAAGTATCATTCAGTCAATATTACTAACTCTATTTATATTAACAAATTTAGACAATATATCTAGATTTGCGAATGCAAACACTAATGTTACTAATTCCACAGGTTACCCAGAAGTTTATTCGTTGAAGCTTCAGCGGGATTTGACACCCCTAGCTTTGAAGTTACAACGGCGCTGTAATTAAACTCAAAAACGGAGCCTAGCATGGCATTATTATACGAAACGAAACAACTGGCGCCCTCGCTTCAAAAAAACGGAATTTATACATCAATAAGCGCCCATCGCTGGCATCGGGCATTATCGTTAAATGGGAATAGTTTAATAGTTGGCACAAGAACGCCGCTCCTATTAACGGCTGAGTTACCGGACAGTTATAATACGCGGCTCCACAAACCGACGCGACGGACCGGCCACACGATCATACGACTACACACGTGACGGACGAATGAAACTGTGCACCGCTCGGAAAAAGCTCACATCTGCTTTTCGCACTTCTTCTTCGAGTCACCGGTTCTGTCGAACCAGTGTGGTGATAGGATTGTAAGTGCGCCTCAAAGAGGCTCCTTTCGTGCACTCGAAACATGTCTTCGAATTTTTAGTTCTAGGACACGTCGCGTCGGTTTCCTCACGATGTTTTCCTTCACCGTTTTGAGAACGTGGTATTGCGCACATAAATGTTTCAATCGAAAAACTCGTAGGTGCACGTCGGGATTTGAACCGGCGACCTCCGGATGCCTTTCGCACTAAAATATATGGATGTGACAGATACACGTCACTGAAAACTTTGAAGTAAAGCTGTGTTACCTTAAGATTCAAATAATCTAATAAATAATCTATTTTCATACAGATCGCTTGTGAAACGTTTGTTGTTAGCTGGATATCGTATTGTCTTGGATATAAGGTTGCGTAATACCTTTTCAAATTTCACAAACGGTATTAATATTTAATTTAGTATTAGGTTTTTTTAAGTTCAGTCTATTTATCTTCACGCTGGTTATATCTATTTATATATATTTTATGTGTCGTGTTTCTATGTAGCGAGCGACTCCCGAACACAATCCTTCACCTTCTTTCGATTACGGGGTACCCGACGTAAAATACTTAAATATGTATATTAATATAGAGTAATTTATGCAGAGCTTATTTAATTAGAGATATGAAGTTTGATGCATAATTACAGGCAATCGGGGCCGGGCGTGAAGCTTTGTGTGTCATGAAACTGGTGTTATAAGTAAATTATGGCTCTTGCAAAGTCTGCCACGGAAATCTTTTTATTGAAGATGAAGTTAGGAAAGCATTCTTCTCATTCCTTTCATAAAATTGTTTAAAGTTTGTGTGTAATAATGCTAGAAGAGAACACATCCGAGTATTTCAGTGGTTATTTACGATACAATTGAATAAAAATAGGAAAAGGAGCCAGTGATATGAAGCACCTTTAAAAAAGAAACGTGAAACATGAAAACAAATGTGTTTTTTGCCAATTCTTTCCTTATCAAATACACATGAGCTTGTCACAGCGTAAGGGATGGAGCTGACTGAAATTACAGTCATATTAATAACTAGCTGTTGCCCGCGACTTCGTCCGCGTGGAACACCCCTATTTTACCCCTCGGAAAAGTAGCCTAAGTTACTCCTTGTTACATCAGCTATCTGCCAGTGAAAGTCCCGTCAAAATCGGTCCAGCCATTTCAGAGATTAGCCGGAACAGACAGACAGACAAAAATTGTAATAAATATTGTTTTGTTATATGCACCGTGTATACAACTATACATGCATATGCACTTAGTAAAAAGTGATTATTTTAATATTATAAACAGACACTCCAATTTTATTTATTTGTATATATATATATATTATTATTATTTTTTTGTGCTATGTAATACATTTACGGAACGAGCCGACGGCCCACCTGGTGTTAAGTGGTAACCTCGGCCCATAACAACCGATGCGACTTAGGTCCTCCCATACTATTTATGACAAGACCCAAGTCGCATCGTATGCGCCCGTAACTGTGAGACGTGAAGGTGGAATGTCTCATGTGCCTGTAATTTCATCGGCAACCACACCTTTCAAACCGGAACACAGTGGTAACGCGAATGCGTTACTGCTTGGCGGCAGAAAAGGGCATGGTGGCACTACTTCCCGGACGAACCTGGCGAGAGTTCTACTGCTCTTAAAATAAATGCTCTTAATATAGACTAACCTGTGTTGTTATTGTGCGGGATTCGTTATATGTATAAGTAGAGCGTGTAACATCGCGATTAGAGTTCGTAGTGAGAGCAACCACAGGAACATTCGGAACATTCAAGAACATTCGATACGGCGCTATTAGTAGATACCCTTTTATATCTGTCTAGCCAACGACCGCAATAATTTGAGCAGCCGACGTAACGCTTTCGTAATTGATTTAATTGTCTGGGAACAACGAAAGCTGGAATCGTTGTTTACAATATATCGCAAATGATTCAACGCCCGGTCGGAGCCCGCTATGGTGGATGTCACGGCTATTACGAATTTGCTGTTTTATTGAGATGAAAATGTACACTCTTGAGACGAATTATAATTTTGTTTACGTGGTGTCTCGATGATGAAGATTCTTCTCAACGTTTCTGAACTGCGGATTTAACTACAAGTTAATATGTAACCGGGCACTGCTCGATATTATTTTAAATGTTATAAATGTTATATCTGATTACAAGAATGATAACCTTTTATTAAGGTTGCATTATCAGGTCTAAAACCCCTCCGGAGCATTAAATACATATAATCATGCATTTACTCCCGAAGGAGTAGGCAGAGCCACAGTGGGCCGCTGTTCGCCTTGTGGGTTACACTATCGTACACCGGAGTATTACCGTGCGATTATGCGACGCCGCTCACATTCAGTTTTACAAGTGTATCGGCCCGGTCAACTGAATTCACTAAAATCTGATATGAAAGAAGAAGAAGAAGACATTTATTCACACACACACTGTACACAACAACGGCAAAAATCACAAAAACACAAAAAAACCCAAGCAGAACATAAAATAAAACAAAATAATAATAATGTGGAACGCTGTCGCGTACAGCATTGTGTGGAAAGCCTCGGTTACAGCGCTGATTTTCAGCTCAAGGCTTATGATATTCGTTGTTCGTTAACACTTAAATACTGAAACCACACTTGTTATACAGTAATAATACTAAAAAAATGATTGTTCTTGTCTTATTATACATATCGATTGAATGCTGTATAGGTACAGCATGAAATTCAGTACAATAATATAGGTATTTTTGTACTGACTCCAATTTATATGTGAACAGGCTTTTAAAATGCTGAAAATCATCAAAATACGTCGTTCCAATAAACAATTACTCCTTAGCAAGTACAATAAAAAAATATGTTATCAGTAAAAATATTGCATTTTAAAGAATTGTGATAAGAATAAGATTAATCTCCATTTAGTAATGAGCTAGCTAGGTAAGTTTAAATAGTTTTCAGTAAGTTTAATTTGCAATCTATGTTAGTAGTTATGTTTCTCGATCATATTACCGCTTGCCACTGCCAGTTACAAACATTATCAAGTAAACTTTAAGAAATTATCTAACCAAAAAAATCAAAACTAACTCTAAATAAAATCTTAAACACATACGTTTCGTTGCATACGCTTATACAGTTGTGACCCATATTGGGGATATTCATTGGAGCACCTTTTACACAGGTCATTACTTGATGGTGGTTTGTTTCCAATATGCAATAAATAGGTTAATAACGAGGCGCGCGCGCCGCGGCGGGGGGCGGCGGGGGGCTCAATATGCCGGTTAATTGTTTGTAATTAGCCCAAGTCGCTGCGCCTGCGCCGCCGCGTCGCACATCCTGTAGAAATGAAACTCTTTGTGTGAGAACTGTGCCGACAAACGCGTGGCTTAATCGTTTGCGCGTATAGAGATGCGGCCGGGCAGCACCGACCTCTGACTCGTGAACTATCGCTTCTGCAGGATGCTGTTAGTTGGAGGCACCGCCGCGCCGCGCGCCCTTATGTTTATGGACTGTTTATTACTTAATATGTTATGATAGCCGCTATATTGAGAGATCTCGAAATAATAAGCTATCGATTGCACAATATGATAGAGTTTTGTGGGAATTTTATAAATTATTTGTGTGCGTATGATGCGGCGTCTTTGTACCGCGCGCCGCCATCGCCCGCTCCTCACTAATGTGACGGACATCTTTATGTGAACTGGTTATTTAAAATATTCTAATGGTATTCATTTAAAATTAATGCATTACAGACGATTCATCATATGTTTCTCTTGTATAAATTGTTAATTGATCGAATAACGAATGTTTCCTTTCAAATAGAAAAATATTATCACCGAAAATATTATATAACATACAAGCGATACAATATTTTTCTAACACGGCACCTCAACAAATATTATTTTATTTAAAATAATTCAAATTATTAATAAATTTATATTATAATAATATTTACTCCTATCTGTATAAAATTAACACTTATTAAATAATGACTTATATATGACTGGCCTCATAGCTCAGTTGGTTAGTAACCCTACCTTCTGCGCTGTAGGTCGTGGGTTCGATCCCCACTCAGAACAAACATTTATGTGACATTTGTAACATTGATGTTTGTTCTGTTTCTGGATGTTAATATGTATATGTATGTATTTAGAAAAGAAAAGTATATATAGTATAATATCAGTTGTCTGGTTCCCATGATACAAGCTATGCTTAGTTTACTTTGGGGCTAGATGGCGCTGTGTGAAATGTCCACCATTATTATTATTTATTTATATATACTATAGCAGGAAGGTGGCGAGCACTTACCAACCGTTTCTTCAAGTCTGATAATTTTACAGAAGTAATTCAAATGTGTGTTTACCATAAAGTTACAAACGGAAATATACTTGTAAATTGTTAGCAGCGCGAGCTCATTAAAGCACGGCCGCCATGACATGAGAAGTCCATTTGCTGCGCCCGCGCATCGCGCGCGCACTTATTTATGCATCGTGTGACACAGGACTCACGCATTACCATACTCCAAAGCGGGCAGACTCTCCTGTTATAAATGTTCCAGGAATTTAGGATTTTACTGCACATTTCAAAGTCAAAAAACGTTGTATCTAGATTACGCCGTCAATAAGTTTTAATACCGAGGTAACATACCGTCTGCCACGCTGTGCCGTGGCGATACATTGAAAATTTTAATGAAACGAAGAACAATTTATACCATATTTATTATTTTTTCATGTCTTCACAATAGACGCTGTCGTTTAATGTTACGCCATACATTGTATTTGCGGCATAATTGTAGTTATTACCTGTCGGTACCCAATTTAAGGATAGCAGTGTCTCTTTGGCACCAGATAGTGAAAAGGATATAATGGTAGGTGTTAGCAGAGAGTAGGTTATATGTCTTCAAATTCTTGGTTTATCAAGATTTTGCCAGACTCATGATAATATTTATCCTCCATTTTCGGTTTAAAATATATTAATTTTTCTCAAAGAAATTTACATTTCACTGAACAAATTTTATAAAACTTGCCTTTTTTTATATTTAATTTGAATATTTTATTGCCCAATGCACTCACCTACATAAGAAGCTAGTGATCTCATCAGATGTAATACTTTTAAACTATAGTATATATTTACACGTGTAAATAAAAAATAAATTAACTATTTTATTTATTTATTATTTACTCGTGTAGTGGTACACCGTCCTAAAAATCGTCGTTACCAAAAAAACAGTAAATTATATTCATCGTCACACAGAATAAACATTTTTTCGTCACACGAATGTCGAACCGACGACCTACAGCGCAGAAGGCAGGGTTTTCAACTCAGCTGTGAAACCAGTCAAATATACTACTAATATTTTTTTTTCCGTCAGTTTGTCTATCAACATCATCAGGAAATACAGACTCGATTTACGTGATGAACTTCGGAATTACGCGTACGGAATTCAACTGTAAATTTATCAACTGAGTTAACTCTTAGTTTTCATAACATAGCTGGCACGATACAAAGTTGCGTCGTGCATTAATGTTAGTACAAGCTGAAAACTGTTTCCGTCTTTCTCTTCATCATAGTGATGGTACTAGAATACATTGGCGGATTTACCAGCAGGCTAAGTAGGCTTGAGCCTAGGGCGGTAAATTTTAGGGGTGACAAATTTTAGAACCTTTTTTTTTAGCAAGAAATCTTTTCGATTTCTGTACATATGACGGTTTTCTGATGTGATTTTTTTAGAAGTCCACAAGACATCTTTCCGTTTACCGAATATAAATTATTTCAATTATTTCCTGTGCAATTTGAATCGAATTGTTGGATTTAAAAGATAATCTAGAAACTGACATTTACAATTTTCGAGGTAAGGGCGGCAAAATTTCAACTATACTTGGGAAATGTGTAAATCCGCCACTGCTAGAATAGACTGAAACACGGCTAGAACTTTTGACAATCGTACGGCTATGACGTCACAGAGCAAGTGGCCCACTCGCCCCGGCTCTGTGTGACGTCACTCGCCCGACACGCCCAGCCCCGCCCCGCTGTCGACAATCGTATGAGCTCGATGTCAGAACTCAATCTCGACCTTGTGGACACCCCCTGTAAGGGTGAGTTTCGCTTGCGCGGGGTGATCGGGGGCCATCGGTTGGCATGCAGTATTTGCGCTCGAAATAACAACGGTTTCATGGCACTAGTGGGGTCAAACCTTCCTAATATATTATAAGCCAACAATAGATTTTGTAACCGTACGTTTTGATGCGCGATATCAAAATAGATTTATGACGTTTCCACAATTATTACTTGTTAGATGATTATCATTTACGTGTGTATGTAACGTTTTAAGTCAGTTTTAGGTGGTTATACCGAAGATTACTTATAACTTAACTTACTATTGCTCAACCATATCATACTATCAAATCAAATCAAATTTATTTACCGTAAACATTATATAACATAGCTATGATTTTCAATAAGCATGTTCGAAGATTAGATTTGTGTCGTGACCGAATAACAATAACAATTAATACGTATTATTTATAGATACAAGGCGTAACAATATCACCCGTTTCTCTTATACACTCCAATTTGAACGAGCGAAAAAAATCATAGTAATAAGAAAAATCATAGTAATAAGAAAAATCACCCTGAAAAAAAGAGGTAAATGGCAACATGAACTCTTCTTTCAAATTGTACTAATAATGGTTACTTAATTATACATAGTTTTACTTTATTATGACAAAATTTCGATGTAAAATCGTAACATTTAATAAAGTTGGCACTGACCGACGCGCACAATTACCTAAAATCCGACTCTGTATAATCCATTTTTCAAAATGTATGTAGGATATTTAACAATACCGCTAAAGACAACTGAAAAATTGTACGATTCAATTAATATTTTTTAAAATGTAAATTTTGCTAGTTGAAATACTATAAACAAATAAATAATGATGGACATTTCACACAGCGCCATCTAGCCCCAAAGTAAGCAAAACAAAGCTTGTCTCATGGGAACCAGTCAACTAATACAATACTTATATACTTTTGTTTGTAAATGCGTACAAATAATACATATTAACACCCAGACACAGAACAAACATCAATGTTTCTCACACAATATTTGTCCTGGATGGGAATCGAACCCACGACCTACAGCGCAGAAAGTAGGGTTAACTGAACCAACTGAGCTGCGAGGCCAATCGAGAGATAAATGTGTTTATACCTATTGCAAATAATTGAAGAGAAAAGCGATGAAATCTATGAGCTGTTAATTTTGCTGGTGTATGGGTACACAGTACAATGTATTTTGTATGTGAGTAGGTACTAAAGCACCCGAATGCTAAGTCGGTTCTCAGTTTTATTTACGTGTTTTTTTATTTAGTACCTAGGATAAGTACTAGGTACTAAAAATACACGTTTCCTGGTTTTCTCTTTTCGGTGCTGTAAAGCGACTAAAATTCGCCTCAAATAGGCAATTCGGTGTACCTAATTTATGGTAATAGTATATGTACCTATTTGAAGTTAGTAAAAATTCCGCATTCGTATCTTTGATACTTAAAACTTGGCGACAATGGGGAAACTTTGTGTTTTACGATGTTTTTTATATATAACGGACATCAAAACAATATTCCAAACAATGAAAAGTGTCCGTGGAATTCCAGGCCATCGCGATTATTAGACGTTGTCTGGAGAGATAAGCTGCATCTACATTTGCATGCATCCCCGAGTGCGCGGGCGCAGCGGGTATAGAGTATAGATGACGGATGGTGCGACCCCCGTCACGGGTAAGAACCCCGTGAATGGCTCAATGGTGTGAAGGCGTCCCGCTGCGACATTCGGCATTGTGGCCGCGCGCTGACGTGCACACATCATTTATTCACAATTTTTTGTCAGACAGTTGGTTTTAACTTTTGATTTCACAAAGAGGAGATACCCTTCACAAAAACAAACATCACAAGTTTTTCGACTTGTTACAAATATTTTGAATAAATCCCGCCGATTTCCGCATGATTTGTTCCGGCGTCGGGAAATTCTTCCTCTTTGAATACGAAACGAGCTCGAGGAGTCCGTCGGCAGGCTCGTTTGGACCCATTGTGGGGCGAAATAACGTGCTCGGAGTTCAAATAACCGCCGGAGTATTCTCTGTAACTACATATTTTCTTCGCTCTATCTACCTATTATAGATAAGTTTGAATGTAGGTGCTTAAGCTCACGCGACGTGGAACGTGGCGCGACGTGGCGCGACGTAGTGCGACGTGACGCGACGTGACGCGACGTAGCGTCACAATGAACACACGCGGAGATCGATTACACTCGCAAGCGAGAGAAACACATTCCACAAAATATTTGAATAGCCGCGCAGCAGCCCGCCCGAAGACACCCACCCACAGAACTTAATCTTCCAAATACATTTATCATGTTCGGTCGATAAAAATGCCATCGAGATGAGCCGAGCACAATGAGGTACGAGCGAGTACCCGATCCGAGACCGAAAGTCAATTATATTCAAATATAAATCGGATTTGCAAATGTAAGTCCGTGACAATGGCGTAGGCGCCCGATGCCTTGCCGCCGGATAATAGTAAGTAGCGGCTGTCGGAAGCGGACAATGTCCCAGTTTGAGGGACAAAGGTGGTAAGCGGTCACGCCCGGCGCTGTCCCGTCTCGTCCTCGTCCCGTTCCCGTCCTGTCACATGTCGGGCGACGCGACTGTTCGCGTCCGCTATTATGTGCCATATCGTGGATTATGAAGTCACCTATTGTGATGCCATTCAAACGTTTGTGTTTGATATTGTGGCTATGAGCCCCCTTTTAAAGTGGTGTAATGACTTTTCGATGGATTTATGGGTGAAAGGATGACTTTCCTTGGAATAAGAAACCTCAACTTTGTTATTACCACCAGGCTCTTAATTTTTTATTATTAGGAAACAGTCTTACAAATAGTCAAACATATTGACTGGCCTCACAGCTCAGTTGGTAGTAACTCTGCCTTCTGCGCTGTAGGTCGTGGGTTCGATTCCCACCCAGGACAAATATTGTGTGTGTTTTTGTTTGTGTTTGTTCTGTGTCTGGGTGTTAATATGTAATATATGTACGCATTTACAAAAAAAAGTATATAGGTAAGTATTGTATTAGTTGTTTGGTTCCCATGATACAAGCTATGCTTAGCTTACTCTGGGGCTAGATGGCTCTGTGTAAATTGTCCACCATTATTTATTTATCGTATTTCAACTAGCAAAATTTACATTTGTAATTTTCTGTTCTTCCCCATGGAGGGTCGGATAGGGTTTGAACAGGTGTCAAACTTAGCGATAAGTACGCGTGACCTTATATATGTATTATGTTTTGAATATTATTGACGTTTCCAAGCCATTTCTTTATGAATTCTATGGAAATAAAGTTTTTGACTTTGACTTTGATTTTGAATGTCAAATATGGCGTGATAAAAACATCACGATCAAAATATGGTGGAAACAGATAATATCACTAAATCTAGAATGTCATCACTTTCATCATTCATCCACTGAATGTTAATCTAAAGAGAGTATAGTATTGTTGCCCACATAGTCACAATGATAATCTCCGGTAATGTCTATCCCGGTGGTACGGCGGTCCCGGGTTTGATTCCCGGAGTCCGGTCACGCCCGCCGGCGCCGATCGACACAATCGCTCCTCCGCCGGCTCTCATGTCAACAATGACAATTGTACACAGTCATTGGATATCGATGACTTTTCGACATGCTCATACTTTATGAACTCGACTGCCATTTTTTTTGTGTAAGTATTTATTTGCAGATGTTCGGGGTGATCGATAATTTTACACCGCGATGTTATTTATCGCTCTTTGGTTGGGTTGTAGATATGAGTATTAAATTTGTGTTTGTTCTATTCTGGGCCAAAATAATCGGTTTTGTAAGATATTTGAAACATACGTAGATGATCTGAAAGAATACAAAGGCTTTTACGACACCCACGCGTGAATTCACAATGAAATTCATGGTACTGGAATTCATCAGAAGATATATGTGACTTATGATATATGTTTCTGATATTAAGTTACTCAAATAGAAGAACCTTTTGTGACTCTTCTCCATACAAAAGCCTCCTAACGGTTTCAACAAAAGCATCCTTTTAAAACGGGATTAATTTCCATAATTTCCACCGGCAAAACACACAAACCCTTCAAATGTCGCGCTAAACGCGATTCAATGACGTCATTTACGTGACAAAAACACCACAATGCCGGGAACGTATTGTGAACGGATGCGCCCCAAGAAAGTAACGTCGCATCGGGATGGTGTCGGCATTGTCCCGCTCCCAGGAGGCTGGGGCATATGGCGGCGCTACACCTCGCCTCTGCACATATTATTTATTGCCGTGAATTTGTTGAATTTGTCGTGGGGCTGCTGAGCCGTTTCTAAACGATAATGTTGCGGCTTTGTTGTTTTGTGGCGTGCGAGGGCAGCGGCCGGCTGCGATCCCAACTGCAGGGGTGTCAACCCTGCATTGTGAAGTGCTGGTACTCGGCCGCCCAGACAGTATGTTAATTGCCAGTTAATTTTGTACGCCATTTAACTATGTATTTATTTTTGTTGTAATTTATATTTGTTAGACTGTTGAGTACTTTTACATTTAGGAAATAATTTTTTTTTTCTTATTTTAGAAGTAGATACGTAAAACTTAAAGATATAACAAAATTCTATTCTATTCGAATCACTGGTTCTCTCGAACCTGTGTGGTGAAAGGATTTTAAGTGCGCCTTGAAGAGGCTCCTTTCGTGCACAAAATCAATCCCAAGAAAAGTATGTCTTATATATGGAAATGTCGTAGATACATAAACTAATTTGACTGGATGTATTTATTATTTCTTAACTCTAGTATCTTCTAATATATCGTAGATTATGAAAAGTTAATCTTTTACAGAACTCGTTTTTTAAGTGATCGCAATAAAGTTACTATTAGGACACAATATCATTTATTTACCCCCGAAAAAGAGGGGTGTAAGTTTGTGTTTATCTGTGTCTCTGTGGCATCATAGCTCCTGAACGGATGGACTTTTGATTACGTTTTTCATTTGAAATAATCGAGAGTGTTAGCTATGTTTAAAGAAGTCAGCCTCAGCCTTTTGAAGATCACCTCTTTTTCTAGTCGATGAAGAGATATAAACTTTCGCAGATCTAATCGATTCGAGATTTGAAATCCTGTTACTTCTCAATAATATTACAAAAGTTACCTTGAGGTAATGTTTTTTTTTATGTAATACAGTTACGGAACGAACCGACGGCCCCACCTGGTGTTAAGTGGTAACCTCGGCCCATAACAACTGATGCGACTTCGGTCCTCCCCTACTAGGCACGACAAGACCCAAGTCGCATCGTATGCGTCCGCAACTCTGAGACGTGAAGGCGGAATGTCTCATGTGCCTGTCACCAGAAACCACACCTTTCAAACCGGAACACAGTAACGCGAATGCGTCACTGCTTGGCGGCAGAAATGGGCATGGTGGCAGTACTTCCCAGGACGAACTTGGCGAGAGTTCTACTGCTCTTGAAACTTGATACACAATCCGCCAGATAACAACAAAGAACTTGTGTCTAGCCTCATATGATACGTTTTGACAAGCACTTGTTTGTTAAGGGTCTCATTTTTTTTAATTTATATTTACAATCATTTATGTTTTCTTCATCTGACCTGCCTTGTTCTAGTCCTGGCTAGCCTTTATTATGAATAATTCCTTCCATCTCCAGTACAGAGTTACAAAGGGATGAATATTCTTGCAGACGTCAGCAGGTACACCCCTCCTCTGGCTTTTATTCGACTCCATACCAATTACAGACTAGAGGAATTGTATGTATACAATTAGGACACAGTGGATATACCATGCATGTATGTGCTTGTATCTATGCGTATGTATACCATCTAAATAATGTGTTGCGAATATACAAACATATAATTTGTTCGTTTTTATTACCGAGAACGTGGTGGTCTAGCGGTACTGACGCCCGAGTTTCAATCCGGAGGTCGCCGGTTCAAATGCCGACGTGCACCTATGAGTTTTTCGATTGAAAGATTTATGTGCGCAATACCACGTTCTCAAAACGGTGAAGGAAAACATCGTGAGGAAACCGACATGTCCTAGAACTAAAAATTCGAAGACATGTGTCGAGTGCACGAAAGGAGCCTCTTTGAGGCGCACTTACAATCCTTTCACCACACTGGTTCGACAGAACCGGTGACTCGAAGAAGAAGATTACCAAGAACTAAATGGTTGAATACTTTATTAACTATACCTATGTCTATCAGCCACAAACAATATAAGGTATTATGTCATTGTCGATTTCAGAGGAAAGAGAGAAAGTGGAAATTTACACTTATTCACGCTGGCTTGTCCTTATAATTGTGTAGTTCAACAAATAATGGGTGTAATTGTATTTTCTTTATGGTAGAACAAAAAGTATCCTAAGTAAACCTTTCCAAGCCTTCATTAGGCTGCTGTGACATTTTACCATCTTTGTTTCAGCATTTACATTTGTCTATTAATTGAATGCGTATTAGCAAATACTTAGTTATCCTAAACGCAACTTTATTTAAATAGTACATGGTAACACATTAAAGTAACCACACCAAGGGAGTTTAGCTTAAACAAAAGTCCATATAAAATCACGCGTCAGCAAGATCGTCCCCATCGCAATTACCGTTCATGCAATTCTTTATAGAATTAGGATGCAGTGCAGTATCTACATGCGCTGTCATTACGAGGGCGGGCGGCGGGGGGTGGCTAGGGCGGCGGCGGGGCGAAGCGCGGGGGCTGGCGCAGCCTCTCTCATCAGAGGCAAACCCTCCTAATTAGATCCTATGCGCGTCGTGTATTCTCAAAGCCGGGAAATGAAGGACTTTTCCACCTAAATTATATATTGGTATCAAACTATAAATAGAATGTAAATTTTTTTTTTACTTCTTCAACAACCCAACGGCGCCCCTGTTGAGTGACTCTCCCGTTCTTCATAGTTTTAAGCGTTTTGCTTTTCTTTTTCCCTGTTCTTCTGACCATTCGTTCTCTTCTAACTGTTAGGCGATCAGTCCTTAGTCTCCTCTCCAACACTGTATCCCGTCATGCTTACAGACCCAAATGATAGCTGATTTATTAATCTCTAGCTGTTCCCCGCGACTTCATCCGCGTGGAATTCGGTTTTATCACGCACCCCTATTTTAATCCTCGGAAAAGTAGCTTAAGTTACTCCTTGTTACATCATCTATCTGCCAGTGAAAGTCCCGTCAAAATCGGTCTAGCCATTTCAGAGATTAGCCGGAACAAACAGACAGTCAAAAATTTAAAAAAATGTTGTTTTGTTATATGAACCGTGTATACATCTTCCCCATGGAGGGTCGGATAGGGTTTGAACAGGCGTCAAACTTATCGATAAGTACGCGTGACCTTATGTTTTGAATATTGACGTTTCCAAGCCATTTCTTTATGAATTCTATGGAAATAAAGTTTTTGACTTTGACTTTGACTTTGAAATCCATATGCACTTAGTAAAAAGCGGTTATTTTAATATTACAAACAGACACTCCAATTTTATTTATTTGTATAGATTGGTGTATTGTTAGAATTACAATTTTAATTTTTGGAGTTACGCATATTTATATTTGTTGGACACATTAAACAACCTATCATCGTAGCTTTTGCTACAGTATGTACCAAATTTGACGAATTTACGTGACAATTCTTACTTAAAGGAGAAATGCACGCTTTTCTTGGTTGATAGATAAAACGCGAATAAACTTACAAAAGCCCCTCTATACAAATATTGGGAGTTCGCCGGCATTCTAGTCACGAGCTAAGCTTCAAGGCACACTACTGAAGATGATTACAACACGAATCAAAGCCGGGTGTGGGTTTGTACAATATTTATATTGGATTACACCCCCGCCCTTACGGCAATTGTATCACCCCACCCACCTCCGAATTGCACAGTTGTGACAAATAATACAATTGATAATTTGTTGTGTGCGCAACAATCACGACATTTTACAGTCGTTTATTAGGTTACCGCGCAACGAGGGGGCCAGCAACTAATGTAACTTAACAGTAAATTAATATTTCAAGCACAACTCATCATAAACATGGTGTCATACATGTGTAATTAAAATAAATACACCACATAAAATAATCGCTTAAAAAAGACAACAACTTTAGAAATGACTACAGATTTGATGAAATACCCAAAACTACAAATACCAAAGTCAAAGTCAAAAACTTTATTTCCATAGAATTCAAAAAGAAATGGCTTGGAAACGATGCAATTAAGTAATTAATAAAAAACTACTTGGAGTCTATCCATACGTTTGTGAGTTATGACGTCACCGATATACGCACAGACAAATAGATGGACATAGGCGTCTAATATATAATAATAATAATAACAATATATCCCCCACGTTTACCAACGTATGTACCAAGTATTTGCAGTGAGACTGTGTTGAAGCTCAATAATAGTAATAATAATAATGGTGGACATTTCACCCCATCTAGCCCCAAAGTAAGCAGAGCATAGTTTGTATTATGAGAACCTGACAAATTATATAATACTTATACCCTTTTTAGTAAATACGTACATACAATAAATATTAACACCAGTCACAGAACAAACATCAATGTTCGTCGCACAAATGTTGGTCCTGCGGGAATCGAATCCACGACCTACAGCGCAGAAGGCAGCTATACTACCAACTGAGCTGCGAGTCCAGTGTATAACATGTGAATCGTTACAGACGGAGCACCGTACGTGCTGCGCGTGCGGCGAGCCCATCGCGGACCGGTTCCTGCTGGAGGTGGGCGGCGGCGCGTGGCACACCGCCTGCCTCCGCTGCTGCGTGTGCGCCGTCCAGCTCGACCGGCACCCCTCCTGCTTCCTGCGCGACCGCCAGGTCTACTGCAAGCAGGACTATGCCAAGTGAGTACACCAGCTCGGTATACAATACATCCTCCAGCTCGACCGGCACCCCTCCTGCTTCCTGCGCGACCGCCAGGTCTACTGCAAGCAGGACTATGCCAAGTGAGTACACCAGCTCGGTATACAATACATCCTCCAGCTCGACCGGCACCCCTCCTGCTTCCTGCGCGACCGCCAGGTCTACTGCAAGCAGGACTATGCCAAGTGAGTACACCAGCTCGGTATACAATACATCCTCCAGCTCGACCGGCACCCCTCCTGCTTCCTGCGCGACCGCCAGGTCTACTGCAAGCAGGACTATGCCAAGTGAGTACACCAGCTCGGTATACAATACATCCTCCAGCTCGACCGGCACCCCTCCTGCTTCCTGCGCGACCGCCAGGTCTACTGCAAGCAGGACTATGCCAAGTGAGTACACCAGCTCGGTATACAATACATCCTCCAGCTCGACCGGCACCCCTCCTGCTTCCTGCGCGACCGCCAGGTCTACTGCAAGCAGGACTATGCCAAGTGAGTACACCAGCTCGGTATACAATACATCCTCCAGCTCGACCGGCACCCCTCCTGCTTCCTGCGCGACCGCCAGGTCTACTGCAAGCAGGACTATGCCAAGTGAGTACACCAGCTCGGTATACAATACATCCTCCAGCTCGACCGGCACCCCTCCTGCTTCCTGCGCGACCGCCAGGTCTACTGCAAGCAGGACTATGCCAAGTGAGTACACCAGCTCGGTATACAATACATCCTCCAGCTCGACCGGCACCCCTCCTGCTTCCTGCGCGACCGCCAGGTCTACTGCAAGCAGGACTATGCCAAGTGAGTACACCAGCTCGGTATACAATACATCCTCCAGCTCGACCGGCACCCCTCCTGCTTCCTGCGCGACCGCCAGGTCTACTGCAAGCAGGACTATGCCAAGTGAGTACACCAGCTCGGTATACAATACATCCTCCAGCTCGACCGGCACCCCTCCTGCTTCCTGCGCGACCGCCAGGTCTACTGCAAGCAGGACTATGCCAAGTGAGTACACCAGCTCGGTATACAATACATCCTCCAGCTCGACCGGCACCCCTCCTGCTTCCTGCGCGACCGCCAGGTCTACTGCAAGCAGGACTATGCCAAGTGAGTACACCAGCTCGGTATACAAACATCCTCCAGCTCGACCGGCACCCCTCCTGCTTCCTGCGCGACCGCCAGGTCTACTGCAAGCAGGACTATGCCAAGTGAGTACACCGTCATCACCACACCAGCTCGGTATACAGTATATCCTCCAAGTTGACTGCCCCCCCTTCTGCATCCTGGGTTACTGACAAGTCTACTGCAAGCAGGACTATGCATAGTAAGTATAATAACATTGATCTACCGAAGGAACCGTTTGGTATGCTTCGTTCATCCCTATATACATCGATCCACCTTCGTGTGTGACCAGCAGGTCTACTGTTAGCAGGACATGTCAAGTATTTATTTAAGAATAGTGTAAAACAATCAAAGACAATTTCAAAACTTATATTAGAAATAAAATCAAGTTTAGGTTTAAATGCTACAAATGATTTTTTTTTACAGGCCTTGGTTCATTAACGTAGTTTTAGTTCTTAAATTAAGTAATTTAATCAAATATTCAATAAAACTTATGACCAGTCTGATGCGTCCGCTTAGGACCTTAGCTTTTCATATAAACTATGAGTGCGCATTTCTAGATTAAGTCTATTAACTAAGTTAAGTCTTTTCTTTGCTGTCTTTTTAATTGCTGACTTTTCTTTACTCTTTTTTTGTGTTTCTTCTTCATCTATGTTTTTTATAGGAGAACTGTTGAAAATTTCCGATTTATTACGTCTTCATTTCCTTTTTCTCTGTGTAACACATTTTTATGAGATTGATTTTAAATTCACGCTCTTACTTACTACTTACTTCATAGACAAATAATCCTAGCTGCGTTCTTTTGGTTGAAGTTTATTTCAAACAACATAACTAAATCGTCAAAAATGCTTAATTAAAAATCTATTTAGATACGACTTTAAGATGAAAAGCGTTTCAAAGCAAGCAGGCTAACAGAGAGAAAGCCTGAGCGCGACGAAGACCATAAACTTATGTTGATCAGAATAGCCGAGTAGAACGACCTAAAATGCTCTTCAAACTAGTTTCTTCTTCAGAGGAGCTAGTGTTGTTTGTATATGGGAGTCACACGGATTACCCAAGAAAATTCCTGTCTTTGAGCAAGAGCCGTACGGAAAGAGGCGCTAATATCTGTCCCTTTCAAACCCCTTCATTGATCACTCTCACAATCCAACTTTAAACCTAACAGAGCATGTAAATGCATATCGATCTCGAGCAGAAAAAACGATTAAAATATTTGATAACTTTAAATTAATAAGAGTCAAATCGCTTGAAAGGGAGAAACTCATAATACTTTTACAATACCTGGCTGCGTCCAATTAACCTTACGTATTAGAAATGTACGCAGTCATCATTATCGGAGTCATATTGGGACCCCGGCTGGGGGGACGGGGGGGTTGAGAATGCGCGAGGAATGTGCCGGGTAGGCGGTCCGCGGGTCCGCGCCGCAGCTTACCAACAAGTGAGTAAGGCGCCGACCACAGAACGGCCGACAGTACAGGGATTGCCACACCACAGCACACGGAACAGTGTGTGGCGACCTGTGACCCGCGCTGTGTGGCTCTCGCGTGTCCCGTGATGTTGCAGTATCGACACCACTCCGTCAGTCCGTCGGCGTCGTCTCGTCCGCGGCCGCGTCGGTCTGTTTGTATCATTGCTCTTGGAATCGATACTTCGGTTGTTTTGTTTTAATCGACGGAAACAGATTTTGGATTGTTATCAGGGAACAGGTTGATGATGGGCGCTTTTGCCTGAAATGATGGCGGACGTTTGTTCCAGGAATGCGACGCGTGCCTATTAAAATTTAAAATAAAATTTGATAATATAAGGGTAGGTTAGTTTTTGAACGTGATAAAATGATATAATTATATAATAAATACATACATAAAGAAGAATCTGCGGCTAAATCTGATCTCTTATAAGTATCTACTTAATTGGAATTGGTATAAAACTATTCGATATTCTTGTAGACACTGTTGTTCAAAAACCACGTCTAATATAAAGGCTCAGTTGATAAAAAGGTAAGGTGCGTGAGAACTCACTCTATCAATGAAAAAAAACCAAGGCTAGTGTCCCTACGAGTGGTTTTATTGAAAATCTATCGGGCGACGTGTAACAAAGAGAGCCGGAATGCTTAGCTCATGTCCGACCAAGTTATATGGCCAAACCACTCGAGTTACTTGAAGCCGGTGTGGCCGGCGGAGCGACTCTAGCGCCGTGACTTGCAACAGACGATTTCATTTGTCATTTATTTTGATTGTGATTACTGGCGAACCATATATTTTATAGGTGACGTGCAGACTCTACGATACGGGCCCGTGTCGTGGTCGGGTGGTCTCATCACGATGGAATGTACTTTCCTAATACGTCGCTCAACTTACTTACGTAGTATGTAACGATAACTTACGTATCTATATACTTATCTTTGACTTATTTACGGATAAAAACAATTTCCACTGTATGGTTTGACCAGGCGTCAAACTTCGCTGTTGCTGAAACGTGTGATCTTATATTTTTTAAGTCCACAGATAGACATTTCAAAACTATGGCAATATGAAATTCAATGAAAAATAATGTTTTTGAGTATTGTAGATCTTTATCATCATGTAGTACACGAAAGGAGCCTCTTTGAGGCTCACTTAAAATCATTTCACCACACTGGTTCTAGAGAACCAGTGACTCGACTAGGTAAGTACTATATATATAAATCCAAAATTACATCTGTTTAAATGTTTCAAATACAAATCTGAATTTCATGTTTAAATTTAGATCCAGAGTGATCATCAGGTCATTATTTTGTCCGCCAATACTGGCATTAGTGTGTAAGAGTAAGGAGGTGAAATTACAGACATGTTTTCAGATATGCCTTGAATGACGTCTCAGGATGCCGGATGGTCCTCTTTTATGGGCATGTATAATCATTTACTATCTAGCAATTTCTTAGAAAACTAATTTTATAATTTGTATCTGAATACAATAACTTTACATACAAGAGACACTATACTGGCGAATTAGGTTTGTTCTAATAGCGACGTACGGCTCAATGTATTTGTTACGTTCGTATTTATAAATTGTTTATGTTACAGTTTTACTTCCTACTTCTCGTGAACATTCACGTTTATTTCTCTTTATAAAATTTCAGTCATATTTGCAAATTACTGTAATCAAACTTATAGTGTTCCTTGTAAGAGTAAAAACGTAAATATAAGATTAGATACAGATGGGCAGCGTCTTAGAAGTTAAAATATAGACAATGTGCGACAAACTCAAGCTTCTGTTAAAATTACAAGAAACACACATATTTCTTGCAAAACTCTCGATATAGGTTTCAGTCAGGATCAAAGCATTAATGTGCCCTCCGAATCACGGAAGCTCTCAGTCGTGAATACAACTGATTGTCACGATTCAAGCAAATAAAAATATTTCATTTCATAAAAATATTTCATTTCATTTCATTTGACATAATGGCATCCGTGATCGTTACCCAAACCGATATGTTTAGTTCAGCCACACAAGCCACACCGCATGCGCTTACGCAGCTAGTAATGTTATTTATTTACTCTGTGGTACGAGGTAAATAGTTAGTTACATGGCAAAGCCTCTTACTATTACCAACAAGGCCGCACTCATGTCAAACATAGTCCGCCGGCTCGTGCGTCATACATCACAGGTATTGATCCTCTCCTTGACACTACGTGTCCATCACCCTTTATTACGAAATCTCTTCGTATTATGGAGTGAAAGGTGATTTATAATTTATTTATAGATATAAAAATAAAACAGATAAGACGAGTTAAACGCACATTTTAAACGAGGTTTAAAACAGTGTAGGAATTATAAAATATTGTACGAATAGTAGTACAGATGATAGATCTATCGATATTGCAAAAATGACAATAGATGTAGTTAGGCAAATAGAACACTATACGAGTGATGGAGTCTTTTGCTAAAGCTAATACCAATTAATTCTTCAAGTTCACAATTTTTCAGATATATCCTTAAACACCATGTCTTTAAATTTCTAAAACTTAAAAATAAACGTAATGAATTCATTTGGGTTTCCTCTGAGGTGATATAGCGCGGCTGCGCGGCGCAGGCGCAGGCGCAGGCGGAGCCAGCCGCGGGCGTCTCGTTATACTGAAATGTCGCAGTTATAATTTGTTTGTTTGTATGTGAGTAACGAGTGTTGGGCCACAATCCACGACATGTAGCCATTTAACTGCGAATTACATCCAAACTGGCTTCCATAGTTGTAGTCATACACTTTCTGAGAAATAACTATAACAAAATTGTATAATGTGGTTTACTCAAATAAAGTTTTTATTATTATTATTATAAGTTCAAATTAACTTCGACTTGACAGTTTTCAATTATATGAAAGCAGGTTTTACCAGAAACTTCATTGAGATCGTGATTTAAATACTAATACTACTAACCAATTTTTAAATATAAATTCTTATATTTTTATCCTTATTAAGGCTGTCCAGCATTAATAAGGATAAAAATATAAGAATTTTTACTGGTTTTGAGATAAACAGACTGAATTTCAATACAGCAGTCATTCGTGCAAATCACGAGGTACACCAATTCTTCACGTTATTTTATGTGTATTCCTTTTTTAATGTCACGTTTTCAATACGCTAACGAAAAAGATAGGAAATTGCCATGTAATATTACCTAAAATTGGAAGACTTGTGTCTAGTGCAAAGTAAGAGGCGCACAAAAGGCACACTTTAGAAAACGATTAATGTGACACTTTTATATTAAGTGTTTCCAAAATGAAATACTAAATGTGGTAGAAAATAATTTCGTTTTAAAAGTCGCATAGAAGATATGGAATTTAATAACTCTGCCTTCTACGTAGCACCTCTACGCGACCCACATACAGTCTTTAATGATATAAGACACTATAGACATATAAGACAGGTAACCTTTGTTTAAAGACAGGAAGTCGGCACGAGTGTGTCGGACACCGTCAGTACAGGTGTTTGGAGACACAAAGTCATCCGTGGCGCCGATTCTCGTCTCCTTTCATCTCTCATTTATAATTTGAATTGGATTTTACGAGTTGATTTTAAAGTTATTATTTAACCCACGGAAGTTTACAAGTGAATCATAAAAACATGTTATTCTAAAATGATGTTAATGATAGTAATGAGCTTAAACTAAGCAATTGTGCCTGTTTTAACTGTTTACTAAACTTACCATATTCATCTTTTTACATTTATTTGTGTGAAAAAGAAGTCATCTAAAATTAGAATTAAAGAAGGAAAAAAGAGTGAGCAATTATTTTGTCAGTGTATTTACAAAAGAACATTAAAATGAGAAAACAAAGGGAGAAAGAACTATACTTTTTGCTCTTGTAAGTAAAATCCGAGTCAAATTTCCTTCTCATAGAACGTGATAACACGTTATAATCCATTACAGAACAAGTCGTGTGTTCGATTCCTCGTTGACACTGACAAATCCAGATACTTCACAGTGAGTTAGGTATATCTTGTTAAACGCTATGCGAATCGAGAGGGCGATCTGAAGTGGCGAAAACGTCACAAGCGGCGCCTGTCGGGCTTAATTGAAACCTCTGTCGCGTTATCTATCCTCACATAATGATCTCAGACTCATATCCGAAAGTCGCAAATCATGGCCACGCGCAAATGCGCACGCCGTGTATATGTAAATGCGGCTTGTCCACTCTCGGGTTAATTAATCTATGGCGCATAAATAAACCACAGATCGATTCGGAATAATAAACCAAAGTATCGATTTTGCGAAATCGCACGCGGGCACCGGGCGCTTGTAGGAAAGATTACAGGCATGTTTATGGTAGTGATTGACTGATCGAAGAGTCTTCTTCTTCTTCTTCTTCTTCGAGTCATCGGTTCTGTCGAACCAGTGTGGTGAAAGGATTGTAAGTGCGCCTCGAAGAGGCTCCTTTCGTGTACTCGACACATGTCTTCGAATTTTTAGTTCTAGGACATGTCGGTTTCCTCACGATGTTTTCCTTCACCGTTTTGAGAACGTGGTATTGCACACATAAATCTTTCAATCGATCGAAGAGTTCAGTGAGCACACGACAGAAACTGAAAAATTTAAAACAAAACTAAATTTATTTATTTTCGTAACTTTTGGGTTGAGATCCTGAAAAGATCATTTGTCATATACTTTGTGTACTGAAGATTACTCTCCGAAAACGACATTCAAATGCAAATGGGCTGTCACTTTGGCTCAGAAAGAATTGATATCAATCATTACACAACGGAAAGGTCGTTATCAGTTCCCTCACCATACAAAAAACCTTTCATACGCGAGACAGCTAAACCTAAGACATAAGGAGACTCCTTATACGTTTAACTATCATATAGAATATATAATAAAAGTGTAAAGGCATGGAAAATGTTTTTATGAAAACTACATAGGGGGAATTTAAAACATTAAAAAACATCTCTAGAATCTTCACACACCACGCCCACACGCCACACTACTGTACAAATTTCAATGCAATTTATCACGGCGTATGTTCCAACCCAGAATATGGGGGGAGTATCATCCCGCTGCACCCCTCAAAAGGGGTGGAAATTGGGATGTTGAACAAAAGTGTAAAATTTAGAAGTTTTTAACTTGGAAATATTTATATAAAAACTACATTGGGGTATATATAATAATTACAAATTGGTGCTTCTTAAATTCTGGTAATACGCGTGCGAAGCCACGAGCAGTAACTCGTATTATTTTGTATAATAGGCAGCATGCAAGTATTTATGCACTCACGTTTAGCATAAAACCCATTCGATTGTGCGTTGGTACTCGGATAATTAACAATTCCCTCTAACTTGTTCGCAGCGTACTGAACCAGTGGGAAAGCAATGTTTGCATATTGAAGCGAGCTAAACTATCGACATATAAAAGCTCCTTATTCACTGACTGTCTGGAAGATAACACACTGACTAAATTGCTGTACCTAGATATTTTGGGGCTGGACGAAGGCGCACAGTTAAAATGGAATTTTGGGAATTAGTTCCGTAACATACGAAATCGAGTTTGTGTGAAAAAAACAATGTTTTCGGAAAATGTCGGCAGTATATGCGACGCGAGGTTTTGTGAGCTGTGTTCGGGGCTTCGCCTGCTTAAATTCATTTATGTATAAAAGACTAGATACGTGATTACTTATTTTTATCAATTTGTAAATTAAACCCAGCACCCCAGCAATTTCCGTGTACTAATTAAAAATAAATAACGTCCGAAAAATAAGAACAAAAAGAGGAGTCAGTAAAATCACAAATCGAGTACCGAGACATAGTAATTAAAAATTATGTATACGCTTAATCAGTCATCGATATTCATAAAAATGTTGTTATTAGTTGGGCATTGTGTCGCCGCCCGGGGCAATCGTTAAAACAAACTCCCTAACGACCGCGTTGGTGTTGCCACTAAAACAAATAACTTTAAATCATGTCGTCGGCGCTGAAAGGGGGGCGCGGGAGGAGCTTAAGGGACAGGGTAAGCAATCAACGATAAGGATTTATGCATCGCCTACGGCGCGGGGTCGGGCTCCGTGCTCCCGCCTGTCAAACTACTTCGGGACTCCCGCACTTGAAGATCACCATTCTACCAGTGTCAAGCGTCCACACGGAATGCATCCACACCAATAGCAATTACGACCAGCTTTTGTTACACGAAAAACTTAGGGCGGTTTAGTGCATTTCACCCCGGTAGAGCAAGGTCCCGATCCCGGTCTATCTATCTATTCGAGCCACCGGTTCTCTCGAACTAGTGTGTTGAAAGGATTTTAAGTGCGCCTCAAAGAGGCTCCTTTCGTGCACTCGACACATATCTTCGATTTAGTTCTAGGACATGTCGGTTTCACGATGTTTTCCTTCACCGTTTTTGAGAACGTGGTATTGCGCACGTAAATCTTTCAATCGAAAAACTCATAGGTGCACGTCGGGATTTGAACCGGCGACCTCCGGAAACTCGGAGTCACTACCACTAGACCACGCTCTCAGGTACAGGTACCCGGTGATATCAAGAACTATAAAATACACAAAGCTGCTTCTAAATCTCAGAGCTAACAGTCTGTCGTATGTGATTCAGGACGCACAGTATGGGTTAAGTAATATTTAGTGAGTAGTGAGACTATCAGTATCAGACCACCCGAAGAAACAATTCCGGTCCCTGTACCCGGGTGCGACATCTTCATTACCAAAGTGTTAAAACTTGTTAATATGTCGATCGTTAATTATGCGAGACTGTTAAGTGATTCAGGCGACAAAATGTTAATAAGCGGTGATAAGAGGAAGTAGTCGGGAGCGGAGACCGAACTCGCGCCGTTTCCAATGCAAATCGACCGGTTTCGGCGAGAGTACAGAGCGGCAAGCGACGGCCGCTGGGACCGCTTGCTCGCGCTCAGCGGGAAATTGTAGAAGCAGTAGAAGTTAAATTTCATCCTGGGAAATACTGCCGACAAACCCATTTCTACCGCCAAGCAGTAGTGCATTCGTACTGGATTTAAAGGTGTGGTTGCCGGTCAAATTAGGGACATGAGTCCACTTTCACGTCTCATCGTATCTAAATAGGGGAAGAGCCAGGTCGTATTGCTTGTTATTGCAAAGCTTACCACTCAACACCAGGTGGATCATCTGCTCGTTCCGTAACCTTATATATATATATACCTTTGATCACATATTTTATCCACTGCTGATAAACAATTATTTATTTCAATACATTTCATCAAAAACGTAAAAGTTCCCTTGAGGTAGGTAACGCAATTTGCACCCCAAGTTGCAAATGTTAATAGGCGACGGTAACCACTAAACAGGTGAGCCTTCTGCTTACTTTTGCATTAAAAAAAGAACATACCAATAGTAAAAAAAAAACATGGAGTATGCACATGTTGGTAACGAACCTTGAACCGGAACTTGAAATTCAAAGGTGTGGTCAGAATCCTACCAGCTGTATTAGGATTTTTAAATTTCTAATGTGAGTCGGAGAGAAATACCATCAGAAGGCCAACCAACTTCTCTCCTCATGAAGAACTCTCCGGTCTCCGGATAGCTGATGAACTGATGAGAATTTATTTCTTCCAACCTTTCCGATGTCGACGCCGCTTACTACTCTCACACCTGTACGGCCAAGGCACAGTCTGTGAACAACCACTGGTTTGTTCAGTAATTTTTTACAACCATTTGCTCTATGGCATGGTGTTAATATCTATTTATATTTATGTATTTTCAATTTGGTTCCCACAGTAACAAGCAATGCTTAGTTTCGGACTAGATAATAATAATAATAAAAGGATCCAATTCGCTAACAGTTGGGGAATTGTGCTCAAAACACTGGCTGCATTGCCTCGCTGGATGGCAATGTTCAATATCTGAGCCAGAAAAGTGTCAGCTTTCGTCACGTGTCCCTTCAACGAGGCGCTCTGAAATAATAATAATAATAATGGTGGACATTTCACACAGCGCCATCTAGCCCCAAATTAAGCTAAGCATACCTTGTATCATGGGAACCAGACAACTGATATACATACTTATATACTTTTCTTTTGTAAATACATACATATAATACATATTAACACCCAGACACAGAACAAACATCAATGTTACAAATGTCACATAAATGTTTGTCCTGATTGGGGATCGAACCCACGACCTACAGCGCAGAAGGTAGGGTTACTAACCGAGCTATGAGGCCAGTCGAAATAATTTTGAATAGGCCTCCTGTTCCCCGTGTGCGATGTCGGCTACCAAGGGGAGCCGAATGCTCGCATCGTCCGCCGCGCCGCCCCACACGCACAGCTCGAGTGTCCCAGCTGTTTCGTCTCGCCTGCAGCGTGTGGAGATCATTGATAAGAAATGGACTCCACTGAATTAATATTCGTGTTACACGCGAGTTTGCACTTTGAGTACAGCGCGCTATCGCCGAAGCCGCCGTGTGTTTGTTACGATGCCGACATAGGGCATACACTAGCATTCTTCATAAAATACACAAGAAAAGTGATACATATCGACTACCAATATACCGTTTACTATTTTAGTAAAATTGACGGCACTGGAAGGTAACCTGGCTTATGCAGTATATAGGTACCTCAAATAATATCATTTGTACCTCCTATGAAAAGAGCAGATATGATAGAGATACTATACTACTATATGTCAAAGTCAAAGTCAAAAACTTTATTTGACTAGCCTCATAGCTCAGTTGGTTAGTAACCCTACCTTCTGCGCTGTAGGTCGTGGGTTCAATCCCCACTCAGGACAAACATTTATGTGACATTTGTAACATTGATTGTTCTGCGTCTGGGTGTTAATATGTATTATATGTATGTATTTACAAAAGAAAAGTATATAAGTATTATATCAGTTGTCTGGTTCCCATGATACAAGCTATGCTTAGCTTACTTTGGGGCTAGATGGCGCTGTGTGAAATGTCCACCATTATTATTATTATTATTATTATTTCCATAGAATTCATAAAGGCTTGGAAACTTCAATAATATTCAAAACATAAGGTCACGCGTACTTATCGCTAAGTTTGACGACTATTTAAACCTATCTGACCCTCCATGGGGAAGAACAGCCGAGAAACCCTTAAAGGAAGGCTTCTTTTCGCGAGCACGATATTTTTAACAATCTGAGCACTTAAATCTATGTTACATGTAGTTCGCACTATCACTAGAGTAATGAACCTCATCACTTATTATACAACCATGGATATATCTCAGATTCGCAGCTGTAGCGTTATATATCTACGGCCAGATGACTTGTGTATCACATACGTACACAATTTTCTAGTGAATCTTGGGTGAAAAATCTAGAATAACTTCTGAAATTAGCTTTTACAGATAGACAGGGAAAATTTGAAATTGAAACGAAACATTCTTAAAACAATCTGGCTTATGAACATCAAATAGTCAACTTTAAAATTACAAGTTCACACGTACTTAATGAGAAATTTGTCGCCTGTTCGTATCCTATCCGTTGCCTCGATGGGGAATATTTAAATCAAGCCACTTCGCCAAGAAATCGGTTGAATGCCGGTTGAATAAAAACATAAAGTTAAAGTGACTGTGTTCGGCGAAGGGTCAGCCCTGTTTGGGCGACATTATTCATTCATCGACGGCTATACCGCATTCGGTTAATGTAATTATATCGCTGAGCCTTTAATCTCGTGATGAATTACTTTTAATTTACAGCTTTTTTATAAAACGAATACTTACTACCTCCTTACATTTTTATCGCTAATAAAGCATACGGCAATAAATAGACGCAGAATATGACTTCTAGTGTTTTTTTTAATGGTGGACATTTCGCACAGCGCCATCTAGCCCCAAAGTAAGCTGAGCATAGCTTGTATCATGGGAACCAGACAACTGATATAATACTTATATACTTTCTTTTGTAAATACATACATATAATACATATTAACACCCAGACACAGAACAAACATCAATGTTACAAATGTCACATAAATGTTTGTCCAGAGTGGAGATCGAACCCACGACCTACAGCGCAAAAGGTAGGGTAGGGCCACTCGTGTGAGTGTTCCATTTGTTGTTCCTAAGGATTTTCCAAATATTTTATTTATTTTGTTTTATTATATTATTTATTTATATATTTCTTTTACTACTGCTGTGTTGTAGCAATCTAACTAATAATATGTATTTAACTAATATTTATAAAATTTCTCACTTGAGATCAGCAGGACCGATTTGATAATAATAAATAAATAAAAATAAAAGATATTTTTATCATAATTATTATAATTATACCGTACCATAAATAATAAAATAGTCATGAATAAATTAATGATTAAATTTACAGTTCGCAACATGTGGATAAAACTCATATACGGGATATTTGTCGAAATTTATTGCAATTTTTACGAGTCAGTACTAAATCGAAATAGTTTTGCACATAGGAACGTCTATACTACTGATTATCATCGGCCCTAAATTGACTTGAGTTCAAATCTTTATATAACTAACTATGTATTACATTGTTCTGAACATATTACGAGATATGTGAATAGATATAACAAAGTCGTATTCTTTGTTTATTTGATTAAGTTTCGGAACGAGCAGATAGACCATAAGCATAGGTAAGTGGTAAAACCTGTCCATAACAAATAATAAGGCTTGGGTCTTCCCCAACCTAGGTACGCAACACCCAAATCGCATCTTATGCGCCGTAACTCTGAGATGATATTTTAATAAAAACATTACTACTCACGGCAAGTTCGTCCGGGGAAGTACTGCCACCATACCCATTTCTGCCGCCAAGCAGTAACGCATTCGCGTTACTGTGTTTCGGTTTTAAAAGTGTGGTTGCTGGTGAAATTACAGGCACATGGGATATTCCACCTAAACGTCTCAGAGATACGGGCGCATACGATGCGACTTGGGTTTTGTCGTACTTAGTAGGGGAGGACCCAAGTGGCAACGGATGTTATGGGTCTAGGTTAACACTTAGCACCAGGTGGGCCATCGTCTCGTTACGTAACTGTATCACATAAAAAATAATACGCATTTTGTTTTGTGTTGTCTTTTTTTATTTCATGGTTAACAAACGAAAAGCCCCGTCGCTAAGTGGTAATGACTCCGTGTAATGCTACTTGGTAGGGTTTAATTAATTATTTAATAAGGCCCTCATGGTAATTACACTTCACACTGGCAGCCCGCGCGTTGCTCCTGTTCATTTAATATTATAAAAGGTCTAAAGGTGTTTGATATATTGAAACGAAAAACATTTAAAAACACATACAGCTAAGTTAAAACAAGTTTGCAATGGAGCAGTAAAATAATATGTACCTCACGGATTCGAGACATATCAATAATATTATTTTTTGAAATCGGTTCAGTAATTTTGGATGTAAGATGTGACAAGTAATCAGGATTACATTCAAACAAATATACAGCCTCTGAGACTCAAAACTCTTCGTTCTGTCGGAGTCGTATGAAAATGACATTTGTAATTCAAAATTCATATTAGTCGCAGTCACATAAGTTTAGTAGAACTTATTAAATAGTAAAAGTTTAGTAAAATGACGTAGGGCTATGTTACTAAATTGTAAATATGATCATGCTTGCGGAAGGACAAGAATCTTTCCTTCAGGGGTATCGTGTCAGTTCTCCGCAAAGAAGATGGTTAGGGTATGAACAGGAAGCTAGACTTAGCTATAACGGGTATCTTAACTTTACGTGATCTTAGTATTATTTATAATCTGAATGATTGACGTTATTGAGCTATTTCTTAAATAATTCAGTAAAATTATTGAATATTCACTACTTATCACTCGAAACTGTATAAATGTAAGTCCACTGCATAAGTAATTTGAATAAGTACAGTAGCCGTCTTATGTAAAATAAAGGAAATAGTTTAGTAAAAACGAAAACCCCATTACTAAAGTGCAGGACAGCTAATTATCTAGTACACGTAGGCAGTTTAGTAGCTATGTGAGCTCCTAAAGCTAGGCGTCCACTTGGCAGCTGTATCGCACGCGTTACTCAGTGTGTGACCATCTTTTGACGTAGATATATATATAGTTCTAATAAGAACTCCAAAACTCTAATCGAAAATATTCTATCTTCCATTTGGCAGTTTAGAATGCGCAAAAATGTTCAGCGATTAGTTACGCCCATGAGACTTGGATATTGATTTTGAATGTGTAGATTTTGGGTTTGCATCTACGCTGTAGAAGGGTTTTACAAATACAACCCAATTTTTATTATGAAAATAGTAAGTAGATGTACATTTATCTTGATCACATACAATTTGACGTCAAAAGGACCCCGCCAACCTAGATTTTTCTTTGTTGTCTTTAGTGGACGACCTTTTTTAGGCATCAAGAACACAGACTTTGGATTACCTTATTAATTTATTCATAGGCTCAGCGAACACTGCTATGCTAACATGGCCAACAGTACTGTATCGTATGCGCTGAGTAACATCTCAGAGCATATTGATTTTCGTATCGGCAAAACGGCTTCGTTTACGATTCGATTACTTCTAGAGATGAAATAAATTGTCCCATTATTTATGTAAAATATTTATTATAAATAATAGTACTGAGATTTGTAAATCAGTTTGCATGAAGCGGCAGACCTTTTTAAGATAGTGAACTATACCAAAAACTCAACACAGAATAGGCTAGAATATACTGTAACTAATTTGTGTGCGATGTCATCTTTAGAATTAATTGAAATAATAAAGTAATCTTCTACTTTAGTTAGTATTAGCTAGTAGTTTTCGTGGTATATTAAATATGAATTATATAATTAACACCTATATTATACTTAATTTCAATCGGAAATATGTGAACTCTGGTATAGATTTGCGGCTTTGTACGACCACGAGGTAAAGTTTAGCAACAAATTACAGTCAGTAAAATATTTTTTCCATTTCCTGATTTTAACTACAATCGAAGGTATGTTTAAATGGTATCTTAACATGACAATTTGCTTGAATGATTGCGCTGCTAATGCGAAATTGTAAAATGTTTATCTGTCTGTATGTGTTTAAATATCAATTGCTAACAATTTATGTGTGTGAAAAAGGCTCATGAACTAGCTAGATAGGTACAGCGTGCTGCTACATACAGACTGTAGTGCTGCAGTGGGTATGTATTGATATACTTTCATGAGTAATCAACGACTATAACAATAAACTCTCCCACTGTGAATTATATAAATAAATTACACCATTAATTTACTGTTCACACGTAACTAGATAATATACGGTTGACACTTTATATTACATTCCTTTATATTTACATGAAAATGTTTAAAACAAGCTTAATATTATAATGAAATGCCCAAACGTGGCGTGCCATTTTGATCAATTGTTTTGCGATGCGATGAAATTACGAATAATAAGTCGAAAGGTGTTGGATGACTAAGGCTTTGGGACCATTTTATAAGGTGACATTAGATGATCAAAGAAAAGTTAGGGGCTAACATATAAAAGCGTATTTCGTTCCCTTACAGGAGATTAAAATATTAGATAGATGAAAAATTTATTTCAGCACAAATTACACATAGGAACAATATAATACATTGTAAGGTGTACATAGCAGTAAAATTAACAGCATGTACGTATGCGTTATTTATTTATTTGTGTTTCTTATTACTTTTTGTAATTTGGTAATTAAATCGCCATGTGATAGAACCCCAATCCATTATTAAAGAATATACTTTTAAATAACAAAATTGTAATATTCTATAACAGTGTTGCGTTTAATTAAATAAAAATATTAATCTTTTATTTCAGACAAATACAGATCCAGTTATTAAATTTACCTTATATGACATGATTTTAATTAAAACGTACACCCTTGCAACAAGTGTAAACATCTGCTAATCTTCGTTTTGATGGAGGGCTCTCTCCGCAGGAGCTTCGGCGCAAAGTGCTCAAAATGCTGCCGAGGCATCTCCTCATCAGACTGGGTGCGCAAGGCGCGGGAACAGGTGTACCATCTGGCGTGCTTCGCGTGCGACGCGTGCGGCCGCCAGCTCTCGACTGGCGAGCAGTTCGCGTTGCACGAAGACAGAGTGCTCTGCAAACCACACTATCTGGAGACACTGGACGGGGGGTCCATTTCCTCTGATGGTAAATATCTCTGAATTGTGTTGGGATGATCCATTGACTAATTTTGACGCAGTCTCGAAGTCATATAACGACTGCAGGTTCCAGAAGTTTGTACAATATTAGTCATCAGCAAACTTTAACTGGTCACTTAGAACACACACCTGTGGATCATTCCTCGAATAATTTTCAGTGTGCTTATTACAATACAGCCAAACCGTTGAACGAATTCAGTCGCCCAAAACTTGTACCTACTAAAATGTATACTCTAGACGGGTGCGACTCCGAAGGCTACCACAAGAGCAAGGCCAAGCGGGTGCGGACGACGTTCACGGAGGAGCAGCTGCAGGTGCTCCAGGCGAACTTCCAGCTGGACTCGAACCCGGACGGGCAGGACCTGGAGCGCATCGCGCAGGTCACTGGCCTCAGCAAGCGCGTCACCCAGGTCTGGTTCCAGAACAGTCGCGCGCGCCAGAAGAAACACCAGCACACAGGAAAGGGGAAGCAGAATCAATGTTAGTATTAGGTACTTACTAGAAGTCGGTCCCGTCGGTTGTTCCTTCCTGACAACATAACTCTAACGGGTTACTAAGTTTAAAGCGAATTTATGTTGCTCCGCTGAGCGTGCAATTAAAAAGTTTACATAAAAACATTGCCGTATTACAAAATGTCTCGATCAATGGATTGGCCCGTGTGCTTGAGCGATTGCTGCGCTTTGCGAATGTCTGAGCGTGTTCTGTTGAACAGCGAGTTGCTCTATGTAGAGTTATGTTATATATTGTGTTCGTGTTGTCTGCAGTGATGTCGCGCGAGGACGCGGTGGGTTTCGGCCGCCCCATTAACCTCCACCTCACATACTCGTTCCAGAACAAACCGCCGTTTGTGCCCATAGGTAAGAACTGTACGTATTCACAACTTAACACACGTTTGTTGATGGAGGGTGTGCTATGGTATTACAGCAGAAGATTATTTACAAAGAACATAAGTCAGTTTACATTTTGCAACACAATTTTTTGATCAGTTTTTAGGTAATTACGTCAATTTGGTTATATGACTAGACACTAGTATATCTATTGCTTAAACTAGGCCTCGTATTTGTTCACTTCCGATCAAAATCAAAACGATAAACCTAGACAATTGCGTTAGATAATTGCCTACGGATACCTAACTAGCAAATTAACCACCAAATCATTAGTTCATCCATGATGAAGTTATAAAATGGCCTTTATAAAATACATATTTTACGGCAAATAATAGTATAATGTCCGTGCACTAACATATTTTTCTATTCATTTTCAGACGGAACATCATTTACGGACTCGTCGATGGACGAGCTCTCAGAAGACTCCTCAATCCACTGCATGCAGAGCGAAGTCTGAATAACCGCATCCAAGGAAAACTAATTTGTGGATCAACCCTTTTAATTGTGTATGCACATAGAGACGGAAAGCGAAGCATCGCGTATAGTGTCTCTCTTCGATGAATGATCATACGTACCTAAACCATATCTATAGTGTGAAGGAAACATCCGGCTGTCTGTTTTACGCTGACTGTGATAAGCACTTAATCACTTAATCAGCCATATTCCTAAATGATCAGTGCAAAATCATTTAACGGCGGGAAATTTTCAGTTTTGTTTGTTTTAATAATAGAACTGCTGTTTGGAATATATTTAAGTTAATTGAAGTTTATCACATATTAATAGAATCTATAATTTGACCAAGTTATAGAAGAGAGTTACATCTTCGTCGTCAGCAAACAATCAAACACGGTTCCAAATAAACAATCATAAAAATCATAAAGAAACATGGTTCTAGAAAAATATCAACAATTATCCAATTGTCTGTCGATATTTTCGCAGTCTCTACACCTGTATTAATTGCAACTGTCACCGAAGGTTCCCTAACTGGAATAGCTCGTCTGGACCTCGTATGACATCTAATGAGCCGCAATAGGAGCCTATTTGAGGCGCACTTCAATCCTTTCACCACAATGGATCGAGAGGGTGACACGATTATGTTAAGAAGAAGTAACTTGATGCGTTTGAGAGTGTGCGTGTGATGTGTCATCCATTTCTATGGCTAGTTCTATGGCTAATTGTTAATGATCGTTCTTCAGTTCACTTAAGCCTTAAACGCAATAGAACTATGTTATTATATGTAGTCTACTTTCGCGTTTAGAAATGTTAATACTGATTCCTTTAAGACGTTTCGAGGTGTACTTTAAGGCAATGGAGAGAGGTGCATATATCTTCAGGACCATACGAGTTAGCTCACTTATTTGTTTCCACAGCATAACCTATTTCCCCTAAACTAAAATATATAAACAAATAATTAAACGTAGTTACTGTTTGAAATAATTTAACATATTCCTTCTGCCAGCGCTGGCTAGGAACTGCTCCCGTGGGGCCCAGGAAAGGGGCCCCCACGAGATCGAAGACGGTGGCTATGTTATATAGGCCCATTAACTAAAATACAAGCAAGTCTGTCAGAAAAATAGTAGCGGATGGGCAAAACCATTTACATTAAATTGACGTCATGGAGGAGTCTTACTAATATTACAAGATATAATCTGGACAAACACACACCTATATATTGTAATATATAGTTATTTATTATAAAATAAACATATTTATTTTATTTAATAGTTCTGTGATAGTCACTATTATGTCTACTCTGTATCGGCAAAAGGTGACAATTTAAATTTGTCTCTGTTATTTAGCTACACTCATACCACCAAATAGGTACCAAGTTCTTGGATCTCACATTAATGTAACTAATGTTGTTTTCGTTAACCAACAAACATAAATTTCCTTAAAGTTATTATTGAAACCAACCGACACGCAATCATGTTCAAGGTACCTCGTAAAATAGTTTGGCCGATTTACAAAACTAGACCTTTTTTAGGTAGACAACGGTAAACGTCTGAAGAGGGCTGAAGGCTCTCATGTAGTTATTTAGTTGTGTAACACAAAACTAATGATCTAAAATAAGTAACCATTTACGAAGTCGTAAAAAAAGTTTGTTTTCATTGTATCCTTCATTTTTCAGTAATTTTCACACCAATTAATGTTTAACTATTATTCAACTTAAGGATCTTATTCTTACTGGTTATTTAAAATTGTAATTGTGGTATGAAACTTATTTAAATCATTTAAATTTAACGACTTACCCAAAACATAGAAGCATAAAAATTTTCCTCCTTGTTTTATTGTAAATAACTATTAAATTGTATAAGAATGACAAATATGAATATTTAATGTGTAAGTCAGAAAAAGCAATGTTGTTACTACTAACTCACTTTGCAATACTATTTATCTTTAACCTATTGACATGAGATTGAAGGCGTTATAATTGTAGCAAACCATTGTAACATAATGTAGTATCATGGCATGGAGTCCGCTGTATATACATTCCTGTAGGCTTAATTAATGTAAATGCATAGTTATTTTATTTATGATAGTAAATAAGCAATTTTCTAGTATCTTGTCATTTAAAATTTTGTAATTTAGAACAAGTACTAGGTACTTAAGTTTGATTTGTACAAATTATGAAATATATTATGTTGGTTATACAGTTTTTTATTTCAGACTACATTAGAATTAGAATAAAAACTATTATATACACATGCCTATAATAAGTTAATACTAAAAATAATTTTAACAACACTTAAATAAATCGATAATCGATTATTATTATCGATACATTAGAGTATAAATGTTCCGATTTAACTAAGTTTATAAATTATATATTCATAACACCGTATGTACTTTCACTATAAATAAGTAGGAAACCAAATATTATTTACATTCAGCATTCAACTAATAATCTTTTTTCATACAATATATTATTACAGAAATAAGTTTAATGTATCTTACAAAAAATGTAAATGTGTCATTAAATATTTACTTTTACATGAACTAATTTACTTCAAAAAATGGTTAAGTACGCATTTTTATGTTATTAGTTATATTATAGTCATTGTAAAATAATTTGAGTGTGTTAAAGTAAGTCAAAAGTTCTCTATAGACAGATAGTCTTCTGTCAGTAAAAAATACAATTAAGTATACTTCTTCATATTCTAAATCAAAACTATTGTGACATACAAATCCAGTAAAAACGATCAGTCATATCGAAAGTCTAAATTAAGCTTCTTGAATATTTCATCATTAGCTTTACATAGGACTGCCTCATTTGCTCAATAGATTTTAGTAGAATCATTAATTTGAATATAAAATAGTAAGAATAAGTAAATGATACTACAGTTTGACCATAGCATTGAGGAGCAGCTCCATCTCTTGGTGGACTTCTCGGAGAAGGTCAGTCATCTGTCGGGGTGAGTCTAGGATATCGATGCTCTGGGTGTAGGGGTTGTAGCGGACCGCGAAGCCACGGGGTATGGTTTGGGCAAATTTGCTGGAAACACAGGAAAATGTTAGGTTTCAGATCTGTGCTATTTCTCTTGAACTGTATAAAAAATTATAAAAATGAAAATTTCCAGCTCTTTTCTGAATTAGAGATCAGTAGAACTCTCGCCAAGTTCATCCGGGGAAGTACTGCCACCATGCCCATTTCTGCCGCCAAGCAGTAACGCTTTCGCGTTACTGTGTTCCGGTTTGAAAGGTGTGGTTGCCGGTGAAATTACAGGTACACGAGACGTGTAGGTGGAATGCCACCTACACGTCTCAGAGTTACGGGTGCATACGTTGCGACTTGGGTCTTGTGTACCTAGTAGGGGAGGACCCAAGCCGCATCGCTTGTTATGGGCTGAGGTTACCACTTAACACCAGGTGGGCCGTCAGCTCGTTCTGTAACTACAGTTACACATAATGTAATGTAATACATAATGTAATACATTACATTAAAAAAAAATATATATCAATATGGTATTACCCAAACGATCATATTCAAAGCTTATTCAGGTCTCTTGAAGAGACCTTATTTTTCACACACGACTTAAATTTGAATCCTGACATGAACTAAGATTAAGCAACTCACATCATTTTCTCTTTGGCGTCTTCAAAGCTGTTCGCGACAAAGTAAATCGGCTGGTACTCGGTGATAGGGTATTTGGTGTCGCCTGTGGTCTCGGGATTGAATTCCCGGAGTTCAGGCTTCTCTGTGAGGCAGTACTGCAGCTCCCCGAATGAGGAGAGGAGGCCCGCCCCGAAGGCTTTGAGCTCGCCTTCCTGTCGGCACAGGCCGAACTCTACAGTAAACCAGAAGCACTGAAACAAACAAGTCAAATGTTTATCTGAAGTAATCCAGGAGCAAGAATATTTAGCTTAGGACGATTTTTCTAAACAGATGATATAAAAAGAAAAAACATTAATATTGGCATACATTTCACACAGCGCCATCTAGCCCCAAAGTATGCTAAGTAAATAGCTTCTATCATGGGAACCAGACAACTGATGTAATACATTTTTTTTGTAAATACATATAATACATATCAATACCCAGCCACAACAAACACCAATGTTCGTCACACTGTTTGTCCTGGGTAAGAATCGAACCCACGACCTACAGCGCAGAAGGCAGGGTTACTACCAACTGAGCTATGAGGCCCGTCAAAAACATTCAAATAAACCAAATAATATAAATAGAGAAACAAATAATAATAAATAAATAATGGTGGACATTTCACACAGCACCATCTAGCCCCAAAGTAAGCTAAGCATAGCTTGTGTCATGGGAACCAGACAACCGATATAATACTTATATACTTTTCTTTTGTAAATACATACATATAAAACATATTAACACCCAGACACAGAACAAACATCAATGTTACAAATGTCATATAAATGTTTGTACTGAGTGGGGATCGAACCCACGAGCTACAGCGCAGAAGGTAGGGTTACTAACCAACTGAGCTATGAGGCCAGTCTCAAATGTTGGTATACAACAAGAGTTATGCTTTTAATGAGATTAAGCTTTCGTTAAAAAATAACATAAGAAGAATATCATATATTTTTCTTCTAGAACCAAAAAAGACATATAACGTAAACGATCTGATATGAGTCATAATTAGTATGATTACTAATTTGGATAAGTATTGTTATTAATTCCCCGTTCATATTTCTTTGCCCTGAGTGAAGACGGAGGTATATTCTCTTACCGTTGCTAACTTTTCGATGTAGTCATCGGGGGCCCCCAGAGACGCAAGTCCGATTTCCTGAGAGAACTGCGCAAAAGCGGGGTCCGCGAACAGAGGCGCGTGGCCGAGCAACTCGTGGCACACGTCAGGCTCAGGGGTGTACAGGGGCTTAGAGTGGTGCCTGATGTACTGCGTGCTGTGAAACACTCGGAAGGCCAGCCCAGCCAGGAAGTCACGAGAGGAGAGGAGCCCCGCCACTGGACGGAGGGTGAAACCAGTGCAGTCTGGAACATAAGTTATAATTTGAGGTATTGTTAAAACTTACTACACTCCTGGCTTTTTTCTGTGGACATTTCCCTCAACGCCTTATTGCCCGAAAGTAAACTAAACATGGACATTTCTCCTCTGCTCCTTATTGCCCGAAAGCAAGCTAAATATTGTATGTATCCTGACAATTAGGCAGCTGAGAGTACTCATGTAAATACATAAACATAATACGTACTAAAACCCAGAACAAACATCTATGTTCGTCACTCTAGTTTGTCCTGGGTGGGAATATAACTCACGACCTCCAGCGCAGAACAGGGTAACTACCGACTGAGCTGTAAGGCCAGTCATGTTTAATTTCATGGCCAATCTTTGTTTTTTATAAGTAGATAACTCACCCTTGAGGAAATTGGAGACATCTTCCAACTGAGGAATATTGTCCGCCCTGTATCCACAGTTCTCAATCAGAAGCGGAAACACGTGGTTGTGTTCTTTGCACGCGTGCGTGGGGTACAGCCCCGTAAGCTTGTTGAAGATCACCCCCCAAGTGGCGATCTCTTCCTTCGTGTAGTCGACGTGCGGTAGGGGCTCGCCGTGTTTGTAATTGAATGCGATGTCGGCAAAGTATTTGCGGCGGGCGCGGTACACGGGGTCAGTGAAACCTGGGTGGTCGGAGTCCAGCTCTGCTCCATATGACAGAATCTGGTTCGCGAAACGGTCCAAATCACGGATGCGGCGAGGGAACCAGGGGACGGCAGCTGGAAAAATTTTAATGTTTTATGTTTAAAGTTTAAATTCTTAACGAGCAAAGTGTCAGTTCAGGGTGGGGACTGGTTGAACAACTTACAGCGGTTATCCTTATAATTTCTCGAAATGATATTCAGGTATCCGACATTCTTCTTAAGCTCTTCCAGAGCACCTCCGAAATCACCAGCCCCATGCAGACACTCCACCATGAACTCGTAGCCGGGCCTCCTGGCTGAGGAACGCGACTCGATGTGACTGAGGTTGACGCCGTGGGATGAGAATATGCTGAGGTAGCGCGCCAGACAGCCAGCCTCGTCCTCGTGCTCGGGAGAAAACAGAAGCCACGTGGATTTGCTCGAGTCGCGGCCTTCCTTGATGTAATTGCCGCCCTCCATCAATTTTGGCTGAAAAGACACGACAATCTAATATATTTTTGAGAATACATATGTGTAATTATAATAAGTACGTATATAGAAGATCACTCATTTATAACTACCTGTTGCCCGCGACTTCGTTCGCGTGGAAGTCGGTTTTATCACGCACCCCTATTTTACCCCTCGGAAAAGTAGCCTAAGTTACTCCTTGTTACATCAGCTATCTGCCAGTGAAAGACCCGTCAAAAAAGGTCCAGCCATTTTAGATATTAGCCGGAACAAACAGACAGACAGATAAAAATTGTAAAAAAAAAAGTTTTGGTATTATGTACCGTGTATACATCCATATGCGCTTAGTATAAAGCGGTTATTTTAATATTACAAACAGACACTACAATTTTATTTATTTCTATAGATTAAATGATACTGGCAATTAATAAGACCGTTCATAGGTATCCCTTCAAATGGAAACCACTGGCTTAGATTGTTTGCAAGAACAATAAATAGATAAGACTAAATGTAAGAAAATATATATGAGTTAATAGTGATTAGTTCTGTGTTCAGAGAGCGTGGTGGTCTAACGGTACTGACCCCCGAGTTTCAATCCGGAGGTCGCCGGTTCAAATCCCTACGTGCACCTATGAGTTTTTCGATCGAAAGATTTATGTGCGCAATACCACGATCCCAAAACGATGAAGGAAAACATCGTGAGGAAACCGACATGTCCTAGAACTAAAAATTCGAATACATGTGTCGGGTGCACGAAAGGAGCCTCTTTGAGGCGCACTTACAATCCTTTCACCACACTGGTTCGACAGAACCGGCGACTTGAAGAAGAAGAAGAAGAGTTCTGGGTTTGATCTTGTTTAGACACCCGGCTTTAGGGCAACGACATCCATAGAGAAATGACAGCTGATAAAGTACTGTAAGGAGTAGACACATGCCTATTCATACGTCATCCTTATCACCTCGTGTAGTTATCAGCTTGAGGTCATCGGATCACAGCTATCGGTAGTGATGAACCCGCGCGATCATGTCTTGCGTCATACGAGAGCGAAACTTCCAGTGCACAATGCAGGTTATTCCGAATTATTTTTCAGAATACTACAAATTTCTATTCTACATTACTTTAATACTAGGTATCCTAGTGACCGTATACAGTATCGAACTGTATAAAGAAGAATTATGGAATTTTCGCATTCGAGTTGGTCTAAATGTGAGTGAAAATTTCGTGTGCTGTTCAATTTGAATTGATTTGTTTGTAAATTGGTTTGAGACACGGTAAGGCATTCTCTGGTGACAAATTAAATTTGCTGCTTCTCTATCAATTTCATGAAAAAATTAGATAGTATCGTTTTAAAGCAAACATATTGACAATGTTTTATTTGGATGGTAAAATGATTTTATTAAATACTAGCTTTTACCCGCGGCTGTGTTGATTTTGTGAACTAATTCTGGTTACCGATCGATACAGAAATTATTAACGAAAAAACTATTCATTTACTGAATTCAGGTTAACGGTTAATACAGATAGACGTTAAATTGAATTGCAATTATGTTTAATTTATTTTTTCTTTTTGTAACAAAAATATATCTGTAAATATTATATCAGTTGTCTGGTTCCCATGATTCATGCAATGCTTAGCTTACTTTAGGGCTAGATGACGCTGAATATTTATTTATTTAAGTTATTTTTATTATAAACAAAAACAAACAAACTCGTTTAAATTGATTAGGTAAAGAATCATTGAGCATAGAATTATTGATTATTGATTCTGAACTTCCAGGTCTGTATCTAATCATTTTTCTAAAGATAAATAAATAAATAAATAATAAATAATGGTGGACATTTCACACAGCGCCATCTAGCCTCAAAGTAAGCTAAGCATAGCTTGTATCATGGGATCAGACAACTGATGTAATACTTATATAATTTTCTTTTGTAAATACATACATATAATACACATTAACACCCAGACGCAGAACAAATATCAAATGTCACATAAATGTTTGTCCTGAGTGGAGATCGAACCCACGACCTACAGCGCAGAAGGTAGGGTTACTAACCAACTGAGCTATGAGTCAAGATATCAAAGATATCACTGGTGAGATTACGCAGCCTATATGTAACGATGCCATGTATGCAACTTTACTTCAAGTGAATAAAAATATTACTGCTTCAAGGTCTTCCAAAAAAAGCAATATTTCCTGTAATCACAGCAAGCTTTAATATCATTATATGATAAATATTACACCGGAAATAGGTCGCTGTATTAATATCGAACCTGATATTTTTCATGGTCATTACGTGGTTAATAAACA
The DNA here is from genome assembly GCA_947359385.1 of Chesias legatella. NCBI lineage: Eukaryota > Metazoa > Arthropoda > Insecta > Lepidoptera > Geometridae > Chesias > Chesias legatella. The sequence continues at coordinate 14,263,292 of OX375762.1, read as the reverse complement.
GTCAGTACGGGTAAGAAAAGGTGATTGTGCAAACCTGGGACAAAGCAAGCCTAATAACGTTTTATTTATTTTTAACAATAGATCTATAATGAATATATAATGTTGTAGTACCAAAATTGGTTCATGATTTCTTATTAGTATAAAATTTTAATTTAAAACCAAATCGGTGCAAGCCTTGACAACCAAAAAATTTGCGCGGAACCGTGTCACTCAAGCAGTCTCAGATTGGAAACGGTTTATATGAAACTTAAATTCTCGCCCCGATTCGTTGTCCACGAGCTTCATAAAAAGTAAGGACACGGTATAAAATTATCCCTCGAACATTTTATGAATGTTTTTCTTGTCTCGCAGAAAATATATTACATTTTAAATGTCAATTTGAGACGAGAATAGACTCCTTGTCCATCTCTCAATCTTATCGTATTTCATACTCTAAAAAAATATTGACGAAATATTGAAATGCTAGTAATTGCTTTAGATTCCAATATGGGTTATCTGTATTATTTACATATAGAAAAATTAAAAATAAAACAGTATTAAAGAGCGTATAAACTGCCTGTAGTTATATCGTTATGAATACAGAACCATAACCGTGTTGATAATAAACTTAATTTATTATAATGTAAAAAATACCATATAAAATATAAAAAAAATAAAAAAATTATAATAATAAAAATCGCTTTTAGCGATAAGGCCGCCCATTGTACCACTGTCGTCTACAGCAGTATATTTGTTTTTTATTTGTTTATTTTCACTTAAGGTGTACAATAAAGTTATATTCTATTCTATTCTATTCTATTCTATTATACCAAATGAGACACGCAACTGATGTGTAACTGTTTGTTCTAAATATATATTAATCTTGACAATGATGTTACTATTTCTACTAACGATAATCTAAAATTAGAAAGCATCCTTTTTATCTTGTTAATGGGTTAGATCATAGGTTCCCTACGTGGTCGATATCACCCCACTGTGGGCGTCTGAGACTTTAGAGTAGACACAGTAGAAGACCCAGAGAAAATGAAGAGGCATTAAGGGCTTGGGCAGGATAAAAAATATAGTCTCAAATCGACAAAAAGAAACACGTTAATCACGTACTAAAGTCAACTTTAATATTGGTAAAGTTTTGTTATTTTATTGTAATCATTTTTTTCATGTGTGCGAAAATTCACAAATTTCAGAATTTGGAAATAGTCTTAAAGTGGGCAGTGGGCAAAAAAGAGCTGACATCCTATGGTTTAGATAAAAACTCAACTTATTTTTCTTATAGATTCCTGGGCAGGAATCCAAGTCCTCATAAGGTAATGTTTCAACTCCATAGTACAACTATGTCAAATACGGTGAGTATTCATATTGACACTAATATGGCAAATAACATACATATATAAACATAAAATATAACTACAAACATATACAACAAAATGCTAATATATTTCCTTCTTTTTGACTTATAAAAATTTTATGGATAGATATGTAACAGATATGAAACAGATCGCAAGCATAATGGACAGCGTTTAAGCACGCTGTAGCGTAATGACGGTCTATCCTGTAATACGTACTAATGCCATGCAATTGTTGAAGAAACCCAATGTTTAGAATTTTTTTATTATTTAAATTCATTATATTACCTGAGTAATATATATCACGGCACTAGTTTCAACAGAAATAAAGTACACGCAAGCAAATACATGAACAGACACCTACGAATATTAGGATATAAAGTGTTAGAAAATTATAATATTTCCAAACTACGGTAAGATATGTCGATATTGTACCTGCAACAGGACTGTTAACAGGCAAGGTATGCAGTATCTACTGAAAAAATACTTTATACATATAAACTAATTAATAACCATGTATTAGGATAAATAAATAAAAAACGCTTTTTTAATCTATACAAATAAATGAAATTGGAGTGCCTGTTTGTAATATTCAAATAACCGCTTTTTACTAAGTGCATATGGATGTATACACGGTACAATACAAAAACAAAATTTTTTGTAAAAAAAATCTGTCTGTCTGTTCCGGCTTATCTCTGAAATGGCTGGACCAATTTTGACGGGACTTTCACTGGCAGATAGCTGATGTAACAAAGAGTAACTTAGGCTACTTTTCCGAGGAGTAAAATAGGGGTGCGTGATAAAACCGAACACGTGAAGTCGCGGGCAACAGCTATTTAATAAATAATAGTTTCGTTAACAAACCTTATCGGGCGGTGAGCCGGAGACTGGGGTTTCTGCATTTTGTCTCTGGATCTCCATGATGTAGAAGCACAGATGCGGGCGTGTGTTGCGCGTCAGTCGTGCGCGTAAACAACGCGGACGACGCGACGCGCGCGCGCTTATATTGTGGAGCGATGTCGCATCAGACACTGAGCGCTGTGGATGTGGTAAATACGTAGCACAAATGATTTCATTACATGTAACATAACAGGAAAAAGTGCTTATATTCGACCATTATTAACTATTGGAACTATTATACCTATGACACCTCGAAATCGAGAGCGTGGTGGTCTAGCGGTACTGACCCCCGAGTTTCAATCCGAAGGTCGCCGGTTCAAATCCCGACGTGCACCTATGAGTTTTTCGATTGAAGGATTTATGTGCGCAATGCCACGTTCTCAAAACGGTGAAGGAAAACATCGTGAGGAAACCGACATGTCCTAGAACTAAAAATTCGAAGACATGTGTCGAGTGACATGTAAGTACGTGCCAATAATCTCTAAATTCGTCATTGTGCAGATACACTAAAGCCAATATGGTTAAACCTTTTGAAACGTATGTATGTTATAGTAATGATCAGTCCGCCGGGAGCGGAGGGTAATCAACTAAGGTAGTTGAATCTCTAAATTCTTGGTGCATTTTGGTAATCAAAGTTTTTCTCTACAGTTTAAGTAGGTTTTATTTATACTGCACTTTTCAAGCAATAACTGGTCACTGAGATATCCGATTCCAGATTTAAGGCATCCCGTGGCATTTCAGAGCCGGGGGTCAGTTCGTAGCACAACTGCATTACCACATAGAGTCCCGATTGACGATATATATCATGTACTAGCTACAGCCCGCCACTTCGTCCGCGTGGAATTCGGTTTTATCACGCACCCCTATTTTACCCTTATTTACCCCCTCGGAAAAGTAGCCTAAGTCACTCCTTGTTACATCAGCTATCTGCCAGTGAAAGTCCCGTCAAAATCAGTCCAGCCATTTCAGAGATTAGCCGGAACAAACAGACAGAAAGACAAAAATTGTAAAAAATATTGTTTTGGTATATGTACCGTGTATACATCCATATGCATTTAGTAAAAAGCGGTTATTTTAATATTACAAACAGACTCAAATTTTATTGATTTGTATAAATGTATAATTAAAATTCTTAGCTCAGATACGACGTAGGTACGCGTAGCTTGTGTAACCTCTGCTCCGAGCTCACTACAATTAGTACATCCGGCGGCTGGTGAATGCACGCAATGTGACTGCCGAGTTGCGTTTGATTCGTAGTCGCCACAGCTTAGCAAGCTTTGCGAAGGTCGAGCAGCTTTTTGTCGAGATAAACACTCGGACAAAACCTGTCGCCTATAAGCAGACCGCTACAAATGATTGAATACTTGAACGCTTGAATATTATGCAATAAAAATAACTAGTGAGGTTTTTGCACAAAAAATAATAGAATAGAATAGAATATATTTATTTTCATATATGGAACACATAACAAATAAATATATAATAAATTAGGTGCACAAATATGTGTCGTCATCAGTCTAATTACTATTTTCTTATATTCTATATTTAATTTCTTTTAAATTATACATTTTGTCGCTGTAAAGGAGATAATAATAGAAGCTAAATGGTAAATTCATAGCCATAATTAAGTTTAAGGTTAATTTTTTTAAGTCTTTTTCTCCTTTCTTCTGTCTGTCTGTTCCGTCTAATCTCTGAAAGGACTGGACCGATTTTGACGGGACTTTCACTGGCAGATAGCTGATGTAACAAAGAGTAACATAGGCTTCTTTGTAAATGTTAATTCATAACTTGTTAATAATAATGATTTAACCATTTAGCTACTGTAGCTACTCTTTAGTCTCAAACTGAATTAAACGCGGGTACAGCCAGTACTACATAATATTCGTAATTCTCTGTTTTAAAATTTCCTGTCGGGTAGCGCAACAGAAATATAACTGAAAAAATTTGGGGGCGATGGTAGAATGATCAGTTTCGTAATCTAATAATAATAACTTTAACCAATGGCAAGAATATAATTAAAACTTATTTAATGACGGTCGGTATTTGACTGCGGAGACATAAGGATGCAGTGTGGTACGAACATAAGCTACTAGGGTGGATTATAAATGCCATTTATATATCATCATAATGTATATTTTCTGAATAATAATAATTACGTGTGACATATTACAGTAACAAATGACATATGACACATAACAATAACAAATAAGTGTGACACATAACAATAACAAATAAGTGTGACACATAACAATAACACGAATAATTTGGTTTTTACACTCATCACAGTCCCCGAAAAAACCCAATTATTTTTATAATAAACAATAATAATAAATATTTATTACACATTAACAATACACAGTATATGTACTGCAACTGTAAATTAGTAATAGCTACAGAAGTCACGAATGTTACGTATAGTGATTATGAAACACTGATATTCAGTACATATTTATGTATATCTTGAAAAATTATTACTTTAAAATAGTTATGACTGTGTCGCAGCTATTAACGTCCACTTTATTAACATATGTTGATTAATCTATTACCAGAAATGGTCGTTCCAAAACTCAAAAACACTAACTACTAAAGAATTTTCTCTCAAACAGTGTGTTCCAGAAGGAAACAATATACATAAACAATGAATTGTCCACTGCTTGTTATAATTATCGTATACATAAGTGCGCTTAAAGGGAAGCAGATAGATCGCAAAGTAGCTACGTACATCACATACCTTTGAATCTCTTTGTTTTCCTTTTATGCATGTTTACTTCCTAAGAAGTGCATTTCTATATGCATATCGTGACAAAACATAAGACTCCTTTCAAACACAAACACACACACACACAGATACACACACACACACACACACACACACACACACGTACACACACACACACACACACACACTCACTCAGAGGAACGCGCAACGTGTGTACGGGATGATCTCCCATGATAAAACTTAGGAGCTTGGACGAGGATCATCTTTGGGATGAGTTGATGTACACACATGTAAATGAGGATATTCCACGGCCTGTTGCATAGGTTGACATCAGATGGCGCTGCTCCATGATAACGCCTCAATGAAAGTCGTTTTGACGTGCTTAATACCTATACAAAAGCTAAACACATTACAGTACATTTATTGATAGCCTTTGTTATCACTGACCTCCTTATAGAACTCTTATGTCACGTATTACAACGGGGATTATGTCACAGTTCAACGTCTTTGACATCACTGACGTTTAAGGAATGCACTATCAACAATAACTGTGTGAGTCTCAAAGATGGTGCAGCTAAAACAAGTCCAAATTCGGCTCAAATCTATAAAAAACATACAGAAAATCACAAAAACTATGAAGATGGTTTCCGCTAGCAAGTAAAGTAATATAAAATTAAGTTAACTGTCACAGATAAACACCTTTTACTCCATGAGAATAGATGGAACAATGTGTATCTTTGATAATTTCACACATGGACATAATCTGTCAAATACTACCAGAACAGTGAAATAATGTTTCGGATTCCGGTGCAGAAAATCGGATCGCTGCGCTATTGTATCACTCACGTGGAAAGCAATAGAGAATTTACCGTATACACACACATATATATATTTCAAAAACTCATAAATTCTGCTTCGAAGGTCTCGGCCGTAATCTTTTTAGTCTAAAAACAAACGCTGATTAAGGTCCACCAATCTACATTAGAATTCATATTCACATCATATGTATACATTTGCCTTATTCAAACCTTTAAAAAGCCTTTAAAACGAGGAGACCCGTACACGATCTCCGGCGATACGATGGGATAGGAATGCGGAACGAGCATTTGGCCTAACTGGTGTTAAGTGGTAATCCCTGCCCATAACAAGTAATACGACTTGTCCCCTAGGCAGGATAAGACCCAAATCGCATCGTATCGCCCGTAACTCTGAGAAATGATTGTGTAATGTCTCGTGTGCCTGTAATCACATGTAAGATTCACGATAGAGGAATTGTTTTCGTATAAAGTTTTGATCGATCCTACTCGTAGATTCACAAAAGCTGAGCGCGAACTCCAAGCGGCCCGTCCGTTCGGCTACGCGCCCCGCAAGTTTTACGAGTCCTCACAGCTGGTGAAGGGAGCCGTGGATGTGAAGAAAGATGACAAGGCACCACCGGCCACGCCAGAACCCATCGTGGAGAAACCTGAGGACAAGGAAGAAGTGAAGAAACTGAAAAGGATCTACATTGCCATGACTTCCGATAGAGGTATGGTAGAATATAAATTATGACGTAGATAATACACGGAGAATGAAGTAAGTGCGCTACAAACAGCGCTTTCTGCAGATATGTAGAATAAGGTAGAAATTTTACTTATTATACGCAAGGTGCTTAGAACAGTTTGCGTGAGACGAGATGAATCATGAATTCATAGAACAAGGAAGTAATTAGCTTGGCAGATTGTATAAATATGCCGGCGTTTGTTCTCGATCGGTGCGAACTGATAAACGGAGAACGGTGTCCTCTATACGATATTACAATCTTTATCGAGAACATTTTGTTTTAAATTAATTTTATTGCGCGTCCATATTAAAATCAACAAATATGAGGCTATTAAATAATCATGTTTGTTTTCAAAACTGAGCCAAACGACATCGCAAATATTATTATATTTTTAGAGATATGTTATCGTGAAATAATGTGATGTAAACTGTTTTTTTTTATGGTCTGTCATTTTACTTTTATTGCAAACACTTCGACCATAGTAGATAAACTTTTAACTGTTGATTCTGTTACACGATACATTGGATGGGGCGCTAGTTTCTCTATACAAAACTATGATTTTCCTAATTTTCGTAAGTTACTACTACTATTAGTCGAGAGCGTGGTGGTCTAGCGGTACTGACCCCCGGGTTTCAATCCGGAGGTCGCCGGTTCAACTCCCGACGTGCACCTATGAGTTTTTCGATTGAAAGATTTATGTGCGCAATACCCCGTTCTCAAAACGGTGAAGGGAAACATCGTGAGGAAACCGACATGTCCTAGAACTAAAAATTCGAAGACATGTGTCGAGTGCACGAAAGGAGCCTCTTTGAGGCGCACTTACAATCCTTTCACCACACTGGTTCGACAGAACCGGTGACTCGAAGAAGAAGAAGACTATTAGTCGTGTCACTATCTCAGACCAGTGTCGTGAAAAGATTAAAGTGCGCCTCAAAGAGACTCCTTTTGTGCTCTAGACACACGACAACTACGTTTCGCATATTATTTTTTATACTCCAAAAACTCGAAGTGTAGTCTGTGGTGAACAGAATTGAAATTTTCACACAACATTGCATTTATTTAGATGAGTGTTTTTTTATATACTTCATATTCCAAATTTGTTGCGGGAACGGGAAATTCCAAGCCATTTAATATTAGAATTAACGGCCGCGTTTACCAGATAGGTAAAATGAGTCCGTTCTTGTTAAATATATGACAATATAACGCATACTTCACATTAGTGCACATTCTGGTATTTAAAAACACTTTTTAAACGCTGCCTTCTGCACTGTAGGTCGTGGGCTCGATTCCCACCCAGGACAAACATCTGTGTGACGAACACGTGTTTGTTCTGTGTCTGGATGTTGATATATTATATGCATTTATTTACAAAAAAAGTATATATAAGTATGTATATCAGTTGTCTGGTTCCCATGACACAAGCTATGCTTAGCTTACTTTGGGGCTAGAGGCGCTGTGTGACATGTCCACCATTATTTATTTATTTCACACAGCGCTTTTTTTGTAAATACATAAATATAATACATATTAACACCCAGACACAGAACAATCAATGTTACAAATGTCACATAAATGTTTGTCCTGAGTGGGGATCGAACCCACGACCTACAGCGCAGAAGGTAGGGTTACTAACCAACTGAGCTATGAGGCCAGTCAAAAAAAAAGTGTCCCTATATTATATCATCAGGGTTATGCGGGGGAGTCCACAGCGGGGTGGCGCGCCGCATCCGCCGCGAGATGGCAGCACGGAGCGCCGAGGGTCCCACACACAAGCTTGTGTGCATCGGGGACAAGTCCCGTACCATGATGCGCCGCGCGTACGCAGCCAGCATGCTCATCAGCGTCAAGGACGTACGTACGACATATTTTTGACGTGACAACGTCTTATAATTCGATAGAGCCGGCTGCACGCACGAAAAAACATGACTCATGCGGCGTTACCTCGCTCTGAGGCGTTCCATGTAAGGCTTGTGCAAGTGCAAGCGAGAGCGCGGAACGAGCGACAAAGAAGCACAATCGGCCTTTGCGTTCGGCAGCGTTCGACATCCGTCTCTCTCCTACTTGAGTGAGCGATGCGTCTGCGTGGACAGCTGCTAATACTTACATTTACATGTTTTGATCGAGTATCAAGTGCATATATACATACAAATCTATTAACAAATGAAATTAAAATTTTCTTTTGAAAAATGCTACCATTCCATCAGTATTTTCTTAAGACGTTGTCACGTTCAACTATCGTCAGTAAACCGACTTTACAGACAACCATTTTTTTTTTCTGTGATTGAGATACGGAACGAGCCGACGGCCCACCTGGTGTTAAGTGGTAACCTCGGCCCATAACAACCGATGCGACTTGGGTCCTCCCCTACTTGGTATGACAAGACCCAAGTCGCATCGTATGCGCCCGTAACTCTGAGACGTGTAGGTGGAATGTCTCATGTGCCTGTAATTTCACCGGCAACCACACCTCTCAAACCGGAACACAGTAACGCGAAAGCGTTACTGCTTGGCGGCGGAAATGGGCATGGTGGCAGTACTTCCCCGGACGGACTTGGCGTGAGTTCAACTGCTCTTAAACCCTACATATCTGTTTATACCTATACAGTTGTACAAACGGATTATGGCATTTCTGAAGATGCTCGCAAGCGTTTTGTCTCATAACATGCGTTAAACATGGACAAAGATAACATAATATACTTATATCTGCGTTGGTTCATAGAATTTTCTTCACTTTCCGAATAACTAAGATTATAATCCACCGCCAGATCTGTGCCGAGCTTATGCGGCGTAGATGCTGCTTATAGCGACAAGTGGAATGTTCGTCCAGGCGTATGTGGGCCAATACCTTCCTGTTACCTTATTCGTCAAACTCATTATTTCCATTAGGATCTTCTATGTTTAGTTAAAAATAATAATATTATCACAATGGTCAACTAACACGCGCAGCATAATATTCAACATAAGAAGATTACAATTATGCACAGAGAGAAAAAGAAACACGAGAACTCACTTTTAAGAGCAGTAGAACTCTCGCCAAGTTCGTCCGGGGAAGTACTGCCACCTTTTTTCCACCATTTCTGCCGCCAAGCAGTGGTCAAGCATGCATTCGCGTTACTGTGTTCCGGTTGAAAGGTTTAGTTGCCGGTAAAATTACAGGAACTTGAGACATTCCACCTATACGTCTCAGAGTTACGGGCGCATACGATGCGACTTGGGTAGTAGGGGAGGACCCAAGTCACATCGGTTGTTATGGGCCTAGGTTACCACATAAGACCAGGTGGGCCGTCGGCTCGTTCCATAACTGTATAAAATAATAAGAAAAAACTATTCATTTGTGATAAAAATGTTTCTATGTCGAGACGAGACGTGCGACCTACATTTGTATAAGGATTAAATTTTATGTTACCTCCATCTCCATCGATTACACAGATCTTCCTACAGATTCCCAGTAAAATTTGATAATGAGGGTATTACAGCGTTGATTTCCTATTCCTATCTTCCTACGCAAGTAAACTAACTGATTATATCGCGTGCAGATCGGACGGATCGCGCCAGTGTTCGCGGACGCGTCCGTAATGGCGGCCGCCATCACCGAGTCCGGTTACGCGTACGACATCGGCGAGATATACTACAACAAGTACTTCTCGGCCGTCAAGTACGAGATGACCATCATGCCCTTCTTCAACAAGTTCCGGATCGAGGTACAGTTCTGGCGGTGAACCTTGGCTGCTCCGGAAGTAGCCTTTCCATTTTTAACGTTAATTAGTAATAAACATCTGTTCAGGTTGTTGGATTTCAAAATGGCCGTGACGCGCCCGTTACTTTTTATTAATGTGAATTACAGACGGAACGAGCTGATAGCCCACCTGATGTTAAAATGGTAACCGCCACCCATAGACAACAGTACGACTCAAGTCCTCCCCACCAAAGTACGAGATGACTCAAGACATTGCGTTGCATCCATCACCCCGAGACGGAGATGTTACGTCTCATGCGGCACCCACTCCCTTCCACTGGAACACAGCAATACGAGTGCATCACTGCTTGGCGGCAGATTAGCAGGTGTGGTGGCAGTACTTCTCTAGGCGAACTTAGCACAAGTTCTACTGCTACTTAAAGTACTTGTCGCTTCTACGTCCTAGGCTCAGTGTATAGGGTGGTTCATTATGTGCCTACCACTATGAAATGGCACATGCATGGTATCAAGGATGGTATGTTGCAGACTGCCCCCAATATGAACGCGTTCGACGACGTTGACGCTGATCAGCTCGAGTGCTACGCCGAGTGGACGCTGGCTGCGCTACTCTACTACGCGCTGAAGGTCAGCATCTGTCTACCCACCATGGAGGCAGTACTTCGTACAACTGGAGGGCTGACTGAGGCCCAAAAAGCGGTCTCGAAAGAGACAACTTCTAGGTCAAGGTGTCCTTGTCTAATATGGTGTAATAAAAATATAATTGTCTATAATGGCAATGTGTGCGAGAGGGAAACCCATACCTTAGAACTTGTCTCTTTCAAGACCGTTTTTCCTTACAATAATTGGTAACGCAAATTGAACTTTATGTCGTGCTGATAAAGTATATTTTTAGTTTTTATGTCAAACGTAGTAAGCACTCCTGTTAGATATTATCTCTATGCTACCCACACAATGCTGACTAAAATCATTTGCAGCTAAACCCGCCGAAAAATTTGGCAATGGAACATCAGTAAGTCTGAATTTAAAAAAGTCTGTCTCCAAAATAAGTTGTCTCTTCCTATCTACCTTGCATCGAAAGAGACAACACCTTTTAGGCCAAGTAGTCCAACGTTTATAGGCGAAACAGCAAGATGAACGTTGAACTAAACTACAGGTACCTGTCCCTGTCCGGTGAAATGATTGTCGTACAAACGATGTCAGTTTGGTTGGTGTCTACAAAGTCAAAGTCAAAAACTTTATTTTCTTAGAATTCATAAAGAAATGGTTTGGAAACATCAATAATATTCAAAACATCGCTAAGTTTGACACCTGTTCAAACCCTATCTACTCACGAGACATAGCTATCTCAAAACCAAAAATTGTTCTGCATTCTGCATTGACTGGCACTTTTGGCCCGTGAGCCAGTCAGAACATAATAAATCTGATATTATGTTGAAGAGTCGTCACAGAAATGAAATATTTATGAATCTTTTAATCAAGCTATTGCCTGACCGCAGTTTCGCCCGCATGATATTATTTAGAGTTATTTCAGTTTATCAACTACATGTGTTCAAAATATCAGCTAAATCGGTATTTTTAGCGTAAAAGAATAGTCAACAGACAAACAGAGCACACATTCGCACGTTTATATATTAGTTGTTACTGAGCAGGAGGGCGCGGCTTCTGAGCAGTCCGCTCGCATGGCGGCCATGGACAACGCGACCAAGAACGCTGCCGAGATGATCCGCAAACTGACGCTTCTGTTCAACCGTACCCGTCAGGCCGTCATCACCAGGGAACTGATCGAGATTATATCCGGAGCGGCCGCCTTGAAATAGTCCGCACTACCCCTGTGCACAGAACAGTAAGGTGATTACGTAGCTTGTCTGTGAGTTATTGTCGATTCAATGCCAAAGTCGTACATCTCTTCTATTCTATTCTATTACATCATTGACAATGAAATAAACTGGATCAATCAAAGTATTTAAATGTAATCGACCCCTCGACTGATCGAGATCATTATATGCCGCTGCCTGTACAAAATAACTACAGTTTTTAGTTCTAAGACAATCATTATATTATGCCGATTGTGTCTCAGTACGGTTACGGTAACGGTGCCAAATAGATATCGTACCTATTTCCCTTGATTCATTTGCTGTCTTTTAGCTATCACTTGTTCAAGTTCACGCAAGTTTTCTCTCGTAAGTGAATAAAAAGTAGGTAACAAAGCATGGCGTCCAACAAAATGTTTGATAACATAAACAGACAATTAAAATCATGATAGAAAACCATCAACATAGTTTGACCAGGGCAGTCGCTTAATTCAGTTTGATGGTTTTAAAATTCAGTCGGTGGTCTGTGTCGGTTCTTTTCATTCATTAGAGAGAGATAGAGATAAATAGAGAGAGAGAGAAAGCAAGTTGCGTGGCTAAGGTCAGAATCTTCAGCATATGGCCAATTTAGTGATTTGAAAAAATAACGAAATATTCATAAGACCCTTTGCAATTCTTGTGTCCTAGAAATGTAGAGCATCTTGTGAATAACTATAATAATCTTTAATTTGATACCATGATATATTCACAGTTGGGCTTCCTGATTCATTAAAAAAGGTACCGGAAAAGCAGTGATTTTTGTGTATACGTCCATTGCAAAATCTTTTCGAGTCAAAAGACAATATTCAACACACATTTCATTATTTAAGAGCAGTAGAACTCTCGCCATGTTTGTCCGGGGAAGTACTGCCACCATGCCCTTTTCTGCCGCCAAGCAGTAACGCATTCGCGTTACTATGTTCCGGTTTGAAAGGTGTGGTTGCCGGTGAAATTACAGGCACATGAGACATTCCACCTTCACGTCTCACATTTACGGGCGCATACGATGCGACTTGGGTCTTGTCATAACTAGTATGGGAGGACCCAAGTCGCATCGGCTGTTATGGGCCGAGGTTACCACTTAACACCAGGTGGGCCATCGGCTCGTTCCGTAAATGTATTACATAAAAAAAAAAAAAAAATTAATAACAATCGATTGTGAATTGTGGCCTTTTTGTCAGGCGCTAACGAAGTAAATCTGTTAAGCCAGAATTATCTAGAAATAATAAAGTGGGTATGACTTGAATACATTTACTTCTGTTGAGTTTAATTCAGTGTTTATTCCTTTTATAACACATAATAATGTAAATTATATTTGTTTCTGGAGTGATTTCAAAGCTGTAAAAATAAAATTTATAAAAGATGCAAAATCAGCAGTGAGCACTGAAGTAATGCTATAGCTGGGAATACAGCCTGCTTATGAAGTTTACCCACTAATATCCTCCATCATAGAGCTGAAGTGTGCCAAATTTTGAGATTGTTGAGCTATTTTCCACAGACAAAAAGCTTTGTTAAAATTGCATATAGTTTGTTTTGGCTGTGGTATCTAAACAGCAAAAATATAACATAAATGTAACAAGACGCAAGATATTTATATGTTAGAATCTGCTTATTGAATAAAACAATATTAAAATCTTAGGTTTTTATTGAATAGATTAAACAAATATGTAAATATTACAAACTATTACACAAAAAAAGATCTGAATACAAAAGTAAATATGGCCTAGTGTCCTGTCTCGAGTGCAACTGATGCAACTGATGAGCTAACATAAACACACCACACAACTCCTTACAATGTCTGTGTACTTTCACCAATATCAATAACACAGTAACACATAATATAAAATCTCATGATGTGTAGTCTTAACCTACAACTATTTGTATTGCTGTCTTACGTAGACAAAAGTGTGTAATGACCTTATTATCATTATTCTACCTTTAAGATAATGTACAGAAATGCAGACTTCGATGTAAGAACAACTAGGTACTGGCTATAAGTAGCAAAAAAGCACATTACATCTAAAATATCTCCAAATAATGACCTTACTTATGCTAAGTGAAGATGGGTCTGCGGGGAGAAATAAGAGTACTTGCACAGGTGCAGACAGAACAAACTAACACACTTTGATATGTTTAGGCGTATGACAAAACATCATATCCTTGCAAGACAAACAAGTAAATAATATGCATAGATAATGTTTTGTTTACCTTCCTATTTTGAGGTTTCACTCGAGAAACCCCACTGGAATCATCAGATAGAGTCCTATAAGACATCTAATTGTATGTAATTTTCATAATTGTTATACGCTTGTCTGAGTTTTAACAGTGGCCGAAACGTGTGTAAGAATTACAGCTTGATTACGACAACCAATTTTAAATTACATTTATTTCTGTTGGTAGCGACTATGTGACACTTCAATGTTAGGTACCCTTTATAAATGGCGCCGCTACACGAAAATGGACTACACGTACAAATATTCCCCACGCAGCACCATACTCATGATAAGAGGTCAAATACTCTCGTTTGGAGCTGTGTGGCTGCGATCACAGGTAGCAGGGAGTGGCCTGCGATGTGCTGAAGATGGCGGAGACGGCCGCCCAGGTGGACGCAATACCGCCTACCACCCCGACCGTGATCACCTCGTAACACACCAGCTTCATCCACCCGGGGGTTTCGCTGGAACACACGTCGACACACCGTTTATCAAACATGTCAATAATTCAAGCAATAGAAACGTAACGTCTATAATATATAGGTCCCATAAATACTTAAACAAAAAAGCGTATGTTGATCACACAAATGTTTGGCCCGTCCAATGTTAGATGGCTGACCTTTTGCTTTGCCGGCAGCGCTATGTAGAGTCACAATCGACTCGATGGAAACTTGAATACGCTTTGTTATCCCGGTACACCGCAGGCCAGTCACATAAATTAATAGAAAATATGGTATACGTTATGGTATACTGACATGGGGGTCTGTCCCTCGCGCGGCGTCTGATTGATAAGGCTGAGGTAGCAGAAGCAGGGCAGAACGAAGGTGAGCAGAGCGACGCTGGTGCCGCCGACCAGTGCCAAGATGGTGTAGAACCGCGGGATGCTTTCGCCGATGAACAGGATTCCGGCCATGATGGACAGACGCACCGCCATGCGGTATCCGGTCGAGTCTGACGGAAATTAAGTCATTCAGTATAAATTGAGTGTACTTTTTTATGTAATAACCGATCGAAATGGCGAGGGTCCTCCCGGGTACAGTTAAGGGATGACCAAAGTCAAACCATAACTCGCCAGTAACTCAGTGAGGATGGAATGTCTCGTGTGGGTGTCTCTCGCCGGCAACTACACCTTGCGAACTGACACTGTTAAAGCAAATGCGTTAAAATAGTTATGGTGGTATCACAACTACGTAAGGACTAAGGCCATCACTTACAATCAATCAAGTACGAGCGGGAAGGTATGGAAGGAAAACTTCCGTCCGTCCAGGTCTAAGTAGGTACGCAGATAACTTCGCAGGACAGACCATTTTATTTCGAATTTAGCTAATTGAAAATTAACTTTTTTTATGTAATACATTTGCGGAATGAGCCGACGGCCCACCTGGTGTTAAGTGGTAACCTCGGCCCCTAACAACTGATGCGACTTCGGTCCTCCCCTACTAGGTACGACAATACCCAAGTCGCATCGTATACATCCGTAACTCTGAGACGTGAAGGTGGAATGTCTCATGTGCCTGTAATTTCACCGGAAACCACACCTTTCAAACCGGAACAGCGAATGCTTCACTTGCTTTTTAACGTAATGGATAATAATATCTTTGGTCATTAGATACAGTTCACGTACAAGACCTGGTAGAGTTTACTTGAGCCATGCGAGTAGATACTCGACACTTACCTGGAGGCACGTTGTAGAGCTCTTCCATCTCCTGGCAGACTGGGTTGATGAGGATGATGAAGGCGAACACCAGATGAGTGGCCATCAGGATGTTGCCGGCCACCGTGAGCGGAGTGGCGGCTAAGGAAGCCGCCACGTTAGGCGCTACCGCATCTCCGTATACGCCGTAGCCGCCGATAGCAATCGGCAAATACAGCAAAAGAATAGCTGCAAGAAATAAGTACGACATCAGTACTAGCCATTTCCGTAATGGCTCCTGCGATGCATGACTCTTATAAACGAGAGTTAATGGGCTATTTTTTATTACTAGGTCTACCGTAGTCACATTTTAGTGATCTATGCCAGGCAGTGCAACTATTCCAAGTTGTAGTTTGGAGGCACAACTGGGTATGGATGAACTCCACACATAACTAGGTTCCATTTTATTGAACCCTGAGCTGAACAGGTATAATGTTTGATAGGGGACATCAGGCCAGCCACTTTCACGTCCAATCACATTAAGAATCAGCAGTTTATGATAGAAATATATTTGATATAATACCGAAGAAACTGTAGTTGATGCTCTTGCCGAACTTGGTCTTGTCAGACATGTCGTTCTGAATGGTGGGGAAGGTGGAAGCGCCTCCGAACGCGAACATGATCATTCCAAACGCGAGGAAGAAATCCTGCAAAATAAAAAGGTACCTATTAGACATCAGTATAACATCCTACCAGAGATCGGGCGTTTGTTGAATGAATGCCATTTAGGGAATACCGATGCACTTACTACGCGCAATCGCGCCAGCGCTTAACTCACTGAAGAATAATAATTGTAAATAAGTCTAATGTTGGAATGTAGCCCTGAACAAGGTTGCCTAGGATTTTTACTAAAATCTAGGTTACGAAGAAGAAAAACATGGATATCTCACGCAAGACTGCATAAGATGCAGGAGCGTTTTCTAGACCATATATTTTTGTAATGTTCAAGTTCTTACTCTCTTCTTACTTAAGTGTGATGTGTGAAGTGAGTTCATGAATTTTACCTCGAACCCGCGGATTCCCCAGCGGAACACGAAGGGACGGATGTCGTTCATCATCTCGATGAAGTAGAGAATACACGCCGCCACCGCGGACCCGAACGCGATCACGCCGGTCCATCTGAAAGTGTCCAACGATTGTCATTCATACTCAAGGGCGGATCCAGGAGGGGGTCATGGGAGTCATGACCCCCCCCCCCCCCCCCCCCCGGATTGGGTCCAGGACCTAGGTGGACTATTTCACCTAATATAACCACAATTCACTACTAATACTAATTAATACTAATCTGTTCTTATATTCTACTCATACCAGTGAACCAGCCCGCAATTTCGCCCGCGTGATATTTAGTTTACCTTCTTAGTAGTGGAATTTCTCAAACCCCATAATAGCGAGCGCCTATATCCCAATAGAAACCCCCATGCAAAATTGCAGACATATAGAGTACCTATAGAGTTTCAGAGATTTCATGAGACATCTACACTAATATTATGAAGATGTTTAAGAGAGAACTTTAAGAGAGTTGGTAACATAATTATGTCTTAAAGACATTTTAAAATTAATTTTATCCTGTCCGTACTAATGAAAGTAGATAATTAATTTCATGTCGAAATAAATTTGCTTATCGTCAGGGAAATTTCTTGATATAAATAAAACTCTACATGTATTTTCAGGCAGGAGCTATCTTGTAAAAAAATGAAATGTATATTCTCTGTAATGTGACTCAAATCTTCGCAAATAGTCTGACGTGAGTAGGTAACATTTAAACCAATCTATGGAGTAACATTGACGAAATAATATATATGATAATGAAATATAAAAATATGGAATGATGAAAAAACTTACTGAAAGTCTCTGGGAGTGCCGAAGAACAAGAGGGGCGTCATGGCACCGACGACCACCAGGTACCAGCTGCAAATGGTGACTGTGGGCAGTAGCGTCAGCAGCAGCTGCCCGATGATTTGCGCTGCTAGCAGCAAATACACCACTGATGCGCCGAACAGTGTAACGATCACAGCCATCGACACCACCACGCTGGAACAACATTTCTAATGTTACAGAACAGTTGTGTGTTCATATTTCTCAACGACATTACTTTGACGATTTGAAGATTGCTTGACAAATAAACACTGAGGAAAAGGAATCCCTCCATTAGGGGTTTGTGTTTCTTCCCCATGGAGGGTCGGATAGGGTTTGAAGAGGCATCAAACTTATCGATAAGTACGCGTGACCTTATGTTTTAAATAATATTGAAGTTTCCAAGTTTCTTTATGAATTCTATGGAAATGAAAGTTTTTGACTTTGATTTTGAATGCGATGCTGTGGCTCTTCAAGACGATGCCAACAGATTGTCCTGTTGGTGTTCCTATGCGGAACGGGATGTTTTTAAATGTTGAGAAATGTTCCTATGTAAAGTTCACACGAAACCATACAACTCGAAACACGATTGATAAGATAAAAGATATCGATTTGAAAGATAATAAAACTATCCGTCATCACTATTGATTCTAAAGTGCAGTTTTTTCAACATATAGACGAATTATGTAAATCTGCACGGAGCATGCTGGGTTATGTTCAGAAATGCTAAAGTTTTCAAAAAAGTTCAAGCGCTAAAAAGCTAGAATTTTGAGTTTTAAAATTAGAAAGTCAACATTTTCATAATAGGGAAGGTGATTTCTGATTCATTTGGTTGGTCATCCAGATTTAGTGAACAACTATGTTGCTTAATCATCGGACAATCTGAAGTGGAAACTGAACACGCATTGTTTGGCTTATGGACACAACTCACAATATAAATGAACAGAATAATTAGTAAAATACCTTTAAACAAGGTCATGGTCATATCTGAGAAAAAGGTCAAACCCATCGAAGACCTACATCATATAACTATCAAACTTCCAAACGCCACCGAAAATCATGCAAAACTTAATTCGTTTCTTCATTAAGATTAAATTTAGATTCCGGGACAGATGATGCCTGTTTAGCGTTCGAACGATGTATGTAAAGGATAAAAAGCTCAAATATTTGTATTCCACCGATTTTACTGACACCGATTGCACTTAGAGAACCTAGACTCTAGACACTTACCTGCGTTAGGCAACGTACCTACTGCGGCAAAAATGAAGGAGACAAAGGAGAGCTTTAGTATTGAATCAATTGAAATTGAAGACGACAGAGCCCTTAGCTTAAACTGTACTCAGATCATAAACCGATAATATTTACATTGATGAAAAACAATATATTATAACTGATGGATGCAACACGTATTGTTGTATCAAATTTACCAATCAAACCATAATCCGTATCTAAATTCGACACATGAATTTCTAAATAAAATTTTGTAATCCAACATAGTTAAGGAAATAAACAGTACATGGTAGCACACACTATCAGTAAAGATATTCCCTCATAGACTACGAAAAATTTGTCGATGGGCCGAGTCGAGATGTACGTTAGTTATGCATATCTATGCAGTGCAACAAAAAATGCAATTATCTTAAATGAACTACAGGTAGATGCATAGAGAACTCTCGAAGATAAGAAAGTGTAATATGTGATATGTATAATCATGCATGTTTGCATCCTTTGTTTCACACTATTTACATACGAGTACATAATAAAACTACGCCTGTTTCCCGGAGGGGTAGCCAAAGAGTACGGTTTTCCACGTGGCTACGATCCTGACATCATCCTTTGCTTCACATTGTTTAGTCTTATTTATTATTATGTATAATAATTAATAAAGGGGGAGGCTATGCCTACCTAAGTATTGACATTACGAGCTAATAAAAGGACGTGTCGATCAGAATTCAATTTTTAATATATCTATGACCTACACCAGAACACCCATCAATCAAAATCACAAGGTTATATCTTGGATAGTAAGCCTTTTGCAGCCATTTCAGTGTTGCCAATATTAGTCGCCACAGCTTTACTACCACATCCATTTTTCCTGCCTAGTAATATTAATAAAAATGGGATGGACACAGTGTTTAATAGTAAATAATAATAGTGAATGGCTGAACTTGATCTGTTGTAGTGTTGTGTACCTAGAAGGGGATAGGGGGTGGGGTTACCTCCAGGCGCGGCCCAGCGTCTGGTCCGCGATGATCGCGTAGGGGTTGCGCTTGCGGCTTCGCATTGCAGGGTCGCGCTCCTCGATGATAGACCAGCAGTCGCCGAGACGCTTCCCGCTGAAGGCTGCTATTGCGCACATCACCACGATCACCGGCACTCCGATCCATCCTGGTGTACCACGTCATACATTATTGATGAATCAGGTTTGGGGGTGAACTTACATTGATAATAAGAGTGCATTAGTATGTTTATTGCCGAATCACATGTATAGAGATGTTAAATATTATTGATCGTTTCAATGTGTTCTACCCTAGTTAGGTATTTTTTAAATATTTCTATTAAATTATATGTTTGAGCGTAACAGTGTTTTGTGCACTGATCGCAGCCAAGAAGGTGATTCATAGAACTTTCCTTGCAGTCAAATAAAGAGGCACTTGCGTGTGTTTATTAACATTTGGCGCCAACGCAACGGCTCTGAACTCTAGTATCTTCAGATTGCATAGCTATCTATAGATAAGTATAGATAGTTGTATGTATAGTATACTACTATATATGTTACATTCAATTCCATTTGTAGGTCTGAATGTACAGCCCATTACCAAAAATAAATATGGTTACAGAGTAATGACAAAACCGTTGGTCCGAAAGTGTGCAAGGTTCAGCTGAATTGTTTTTTATATATATAAGTATATACTTTACATAAAAATGCGTTCGCTTGTAATTAAATTAATTATTAATTAAATATACATTTATAAAAAAATACTAAAGAATGTTATTTGCATTTGTAATACTTATAGCTACAGGTGTCTAATAACTTAGATCAATCTAGTTATTATTTGCAAATTTAGTCATTTATTTACGTAAGAATACAAAGGCAAAAAACTACGCAGCTTTTTCGCTTCTCTTAATCAGTAAAACAAATCTCACATTATAATAAATAGGTACTGCCCGCGGCTGTGCACGCTTTGTACCAGGTAAAAGAAGTCATAATTCGTGCGGACTGCTTAAAATCGAGCACCGAACCTATTATCCTTACCTATGATGTTGTGACAATTTCTGAATATTATTATTATTAGTCGCGATTAGTTGTACAAAAGGTAACCAACTAATTAAATGAATTCATAATTCATTCACTAAGTAAGATTTCACTAAGTACTCAATTGTTACAAGGATCGTGCTCGAAAAAAAAGGAATCCCTCCATTAGGGGTTTCTTGTTTGTTCTTCCCCATGGAGGGTCGGATAGGGTTTGAACAGGCATCAAACTTATCGATAAGTACGCGTGACCTTATGTTTTGAATATTGACGTTTCCAAGCCATTTCTTTATGAATTCTATGGAAATAAAAATTTTTGACTTTGACATAATTTTCTAAGACATTCGGTGCAAGAGATGTTCTATGGACATTAATTACAACTTCCTAGTGTTTTTTGGCTCTCGAATGACTCAAACCGTAAACAACAGCAGAAGGGATAAGAAATATTAATAAAGAGTAAAAAAAAAACAGACACAAACGCTAACAGTTCATGTGCAATGTTTGCTCATTCTGAGCTAGATAAAATTACTAATGTAAGTATGTTTAAGATATGATGCAACACATAAAGCTTCCCAACCGACTTACAACGATCCTTACCTACGAGGAGATAGGTTTTCGTCAAACAAATAAATGATTCAATCGATTGTTATATAAACTGAAGGATAATACTTATTCCTAGTAAGGGAGGACCCAAGCCGCATCGGTTGTTATGGGCAGAGGTTACCACTTAACACCAGGTGGGCCGTCGGCTCGTTCCGCAATTATATAATATAAAAAAGGAGGATATAACAATTCCGTAAGTATACCATAGAGAGACACCTCCCGCTCAGTACCGCTCAGTACCAACGGAAGAACCGGATGGAACTATCTCTAAGTGTCATACCCCACAGAGACGACACAATATGTAACATTGGACAGTGACGCTGACCCACGGTTACAAGAAGCGGTCGAATCCTCAATTACCTGAACGTTACTTACATAATATGAATGTAAGATTTTAACAATAAATTTGTATTATATGAAATCAATTAGTTATTGATTACTTATGAACTACATTTCTGTATAATTTTTAACTTATATATTTTTTTAAATACCAACATATCTTGCCCTTTTGGTTAATGAAATAGTTAACGTAAAAATGTAAGTTGTTCCGCACGCCGCATAGATTAAGCAATGTGTGATTAAGTTGAATGACTTTTAATTATGAAGTGTTTAACTTGATGTTACTTGATAAGCTGTGGGTACTTACTTGGAACTTGCAAGTGCAGCGGACTCATACTTACACTGATATAATTATATGTCATATATCCATATGGGATAAAGTCGATCAGCGTTTATTGCCAAAGGGTACCTATTATGTAACCGTCTATTAATTAGTAAACCACGCCATTCAAATAACATATTGCGTAAAGTAACACCTAACTTAGACAAAAGAAGAAAATGCATTTATCGCCCAATGACATAAAAAAAACGGTAAGGTCAAAATAAACCATTAGTGATAAAGACACCTTATTTTAATGATTTATCTTTACCAAGCTTCTTCTCTAAAGATTCTCTCTGAATTTAACTAAGGTATTTCGTAGCGGCAACGAATGAAAAAATACGGATAGACTGACCCTGAAGTACCCCTGACCCTGACGATCACATGCTATAGGTACCTACGTAACCTCGTCCATAGATTTTGTATGAGAGGTGATCTCAAAACTGTTATTATAAGTCTTCATATAAAATTAAAAACTAGACTTATTCCAATAATGTTTACCCGTGCTTTTAACTCAAGCACGCAAAATCACATTACCCAAATTTAATTCATTAGAAACCGATGAAATTGGAACATGTTACCAAACCAGTTATGTCTGTGCGTAGGCAATCGCGAGGTTTGTACTCGTAAGTACATATCTGTGGGTGGGTAACATACCCGTTACTTGCCCACCTACCTAGCTAGAGGATGAACAGTTGACCTTCAGTTTTATTCTCCAATTAATCGAGCTTTGAAACATGTTAAGCAAACATATCATTCTACCTGTCATTGACCTACATTTAATTCAATCATAAGTATCATGGAAATAGAGTTGATAAGTGATAAGTTTGATTTTATCTTCTCGATTACGAAGTGGTTCGAGCAACAAGACTTATATACCCTTGTGGGGGTCGAGGGTCGGGTGTTCGATTCCGCATTGGACATAAAATTATGATATCTATATTATATTTTATCAGATTCACGTTTAGCTGTATGTTGTTGCTTTGAATAGCCTTGGTATTAAATGGTGTTGTATTTTGGGTTGTGTTATTTTGTAGTTTGGTTACCTATGAATCTCTCTAAACTGTAGCCACTTTCTTTTAAAGATAAAGTAATTATCATCCATCAAACTTTATAGTATAGGAGGTAAGTATCTATAAAAATGACATGATTGTAATGTTCAAGGGTGAGATAGGTGAGCAATTAATGTATTAGATTGACGAGACAGCCGACAACACAAGAAAAAATATCCAAATAACTGAGTGGCGTGATGGCGAGAATGTGACCGATTCATTAATATGCTCATTTCCATACTAGAGCTGTTTTACCAGTTCCTAATATAAAGCCTTGATATTTTTTTCCACTGTTTTCCATATTGTAACACTTTTTTGATATGATTTAATTTTGAAGTTTTATTCAAGAGAATGAATATGGATTCCTTATTTTACATAAGAATATTTTTTCTTGCTTTTCAATGCTTTTGTTGTCATTTTAAATATTACGCAATGAATGAAAAGGATATAGTGACAAATTTTTATTTCTATCACCAACCTGGAAGTAGCACCAGATTATGGTCAAATCACAGACTTATAGAGCCTCTTTGAGGCGCACTTACAATCCATTCACCACACTGGTTCGACAGAACCGGTGACTCGAAGAAGAAGAAGAAGAAGAAGACTTATAAGCGAATCTCCAGCGGCCGAAAATTGCGTGAACAGCGTTCTGACGTTACGAGCTACTACTGAATAAACTAATGAGGTAGTTGAGTGGATTCTGATATTTCTGCAGAATTAAATTAGTAATAAATATAGATTATCATCAAAGATGATCAAATTCTCGATTAGAAACGAGTCGAAATAATCATTGTTAATAATGTCAAATAAATAGATATAATCTAAATGGGTTTGTTTGTATCGAGCTGTCCGAGAAGTAGTGATGACTTAGTGAAGCCATAGAAGGCAGAGTTATACTATTTCATTTACATTGTGTGTACCAGTGTACCACCCCTATTCCTGACCCGATGTGGGACGTAAAATTATGTGACATTATTCTATTATTCTTATATATATTTATTACAAGTAGGCTTTAAATAATAACACTGTATTATTATTCTATATCAAAAATAAAGTAAAAAATTTCATTAATTATAATTCAATTTTTTATTTCACGCAGAAGAAATCGATCTACCTACATTAATAATAATAATAATAATAATAATGGTGGACATTTCACACAGCGCCATCTAGCCCCAAAGTAAGCTAAGCATAGCTTGTATCATGGGAACCAGACCACTGATATAATACTTATATACTTTTCTTTTGTAAATACATACATATAATACATATTAACACCCAGACACAGAACAAACATCAATGTTACAAATGTCACATAAATGTTTGTCCTGAGTGGGGATCGAACCCACGACCTACAGCGCAGAAGGCAGGGTTACTACCAACTGAGCTATGAGGCCAGTCAAATCAAATTAATAGTCATTCGGTAGGTATGTAGTTACAGCTGGTGTCAATGTAATGTAAATAAGTACTCTACACGATGAGCATCCAGAAATTACACTATTGTAGTTATATTGGATCAATCAGCGCGTCCTAGGTGCAATTGCAGCGGCCTTGATGAAGTAGGTCACTCCAGGCCCCTGGGTAATGGAGATCACTTCGGGATGTCCTTACAGACCATTTTCAATTTAGGTTAAGCACTGGGATCGAAATGGTACATACACCCTCTGTATTTTAAGAGCAGTAGAACTCTCGCCAAGTTCGTTCGGGGAAGTACTGCCACCATGCCTATTTCTGCCGCCAAGCAGTAACGCTTTTGCGCTACTGTGTTCCGGTTTGAAAGGTGTGGTTGCCGGTGAAATGACAGGCACACGAGACATTCCACCTACAGGTCTCAGAGTTACGGGCGCATACGATGCGACTTGGGTCTTGTCGTACCTAGTAGGGGAGGACCCAAGCCGCATCGCTTGTTATGGGCTGAGGTTACCACTTAACACCAGGTGGGCCGTCAGCTCATTCTGTAACATTTTACAAAAAAAATAAAAAAAAATATGTTAGAACCAGTGTTGGCTGGTTTTGGCGTTTGGCTGTCTAATTTATTGATTAATTCTTAATCGCCCATCAGATAGGTAAGATAGAAGACTAAGACGAGGAGTACAACGTCCTTTCTAACACTTTTTATGAATTTCATGTTAGTCTGTTTTGCATTACTTTTTTACGTGTTCAATATTTTTTGTGTTGGTACGCATTAATTATATCATGAAATACGATAAAAAGAATAGGTGGACACATCGCTGTCTAGTCCCATACTAAGCATAGTCAGTAGTAGTTAGTATGGAAACTAGATAAGTGATGGTATACTTATATAATTTTTGTAAATAAATACACATGTTTCGTCACGCAAATATGCTTCCGTTGTGGTTAATCATCCATTACATATGAAATGTATCTTTGATAGAATGATGAATGAACTGATCAGGAGCTAATGCTATTCCATCCAATTGGTTTTTTCGATTGTGGCAACATGTCATCTTAAGTTTAGTGGCTATGTAACCGACAATCATTTTCAATATGTAGTTCCGAAACAAATTTAAGAATAACAAAATTCAACAAATGTTAGTAAGTTAGTTAACTATTTTTTTTTTATTTGATTGTGATACGCAACGAGCTGACGGCCCACCTGGTGTTAAGTGGTAACCTCGGCCCATAACAATCGATGTGACTTGGGTCCTCCCCTATTTGGTATGACAAGACTCAAGTCGCATCGTATGCGCCCGTAACTCTGAGACGTGTAGGTGGAATGTCTCATGTGCCTGTAATTTCACCGGAAACCACAATATTATATTTATAATTGTAGCATTACCTACTACTATGTACATTATAAAGCAATGCAGCCTTCGCTTTAAATAACATAAAGTCAAAACTATCGCAAAAGCTGACAATAAGTATTATACTTAAGTCGTTTACGGTCTCTTCTTTCTGTGAAATTTCGCGTAAATCAACAACGAGACCTAAGAATCATATAGGGATATGTTATTAGAGGGCTAAGAGAATAGGGCTCAAATCAAAAGGCATGACGCGAACACTAGGCGACCGTGAAGGGTCCGCTTCACTGACCAAGAATTAGTTAACTTGTATCAGTTGTATCTCTGCGTTTAAAAGTTAACTTAACTTACAAACTAACTAACCTTTAACAGGTTTTAAACAAACAACAACAATTCAGAAGGGCACTTCTCATCTGAGGCTGATTCATTTACTACCTGACATTAAATTACTTAATAATTAATATTTTTGTAACTTTAGAAATTGTGCACATTATCAATCAAGTATTTGACAAAATGCATTAAATTACATATCAAATTTGACCAAAAAGGGAATAGGCACCCTGGATATGCTATATCTGGTTAAGTGTTCTCTTGACACAATATCATTCACTTAAGACTCCCGCTAGCAAAATATATTGTATCGCTGTAATAGGGCACATTGAAGATCATACCTGTCTTGGCGAGAGCCCTGGGCAGAGCCAACACGCCGCTGCCGGCCATCTCGCCGGCCACCAGCAACGCCGCCTGCTTCGTGGACAGCCCTCCGTTGGCGCCGTTCTTAGCGGGAGTGCCGTCTCCGCCGCCACCACCCTGAGTACATCAACGTGTTATGACACGGTGGAAGACACAGTTATGACACGGTGGAAGACACATGTTGTGACACGGTGGAAGACACAGTTATGACACGGTGGAAGACACAGTTATGACACGGTGGAAGACACATGTTGTGACACGGTGGAAGACACAGTTATGACACGGTGGAAGACACAACCTAATACTGCCGATGAGATCCTGATCTCGAGAAGGTTGCAAGAAACCAGTTGTTGCACTTGACACTTGCACAAATTGCTCGATGTGGATATTTCTTAAGGGTATGATGAAAACGTGACACATTACACTGGGCAAGTAGAAAGAAATAAAGAGAGGTCCATGGCCATGTAAATAAATCAAAAACAGGGTTCATCACCTACCAGAATTTAGAAAAACACTTGCAAAATATAATAAATATAATATAACAGATAATAGACATAATAAATAATAATATAATATAATATAATAGTAATAGACATAATTTTTAGAGAAGTAACTTGATGAACTTGAACTTGAGTAACAGAATGATTCGCTGTTAGAAAATTACGAGTACCTACATCCCAAATTACGTTTGGTGTACGCAGGGTGTCGTTTGGGAGGGTCTTGGCACCGCACCCAGACACAGAACAAACATCATGTTCGTCACACAAATGTTTGTCCTGGGTGGGAATCGAACCCACGACCACAGCGCAGAAGGCCCAAATACTACCAACTGAGCTGTGAGGCCAGTCAAAACACAATACCTTAAGGATAACTGATGAAAGTTATTATGCCTTAGTGTGATACTTGCTAGAAAGTTAATTAGTGAAATCATTATTAAGTCCATTTTAAGATTTGTCACGGAAGAACTCAGATGAGTATATGGACTTGAGCCCCATAGCCCCCCCATAACAGCCAGTGGGTGATTAGTGATCTATGTATTAATTATGTAACAACATAGGCGTTGAGTTATTTAAAAATCTATTTATATAAAAACTTTAAAATTTAGATGTTTGTTAATATATTCTGCATTATACATAATTCATAGAAATAGCGAGAATTTTATAAGTTCTGTTACGGCTATGGTCTGGCCAGTGACATGTATTTGGACCATAATTTGTAAAAGATAGAGTCGTTTATTGTATTTACCTAAAGATTGTTATCGCCTACACGCCAAGTCTGCCCAAAGTGACCATAAAAGATTTAAGATCTAAATTTCAGTTCAGGAAGTATGTATTTGCATAGAGGCTCAATCTAGTCATTTTTTTAATCGAATTTCTGGGCATATTTGGCTTGAATATTATATTAAATATTTTTAGTGCTGGTATTTTAATTTGCGTTTTGGAAATGCCTTATTGGCGCGTTCATTACCAACTGTGACTAATGATGAAATAATTTAAATTGTCGTTAATACTAATTGAATTATAATCACATGAAATTCGGAATAACGGAATAACATCAATTAAAATTTGTTATACACGTTTACTTACATAGTAGACGCAATGTTATGAAATCGAGATGGAGGTACGGATAGATACCTGATTCACTCCACAACACATCGTGGAAATTATTAGTCTCAGGTATAAGGTTACTTACATTATTGGCGTCAATAAGTGGGGTGTTCTCGGTGGCCGGCTTCGACACACTCGACTTGGCTTCCGGTCCCTTCTTAGACATTGTGCTTCTAAAAACAAAAACTACATTACAAACAACACACGAGAGCCTCTATCTAACGACTCCCACACAAAAAATCTAATAAAAAATACCGGCGGAACCGCTAGAACTGGTTTTACTAAGGTCTATTACAAAATGTTTCGGCAAGGAATTTGTGACTTCTTAATCCGGTCAAGACCTATTTAGGTCCGAATCGATGTTTGGTTTTATTAATATATCCTGCCGGTCAATTTGTGTAAATTGGTAGAGTATGGCTTCACTTACGGTTCAGTAGAGACGAGCGTCTGTTACCACCGGCGAGTCCGAACTAACAAGAGCGGTCGCGTCGGTCGGGCCTGCCGCTGCCGCGTAGGCTTGCCTCTCGACTCGCGCAGCGGTTTACCGCATCTGGTATGCGGGAAATGCGCTTGCAGGCACTAAGTAGGTAGCATCACAGCCGCTGTTGGTTTTCGACTCTACTTCAATATGCGGCTTTGTTCACGACCTCTAATGCGAGAGAAGTTGGATGGGCAGATAGGAGAGTCCCAAAATTGTATACTTACCAGAAACTACCAACACGATATGTACTTAAACCTTCAATTGGACATTATTGTCTGTAAGAAAACAATTCTTGGGAAATTCCACCTCCACTCCCTTGACTGGCCTCACAACTCAGTTGATACTAACCCTGTAGGTCGTGGGTTCGATTCCCACCTAGGACAAACATTTGTGCGACGAACATAGATGTTTGTTCTGTCTTGGTGTTGATTTGTAGGTATTATATGTATGTATTTACTAAAAACAAAGTAGGTATTCTATCAGTAGTCTCGTTCGTAGCTTACTTTGGGGCTAGATGGCGCTGTTTGAAATGTCCATCAGTACTTATTTACTTATTTTATTTTAATATTTCAGGGTTAGACGCAATACGATACAACTTGGATCTTCCCATACTTAAACAGATTATTTCGTTTAAGGAACTTTATTCTCAAATGCGATTTAATTCGACGAAACATATTAAATTCTAATTAATTGCACAGCGAACGAGTCGAATACGGAATGCAAAAGAGATAAAAATAAAATATCTCGATTTTAGTGCCTCGACTTGAAATTTGAAAGACAAGCAATTGTTTGATACTCTCCAAGCGCGATGTGACCGATGGTTGCTGGACTTGAAAGAAAGAAAGAAAAATATTTATTTTGTGTTACATTACAAATAAAATTAGGTATAAATAAAAGAAAATAAAAAGACAAAGACTTCTTGGGTGAAAACGCAAATATTTTAAATTGATAGATTTTTTGAACTATTCCCTTCACCTGGTCAGACTGGTTCGAACACAACCTCATGGAGGGTCGGATAGGGTTTGAACAGGCGTCAAACTTATCGATAAGTACGCGTGACCTTATGTTTTGAATATTGACGTTTCCAAGCCATTTCTTTATGAATTCTATGGAAATAAAGTTTTTGACTTTAACTTTGATTTTGACGGGGGGAACCAAATCCAAGCGCTGTGTGCCTCCACCGTAAAAACTGTTATACAATCGTTTCGTGACATTTACACCCGTGCTGATAGGTATTTACAAATAGGTACTTACTCGTTTTGGATAGGTATCACCATAATAAACAAGCGTTATGCTCTAGTTCTCTAGGTATTAGGCCAAGGTAAACATGTTCAAAGACGTTATTCAATTCCCACACCTCCCACAGATATTCGACTGGCCTCATAGTTCAGTTGGTTAGTAACCCTACCTTCTGCACTGTAGGTCGTGGGTTCGACTCAGGACAAACATTTATGTGACATTTGTAACATTGATGTTTGTTATGTGTCTGGGTGTTAATATGTATTATATGTATGTATTTACAAAAGAAAAGTATAAAAGTATATCAGTTGTCTGGTTCCGATGATACAAGCTATGCTTAGTTTACTTTGGGGCTAGATGGCGCTGTGTGAAATGTCCACCATTATTATTTATTATTATTATATTGAACGGTTCGTGCCATCAGTGATCAGCTTTGCTGTAAGTACGTGCGCATCTTGTTCAGACACTGAACAGTTGTGTCAACTCAGTGGCTGAAGATGACAAGAGTCAAGCCACAGTTTGGTCGACGATGGCCTCCGATGGCCTCCTCTTTCCATACGTTCTTAAAAGTTCCATTAATGTTAAAAACTTTGGCAGTAAACAGTGCAAGAGTCCTAAAAACTACCTCTAGTATTCACTACTTTTTGTTTATAAAGTGTTGGTCCTACGGACGTACTTACTTAGTACTTACGTCGTACTTAATATTTTGGATAAGTTGAAAGTAGGTGTTATCAGTATTTTGTGCTTTGTGACCCAATGTGGTAGTGAAATAAAACACCATTTTGGTGTGCCATTTATTTATTTCACATTGAAATACATGATTTGATTGAATTACGAATAAATCTTAAAACTAACAATCAATACATGATTTAAATGGATAACACTTCACTTCACTGAATTTTATACACTTAATTTGATTGTTTGGATAAATTGTCTTCCAACAAAACACTTATTCCCGCTACTATTACGACCACGTGTATCCGCACATTAACACAGCTAATAAAATGACTGACACTAACTAAATAACTAAAGTATAATAACTTAAACGACTAAATTTAATAACAACAATAATTAAGATATAAATATTTTTGTTTCTGAAGAATATCAATTAATTAATTCGTTTTTGTTCCAATATTTTGATTTATTTAATAGTCACCATATCCCTAAAAGCCATATAATAAATATGTCACAAAATACATTAAGACACATGACCCGACAGGCAAATACATATTTACACACAGCTATAATCCTTCAAGGATTTCGATCACGTGTGCAAATGTTGGCCATTTGTCATATAACTACATTCACAACTCTCATGCCCCTGTACGACAACCACGCTTTAGTCTCAAATTCAGTCTTCATTTGTAAACCGATCAAAAATACGATCATTAACATTATGTACATAAACTTTACAATAGACATCAATATAACTACACACATATAAATAACTACACAGATCATAAATGTAAATAGTGGAAATCTTATAGCCTTCCAACCATATAAAGCTCTGGTCATCCGATCATCTGTGTTGGTATGGGCGGACGGACGGGCGATAACGGCCACTCAAGAATCGGGTACAACTGACTTCTGGCTGCGGAGAACACGAGTAGTAGCGGGAATTACAGTAGCCTTGCGTGCCTTTTTAGTTGCCTTTTTAATAGCCTTTTTAGTAGCCCTTTTAGTAGCCTTTTTAGTAGCCTTTTTAGTAGCCTTTTTAGTAGCCTTTTTAGTAGCCTTTTTAGTAGACTTTTTAGTAGCCTTTTTAGCAGCCGTTTTTGTGGCAGCTTTACGAGCCTTCTTTTTGGCAGACTGGCCATTGCTTTGTTTGCCAGAAGCGGTGTGTTTCCGTTTGCGCTGCTTAGATCCGGAAGATTTGGCGGCGGGTACTTCAGGGGAAGCGGCGGCGGCTGCAACGGAAGCGGCGGCGACTTCAGCCGAAGCGGCGCCGGCATCAGCCAAAGCGATGGTGGCTTCTGGCGAAGCGGCAGAGACGCCAGCCAAAGCGGCGCCGGCTTCAGCCGAAGCGGCGGCGGCTTCAGCTGAAGTGCCGGCGACCGCAGCCGACGCGTCAGAGAATTCAGCCGAATCGGCAGAGACGCCAGCCAAAGCAGCGGCGGCTTCAGCCGAAGCGGCAGAGACGCCAGCCCAAGCGGCGGCGGCTGAAGCCGAACCGGCATCGACTTCAGCTGAAACGGCAGAGAATTCAACCGAAGCGGCGGCGGGTTCAGCTGAAGCGGCGGCCGCACCAGGGGCCTGTGAAAATACGTAAGTTGTGCATAACTTTTATGTGACGTTTTAACACAAATGTTTTTCATAACGGAAATCCGTTTCTAAATTTATCCCTGAAATGAGCCGAATTTATTTTATGATGTTATGGACGGCATTTTCTATAAAAGCCGAAGGACCGCGGGATGAGCGTTCATTCTCTTACAAGTCGTCGTGCTGTTTGGACTTCGCGCTTTTGCTTTTACTCGATTTGAATGACCGTAAGTATGATTACCTGGTTTTCTTGCTCGTTTTCTTCACGTTCTTGCTCGTTATCCTGACCACGTTGCTCGAATAACGGCAAATCCTGCTCCCCATTCTGGTATTCATGGCGTTGCAGCTGGACTAGCCGCCCGAGTGGAATGTCATCTTCATCATCCAATGGCTCCATTTGGACATTCTCCCCATGCTCTACGGGAGCGTCTTGCGGTCTTTCTTCGTGCTGGTTCTCTTCAGCGATCTCCAGCGGAGACTGATCGCGGGCTCCATGGTCACCTTGGGGAGCCACTTGAGGGGCAGCCCCACGAAGCGGGACTTCTTCCGAATCATTAGACTCCGTATCTTCAACTAAAACAAAACGACGATTCTCTAATTTATATACATATGTTGAAAACGAGGTAAAAACGCTATGGAAACAGGAACCGGCGTAACAATTTATCATTTCGCGAGAGGAGGAAACATTTGATCACTAGGGATAAATAAAACGTATGGATAAAACAGTGACGTAACTGAAGGGCAGCTAAGCTGTACACGAATAACCGTAAACCCACGGTTAAACTATGTTTGGGGTTTATCTCCAAATAATGGTACGTCTTGTGTTACTAGATGAAACTGAACCATGCCAAGAGCACGTTGCATGCCATCAAACACAGTGCTTACCTCAACACCGGACAGTCGCAAAATGTTTTGTTGCACAATGGTTAAGCGCGACTCAGCAGCCGTATCGAGTACATCTTTGAGGTACTCCGTAATCGAAACTGTAATTGCGCATTATAGCTCTTCGCTGTGGGCAATGATGGCGTCAGTCACTTCGCAGTGAGTCACGAGCCTAGCGCCTAGGGGACTTAGCGCGACGACACGGCTCAGCAAGCAACCGACCCCGAGATGGACCACACAATAGTAGAAGCAACATTAAGTCAATTCTGTCAGTCAGTGTCAATGGTTGATTTTTGTCAATAGCTTGCTAACCTAAAGAAAACACGAGATACATCCTCGTCAAAACGTACGCAATGGAAACGCACTGAGATAAACGAAACAGATCGCTTTAGCCGAGGTTGTGTGTAGTGAGTCACTGGCGTCGCCTGTCAATAACTAACCTCCAGCATTCAGGATCTCCATAACTTCTTCTTGCCTCGGAGGATCGTAGCCCTGCGGCGCGCCCACTGACGCGGCGGCGGCAGCCATCATCCTGTTCAGGTTCTCCTGTCGAACATTAGCGCGCATTTACACAAGGTGCCCATGAAATAAACGGACACATTTTCCGAAACAATAGGAAGTAGCGTAACAGACTTCATTCCAGCGTTAACTGCAATATTGTGATACCATTTTAATTTCCATCACTGCGATTCCAAGTATCATTTGAATAATATATTAATGTGTATACCTTGAAGAACTCCTCGTTGCTCATAGAAGAGTGGGGCATCTGGAACAATTGGTACCGGCATTCTGAAGGCCCGGCCACATTCATGTCTGCAAAACCAACGGAACGCAACGTTACTTAATGATGTTGTTTCTAGAGGTCTCACAAGCTCGTCTCACTTACTCGATGAAAAATTTAATCGTAAATCGCAAGCGTACGCACCGCACTAAATGAACCAGACCATGTTATTACTTACACAGGTGCAAACACACACTAATATATATATAATACAATTTATTTCACCACATTACACAGAAACAAGATAATGCATTGAAAGAAACTTATCCTTAGCAAAAAGAATACAATAGGGTGCGTTTGGTGTGAAGAAGATGCTGGTGAAGCAGTATATTTCGCAATGAATTTCTTCTTCTTCTTTCAATGAAGGGCCCGAGCGTATTATACCATCCAATATTCACAAATATGATCCTACGGTAATCATTATTATTAATTTTCATATAAAATTATACAATTCTCGATAAAATATAAGAAACAGACAGCTTCACATTCGCATTTGTAATGAGTGTATAATAAATAAATGTGTCATATACTGAATTCTTATATGGGTATATACACTTGGGCACCAACTCAGATGTTAAACATGTTGCAACTGCCGCATACACTAGTATGACCTTAGTTATCAAAACTGTTGAGACTGATCATGACAGGAAACTCTTTAAGTAGTATAAGATGGCAATATCCATCGGCAGAACTATACTTATATCTTACCACGCATATAAACTGGATCTGGGTGCGGTGGGTCGGGAGCGTCTTCCTCAAATGGCGACAATGAGGGTTCATCTACATCCATATCGACGGCGTCACAGTTGGCCTCCGCAGCGGGCCCGGCCCCAGTACCCTCAGCCGGAACAGGCTCATCCACTGCTTCCGGAATATGGACCGGTGGACGCATTTCTTCACAAGTAGACGCTTCAGCCAGTGGGATTTCAGCTCCAGCAGCCTTCATTTCAACGACTGCCGGAGCTTCCCCGACCACAGCCGAAGTTGAGACCAATTCTGAACCTCCAACGGTGTCTCGGGCCATCTCGCCCGCCGACAAGACCTTCAAATCTGACTCGGTCGGGTGGGAGACACTTTGAGCCATCTTTTCATTCTGGACCGAAGCCGATACGATTTGTACAGCATCGCGGGCCACATCTTCCGAGGATGAATCTAGTTGGCCTAAAACCGTAGCTAAGGCCGCCGAAGCCATCTGCATCACTTCTGACTCAGACTCGGTTGTGTCCTGTTTCGGCATGATCGGGGTTAAGGCTGATGTAATGATATCAGTAGCTTCTCCCTCGGAGGCTGGAACTGTGGACAGAAGCGATAGCTCGGAAGCGGCTGTGGCTGGTGGTGCATCTGTCCCCACATACTCCCCGGAGGGTCCCGCTTGTCCTAACTCGAACAGCTCGGACTGGAAAAAAAATAACAAAAGCTTCAAAATTATGGCAATGCATGTGATTCTGGGTATTTACCATTGTGTCTGTGACCAAGATTTGTTTTCGTTTTCTGCTATTTAGCACTAATTGTCATTAATTAGTTCTAAATAGTATTAGAGATTAATATTAGACAAAATATTTGTGCATTGATGTTCAGCCTTGAGTAGTTTTACAATAGAGCAAGAATTGTGTAATGGTTGTATGTAGTGGGCAGTGCATACCTGTAGGCTCGCTTCGTTGTCAGGAAAAGCAGCAGCTACTTCCGCATCTAATTGAGCCGCACCCTCTGCGAACAAACAACATTTATTATGATCATAAAACTAACATTCTATTCCATTCGTTTGACCCACGCATTATGTCGAAGAAATTTAGTATAAATTTTCTTATTAAGCAGTATTTCTTCATGTTCGTAAGGTAAAAGTAACGAAAACTGTATAAATCGATGAATGGCATACTTGTATGCAATGTTTTACCTGCAAAACTCCAATGTAGTTTATAAAATAGACTTGAGTGGCATATTCAACTAATTTTTAGGCTTGCAGGACTAGAGTTTTACCTTCAAAGCATTTCAGATTGAATCCCAGTTCGAGCATATGGGAGACGGCCTCGGGGCTAGTGTCGATGGTCTCCTCGGGCGGAGGTCGCGGCGCCTCCACTTCCGCAGTCGCCCGCTCCATGACCCCGCCCGCACCGCTCTGCGGAACGAACCACAACTTAACACCACTACTTACACAACTTGGACGCCTACAGTGCCCAAAATTATGTACGCTGGTATTTGGTAGCATCATATTCGTCTCACATTCCAAGTTTCCCTGAGGTATGTATACTTAGCTTTGAGAGCGATAAATGTATGTTGGCTACGGCAAAGGTCGCGACCGGCACTCTATTGAGACGTACGGATCTGCGGCGCGGGCGGTGAGCAGCGCGGCGGTGATCAGCTGAGAAGCGACATATGTATTATCGCTGTTGGCATGCGGGCTCGTGGGTGACGCGTGACGTAACATGTGCGATGTCGGTGGTATATGGTGTAACACTGGTGTGTTGAGCCACTAGTAACTCAATTGTTAGCGATTGTTTTATTTATAATAATGGGTTGCAAGCCTCAGCTGTACTGATAACAATTTTTAATTAATTAAATAGGTGGAAATGTGATTTGTTAAATAAGCTTATACAGTATCAAAACCTAGATTAGATTTCAATGCGTTTGTTAATAAATGCCAAAATAAATCACTAAAACTCTAGCAAAGAGTCAAAACTAAATGTAAGGAATTAAAAATTTTGAAAATAAAATAATATATATACATATACTCAACATGGGCTTCATCGAGAGGTCTCCTCATTCCTGGGCTGTAAAAGAACACTTATAAATGTAAAAAACGTAAGCAAAATAAAAAGTAAAGTACAAATAAAATGTAAAACAATGCATTAGAAGGAAACGTGTATTCATTTTGTATACAAAAAAGAACTTACATGGGGTGTTTGAGGGTACTTAAGTCCTTCTGAATAATCAGTTGGTTTGTAATGCTCAGGCCGGGTTTCGTATGAGAATATAGGTATGGAGTCAACTTTAGGCTCGTCTTCTGGTGCAGCACTTGGAGCCTTTACATTCCCACCCTGCTGCTGGCCTGTGGCTGATGCCACAGGCTGGGCCACAGGAGCAGGATTGGAAACAGGTTCAGAGTCAACATGGCCAGAGGGGTTATCAGCTGACAGTTGATCGTCTCTGTTAACATCAGAATCCAAGACAGCATCCAAGATGGCATTAGGATCCATAGCATCCAAGATGGCATTAGGATCCATAGCATCCAAGATGGCATTAGGATCCACAGCATCCAAGATGGCATCAACAGCACCAAGCAGCCCAGCCTCACATCCAGCTTCCTCTGCAGCAGCAGCACAGTTGCCTCCTGCCTCATCAACAGTCAACAATCCAGCCTCCTGTTCCATGTTATGGTCAACGTTCATCTGCAATTGTTAACAAATTATCTAATTAAAATTCAATATCAAATTCTAAAGTGCCTGTCTTTGGTACTTGAGTGAAGGCTAAAGCATAGTTCTGCTAGAATGAATAAAGAACGCAGGAAATGTTCTAAATAAATACCTGTTCGCTTGAATTTTCATTGTGACCAGCATTCATGGTCGTGTCGTCAGGTATTTCTTCGTCTATTTTTGAAGCAGGGTTTGGATCCCCCATTTCACTCCTTTCAACAATTAAATGTTCAATGATTATTATATTTTTATTTTACCTATAGTGTATGCTTAGGGTTGCCAGGTCGTAAAACCGAAATGCCAAACAGACCGGCTAGTTGAGCCGGAAATGTCGGACACCTCTATTTTTTTTAGTCTTAATGTAACACAACACTTTTTTTTTTCTTCATTAAAGCTTGACTTTTTCATTGTATATCAAACCATAATAATATAATCATTTTACTTTTTCATCTTCTTAAGTTCTAATGAAATAGCAATAAAATTGAATGAATAATTATTTATAGCAACATATGTGAAATGTAAAGAAACTGGCCAAATTTAAAAAGCCTAACAAAAGCCAAAAACCAACTAATTTGGCCGGACACACAACCAAAAAGCCTGACTGTGTCCGGCTTTAAGCAGATGCCTGGCAAAGCTACTTGTACTAATGTGATTGAAACTGCATATGGGAAACAACCATATTTTCTCGTTACTCATTCTGCCATGTACAAAACATGTACATGCTGATGAAATTTAACAGAACTTAATATTTATAAACAAAAAAAAACCCACACCCTCCAATTAAGTCAAGCTGTGGATGATGCTCTATTTTCCTACAACTATGGCTTTTTACCTAGAGTGCATACAAAATATTATGTAGCTCAGTGCACAAACGTATCCAAATGGTATTGATTTTTCTAGAAGATTCCCAATTCCGCTCATCTTGTCGACTAAGCCATTGAAATTAATATATTTAATCGTGTAATCATACAAAACATAAATAAACTCACAAAATCTTTCTAAATCACTTGGGTTTTCACAATATTTTCTATGAAATCCGAAATCGCACTCGTACGTTTCCGAAGTCCGAAGGATTCGCAAATCAATACTAATCTAAAGGAAAATTTCTGACATGACATTACTTACTAACTGACAGCTGTCATAGATATGATGGTGATGGCTATATCTCGATCTATGGTCTCGATTATTGGTTTTGGTTCCACCTCAGGTGTGTAAATGCGTGACACACATGTCAAGCAACCGGCACACCGAAATAAACTTGAAAACAGTATTTTTGATGTGAAACATCTATAGCCGCACGTAAAACCGATTTCTGGCTTGGCGACGCGTCGCCACGGCATGAGCGCTGATTGGTCCGTTCAAGGTTACGACAAATCATAAACATTATTAGTGATGGGGTACTTAGTTTCTTACAAAATAATGTCGATGTTTCACATCTGCCAGGCGTCCCGTGACGGCTCACACTTTTTATTTATTTTTAATCATTTGACCGCAATCTCGCCTTATGTTAAGTGACGATGCGGTCTGCGATGTATTATATATGTCTGATTGTCCCTACAGTGACATTCGTTATCTTAAAGTAGTATTTGGCATGATTTACAATGGTAGTCCACAGTGAAAGTATACTGGAATAAATATTTTTCATTTTAAAATGTGACTCAAAAAGTAAATCCTAATAGAGTGAAGACATAACAGCCTGGAGATAGAAAAACTCAAACACTTTCGAGACAGTGATCAAGGCTGATTTATTATATTTCTACAATGAGGTGTACAATGTGGTCAAATGCTTACCTATCGCTAATAAAAAATAAATATAATAAATAAATAAATGAAATGTGCCTATATACACGCCTCGTTAATCACAACCAATCGCTAGAGGCTCAAATTACCTAGATTGCAAAGGTATCACTGCAAATTGAATGCCATAGAACATAATGCAGTCTTGTAAAAAGGCTAAGTATCCTGAAATTATTACGAGTTTGTAATAACGACAAGCCGCGGTGCATTTGAACTGCGTCTGGTATTACAGTTGTCCATATTGGATTGCTAAAGGAGATATCAACAAAACGATAATTCTGTTCCACATCAGAATAATTAATAGTTATTTTATGGCTTTCGTCAAAAGTTACCTTATTTTAACTGTGCCAGTCGCAAGCAAATGCTAAACTGATTACACCGTTGACTGTCGTTGACTTGACTGTGCAGGTAAGTCCTTATTTATGTTAGATAAGTTCTGTCTCGCATATTTGCCTGCAAGTGCACTTTGCACAATACAGGTAATATAATAAGTTCTTCTTCTTCTTAGTTTGATGATACAAGTTTAAAAGATTCCGCCAGATTTCCCGTTAAAAAGGGACCAGTGGTTTTTGACACTCAATAGACAATCGACTTTAACATTCTTTAAGCATTATTCTAACAATCGGTTACGTAAGTACGTCCAAAATAGGAATGTGTGTGACGATAATCATACACACAATGTGTCTGATAATGGATGGATTGCGTGAAAGACGATATGAGTAAGAAAGGAGTGAGTAATGAGATGATGTCTGACAGAGAGCAATGGAAGGTAAGGTTTATTAACCACATTGTACTGCTACACAAAATCACTTTTGAGATTTATCGATCGCTATAATGGAGGCAGGGCTGGCTGACTGAGTCTGCCCAATGTACATGCAGTGCTTAATTGCACTGTAGGTACGTAGGTAATATTGGATTACGATTTATGCATTTATCTACTCCTTTATTATGTCTGATATAGTAGGTATCGCTACTGTTATTTAAACTTCAGATGATATATATCTTTGAACATAAGGTAATAACGTCAGTATGAAATAAATATTCCTGCTGTTGTTGAGTAATAAGTGTGATAAGCTGTCTCAAAATCGTTAAAATACGTAAAACTTACATATAAATATCAAATATAGTGAATTTGTTCAATTTTCTCGGCAGACTCAGCGTTCATTAACTAGAGAGACAGAAAATCAACTATCATATACCAGAGATAAAAATCGATAGCATCAGTTAAAGACTAAATTCTTACCATAAAGTTTGATTGGCAATCAAACTGACCTGTAAGTTAACTGATCACAGTTTATAGTAAGTAAACCACTGATTTTTAACCTCCAACGTATTTTATTTTTATGTTTTAAGTACAAAAGCAGTTAACAAACCACATGATAAATAAACTAGATAGGTACATGTTAATAACATTTTTACTTAATTTAAGAAAGGTGTTAAATATTTGAAGTGCGTATCTGTGGCATGATAGCTCCTGAACGGAGACCGATATGATTAAGTTTTGACGTGAAACGTCATTAAAATCATACATACCAGGTACCAGGTTTAAAAAAGCGGTCCGTTACGAAAAGGGCTATATCGTCTCACCTTAATAACTTTAAAACTCTTTGTCTTAGAAACATAAAACTAGTGTCATTATTTAGCTTATATAGTCAGCTCACTTTGTGATGAGTATGCGCCGACCGCGTTTCACTGAGTCAACGGAAACGGCGCGGCGCTTTTACTCTTTTTTTTTTTTTTTTTTTGTAACTGACGCTTCAGACATGTAGCGTGCTGAGTTTTGCTGTCTTTATAGAGCTTATTTAGACCTATCGATTGATGTAAAAAGAATACTGACAGTATTTATCTTTAAACAAAGACAGGAAGTGTGACATAAAGAAAAATATTCTCGAATCATAACGCGCCATGGCTTCGAAACTAGGCGAAATTTAATAAATTTTAAGTTTCTTAACACGCTTCTCAAAATCACATTTAACTTTATAACAAAATCGAAGTCTTACAATTACTTATAATTTCAAATATTATGGGTAACATTGGTAGGCTATATGAAAACAAGGGGGTATTTTTCTACTCTTGTATATTTACTCTGGGATCGTTTTGGGGATGGAATATTCTATTCTATGGCCACTATGTGACCCGGCTAACCATGCTTTGGGGTCAATCTATGTACGGGTCGGCTCGGCTAAATATCATCTTGCGGATTTGTATGATATTGAAACGCGAGCTAAAAGAAAGGCTTATTGCCAACGAAGCAACGGTGGAAAATCTACCTATGCCTAACCTAAGCCTAATTGACTTCAAAGTTTCGAATATCGAAAGCAAAGTTCCTAGTTGTCGTTATTTTATAAGATACATTAGGGTGCGTGTGTGATGAAGTTGCGCTATTTGATTTATCCTTATCCATTCCACCAAATCAAACAGTTGGTCATTATTTAGAGAAAAATTCCCGGAAAATGGAAATTTGGGATGTTTTTATGGGATTTTGACAGGATTGGTGCTAGTTGGAAATTATGAACAATATTGTCGACTTTGCGATATTACCAGTCATTATTAATATCACACAGTCAACAATATTGATTATATTAAATAGTTCCATTTGACTTACTTCAATTATTGAAGTCAAATGGAGCTATTTAACTAAAGCCTAAAAAATACTTCCAGTAGAAAGAAAAAAATCGATTTCTTTTACGCCTCTGGGTAATTGTTAACGTATTCAATCTCTAGCGATGCGTACCTTCTTGTCTTTTTTCTCTTCTTGCTCTACACACGACACCTAATGTGCGGTACAGTATGTAACGGCTACACGATTGCAGTATTGTGAATTGAAGGTGCCATAGACTATATAGAGTATTAACAGCTATCCTTCTAAATTACGTACTGAGTACAGATGGTTTGGTGTTTACGAGACAACGGCTATTCTTATTTGTTCGCATAAAACCACCTACAATTTTAGAGTGAATGAGAAAAGAAAAACAATCGAAAGATGAAAGATGCGAAATGTCAAACGGTAGTATGTACCTAATTTGCTGCAGTTAACTTGATTGTGAAGAAATTTTCGAGTTTATTTTTCGAATATATATTATTTACATATCCCAAGTTATGTACAGTACAATTTATTAGTGGCAAAAGTGCATACCCAATCGTCTATCAGTTAAATTTATAGTTACATGAGATATTATTCAAGTGGTTTGTAGGTAAAATCATAGCATGTTACAGTTTTTCGGTTATTTCCGCTGAAAGAAGTAAGTTTAAGAACATTTGTGCGTGGAAAACGGTTCATACGAGTAATTGCCGCACTCTACATATCCTGTATTGACTTACTGTGCTATTATATATTCTTCATCATTGTGTGCAAGCTTACTTTGTTCCTTTAGTTTCATGTCATCTACAGTTTCATTGTTTTTATTTCACATATTATCATGAAAACCATGTTGCTATTTACCAGAGATGCATGATATATTTCTGCATAAACATTTAATCAGTTCAGTCACTCAACTAAGCTGCATTTGACTGTTTGTTGTTACTGTAGAGAATTAAGATCTTACTGAATATCTTGCCGTGGCTAAAGTGCACGATAAATTAGACTTATGCATTAATCTGGGAGTTTACTATAAGTTTAGTACTGTATTTCAGTAAATAACAATTATGCATTCCCAGTAGGGGTATTTATTTACAACTGGACAGTTTTTCCTCCATCGCATTTTGCTTCTCAATGGTGATTCATATTAGTCACATAATGAAATAAAAATACAGAAAAATATTTAACTTGATTGTTGTCAATCACTTTACTTGAAGTTTTCACTTTGAATCACTTTGAAGTTTTTGAAATGCTAAGTGTCAATTTATATGCACTAACAGGCTCTTACAGAGCGCTACTCGTCTACTTTTATGTGACCACATAATTGATATTAAGTAAACAGGCAAAAAACATCAAACCTACATAGATCCGTCCGTCCCTCAGATATAGTTTCCCATTTATAATGTTAATGTAAAATGTAGAGATGTGTTAGAGCAAAGTGGTTTAGCTTGCTCTAGGATTCCACATTGGTGGCATGGACTCATAGACTAAATTTTATGCTCTTTACTCAAATTTCTGCCCCTAAACCACACCAAAATTGGCAGTTTGAAAAATGATGTCATCCATAAATTTGCTTATATAATTATGTCAACTTATATACTTTTTGTTTCAACTAAATACAATTACTTTACCATATATACCATTACTA
The DNA here is from genome assembly GCA_947359385.1 of Chesias legatella. NCBI lineage: Eukaryota > Metazoa > Arthropoda > Insecta > Lepidoptera > Geometridae > Chesias > Chesias legatella. Next base: position 14,219,777 of record OX375762.1, on the reverse strand, counting down.
AAGTTAATTTTGTTGATATAAGATTTGAGCTTGCTGTTGAATTAGAGCAATGTAGAGTCACAACACCACGAGAAAGTAGTATTTGCTGAGTTATTATAACTCCATTCCATTAGGTGGTGTTGGCTACTTTTACTTCACTCTCACTACTTTTCAAGTCTCCTACAACAGTGTAATTCTCCAGTGAACAAGTGGCAAAGTCCCTCTTGGGGGATGGGAGTGCGAATCTATGTATCTATGATACTGGCTGTACATATATTTGTAAAGAATTAATTTTATTAAGTATTATAATGGGATATTATCCAGCTTTTCAGGAATAAGTGGTCTCTTTGTGGTAATAGACAAAAATGTGTCATTTAAAAATAGACCTAGCCTTGTATTAGCTAGCTTCGCCATGTATTATTAATTTTTCATCACATTTAGTCACTACTCACAGTACTATATATTATACTGTTGGGCCTTAGAGATCTTTGCTGCTCTGAAGTTAGCTTCAAGAGATTTTTATTGCAGTCTGTATGTTAGGTTCAAATATATATATATATATATATATATATATATATATATTTTGAAGAATATTTTCTTCCTTCTGTAGGTTGTGGATTTGATTCCCCCCCTGGACAAACATTTGTGTGACAAACATAGATGGAGATAGAGACAAATATAGTTAATATGCTTAATTTAATGTATTTAGGTACAAAAAATATATAAGTATTCTATCAGTTATCTATATCCCATAGTACAAGCAAGCTATGATAAATTTGGAGCTAGGTTGCACTGTGTGTAATATCCACCAATATTTATTATTATTTTTGGCCAATTGAAGGAACAAAAATTAACATTGTGCATACCATTCACCGGTACCAATGCCTGAGCGAACTCTGTTTCAGTCACTGCTGCATGGCTTCCTGTGATAGGCATGTGTATTCTGTTCTATTTGGTTTTAAAGCCAGTTGTGCACTTTGTGAGTCTCATCGCCCCCGTGCCGCATACGTAGAGTCAATATATGTGTCACAAAATTACCAGTTCTTGTGTGCTGTGACCATCCTAAGATACTCTGTAAATTGAACATAAGCACAAATAAGCAAAGGATTTTTTGTCAAAAACTTGATTTTGAACCCTATCATAACCCATTAGATACCTTCCAATAAATTAAATAAATTCCATGTAAATAGTGATGTTTCAATTGGAGTATATAATAATAAATATTAATTGTTTATATAAAATCTATCATCATATCATGTTCAATTAAACAAAGATAATAAAAGTCACTGAATAATTAATCTAAAACAGAAAAAATCTAAAAGGGAAATAAACCCTGTAGACGTCCCATAACTTTCAAGTGTTGGGATAATGTACTACACTTGTGTGTCTGACCTTGGAGGTGTTCTGGATGAGATGCTGTTCCGATGCCATTGCCTGAGCGATTATTAGCCTTTGGCGACCTGATATGTACATGTTTAGCTTGCGAACATAGAGTTATCGAACTTAATTAGGAAAATAGTGGGGTATGTGGCACGGCTGATACGAAGCCTCACAAAATGCACGCAATTTAGTGTAGTGCATTAGAATTTGTGTGTTATGTTTTAGGATTGAATTAAAAAAAATGAAAGCTGGAACTGGAGCTTGTGTGTGAGGTGAGTGCTAGCTATACTGTCTAATGAATATTTATTGTAGTGTTTTTTTATGTGATGTAGTAACGGAACGAGCCGACGGCCCACCTAGTGGTAAGTGGTAACCTCGGCCCATAACAACCGATGCGGATTGGGTCCTCCCCTTACTAGGTACGACAAGACCCAAGTAGCATCGTATGCGCCCATAACTATGAGACTTGTAGGTGGAATGTCTCATGTGCCTGTAATTTCACCGGCAACCACACCTTTCAAACCGGAACACAGTAACGCGAATGCGTTATTGCTTGGCGGCAGAAATGGGCATGGTGGCAGTACTTCCCCGGACGAACTTGACGAGAGTTCTACTGCTCTTGTCCTGTTCGTGTTACTTACTATTAGCAGTTGGTCTGTACTTACTGTATGCTCTATGTACCCTTTCAAATACTAATAATCATGTTACATAATATCATTATTCAGTACAAAGTTGTATTATGTAAATAATGCAAAATGTTGTTTATTGTGTTACCCAGACAGTAACGAGAAACTATACAAGATGATGAACTCTGAGGACACAGAATCACAAAGCGCCGTTCCATCTGATGGCCACCCGGAAGATGCGTCAGGTAAGCTAACAAATGTTCATTATTTATATTTTATATAACATTTATTATTATTATATTATTTTTATTTTATTTTTTTATATATAATAGGCTCACATTTGACCGCAATCTCACCTGATGTTAAGTGACGATGCGGTCTACGATGTAGCATGCGCGCCTAGAAAATACCCATTCACTCTCCTCTTGAAGACCTCCAGATTACAGTTCTCGGGAAATACAGATGCATGCAAGGAGTTCCACTATTGGGCTCTCTCTTCTCTTTTTATTATGTGAGAAATCGCTTTTCAAGAAATTTTACAAGGTTCATGGCTTTACCACAGATTTCCAATTGGGTAACTTTATAATATGTTCCAGGCATAGAAGAGGCTCCTTCGTCTATGGTCTCTAGCGAGGCGGAGTCTGAAGTGAGCGCAGTGTCTGAGACGCCACGGGACGACCGTACGTCCGTAGACGCGACCGACCAAACGCATACAGTCACTGACAAAACGCAACAAGTGTCTGATTGGAAGACTATTGGGGGCGGTGTCTCGTCTTTCGTATCAACTAGAGGTATACAAATAAATAAAATTGGAGTGTCTGTTTGTAATATTAAAATAACAGCTTTTTACTAAGTGCATATGGATGTATACACGGTACATATACCAAAACATTTTTTTTTACAATTTTTGTGTTAATCTCTGAAACGGCTCTGCCGATTTTGACGGGACTTTCACTGGTAGAGCTGATGTAACAAGGAGTAACTTAGGCTCCTTTTCCGAGGGGTAAAATAGGGGTGCGTGATAAAACCGAATTTCACGCGGACGAAGTCGCGGGCAACAGCTAGTCATATAAATCATACTGCCTGATCATGGGTAGACTTTGATACAAATGGATCTAGTGAGTCCGAAAAAGGGGTACTGCCCTTTTGGCATAGTGTCGAGATGACTGTTAGCCCTCCTCCGAGCTCGCTGCATGAAGGCAACCCGTTTTTGCATAAGACACCACCGGAGCCCTATCTGAAGTGCAGTACGTCCGAGAAGTCCTGTACACAATATAAAAAAATGGTAATCTTATTTTTGTAATCCGATCTCCCGCGTCACAGGCTTGCTCTAGTGCGGGGACCACAAGTAATCTATATTATATAATGTTTTTCGGTAAATAAATATGATTTGATTTGTTTTTTTTTTTAAATAAACTCAGTACAATTTTTAGAATCTGTTAAATACGTTAAGTAAAATTAATGTTTTTATTCGTGGAATCGGGGCGTTGGTAGAGTATTGTGAATTTGTGATAAGTCGGTATCTTGAGACTCCGATACACACGCATAGTAGCAAAGTGAAATGACTTATGTGCGTGGGACCAGTGAATCGTATTTTCAATCCGGAGGTCGCCGGTTCAAATCCCGATGTGCACCTATGAGTTTTCGCTTGTAAGATTTATGTGCGCAGTACCACGTTCTCAAATTCAAATCAAATTGTGGATAGTATCTTCAATGTTACTCACAAAACTATCATGAATTCTATATAACTATATAAGCGGTAATTACTATAGATATTACAGTCTTCGGAACCGGTCACTTGAGGCGTCTTATCAGTCACATTTCCGTGTAATGCACATCGATATATATCTCATATATATATATATAATGACAGATACAAAGTGTGTTTGTGTAATTTTATTCATCACTATAAATATTATCATTCGGCTCAGAAATCTGTGAACCCACTTGAGTTTACAAATTATCCATTCCTCGTAAAAAAAATTCATTTTGCCTATTAATAATATTATACCGATCTCTTGGTATATATTTTTTGTCTGTGTGAGTTGCAATTGTTGTCTTTCTTCAATGGTGTCAAAATATTAATTGGTGACCATAGACCTACTTATAATAATAATAATAATAATAAAATAATAAATATAAAATTTGGTGCCAATATAGCTTATATCCTGGATTAACACATAGGCTAGGCTACTTTCATTCCGGAAAAGTGCAGTGTTCCCGTGGGATTATTTATTCACCGCGGGCAACACCGCGGGGCGAAGCTAGTAACTTATATTTTTTTTTGTGTTTATAATTCATTTTGCAATACCTATTGTTAGTTGGGTATAAATCATTATCATCTCAGGAACGAACTCTATTCATACCTGTAGATTCTGTCCTGTAAGCGCCATTGAGCCCGATATCGCTTTGTATTTCAGGTTCAATGCTACCATGGGGCTCGCACAAAGGCCCTGTTATCCCGCCGCCAGATTCGGACCTCCGCCCCGGGGAGTACGTGATGAGGCTGCTCTTCACCGAGTTCACAGTGCAGGCCGAGAGGAAGATGGAGGCTGTTATGGCTGAACCTTTGGTATGTTTTAGTTACATAAGGGCACACCAGCGAAGCACATTAATATAGCAGAAGTACAGTCGCCGGCCTGGATGACATCATCATCATCATCATGTTTTAGTTGTCTTGAAGAGTTGCTGAGTAAGTTGTGAGATTATGGTGGACCATTGGTACTTACCCCGAGTTTCAATCCGGAGGTCGTTAGTTCTAATCCCGACGTGATCTGGTGAGCTTTATCACTTGAAAGGTTTATGTGAGCAATATTCCGTTCTCAAAGTGGTAAAAGAACACTTCGAGACGATCCTGATATGTCCTAGAACTAAAAAACCAAAGACATGTGTCATGTGCACGAAAGTCGCCTCTTGGAGGCACACTTAAATCTTTTCACTACACTGCGTCGAGGGAACCAGTGACTCGAATAGGTAGTATTTATTTTGGTAAAATTATAATATGTATGAAATGTCAAGTTTATGCATTAAAAATTGACACAAGGAAAACTTTTGCAAAGGAAACAGTTGCAAGTTAGGACCCGTTCACATCGGATGTGATAAATGCGGTCGCCGCACCCAGCTCTTCAGAGCGTCTAGCGTGTGGCGCTCCAAGGGTAACAACCTGTAGGAGCCATGAGTCTGTCCTACCTGCCACCCCTCGCAAATAGCGTAGAACATATGTACATGGTACACCGTTTGCAGGAGAAGCCACTGAACAAGACGTTGCAACGCGGCGAGGATCCCCAACTGGACCAGATCCTGTGCGCGTTCGGGACGGTAGCAGAGCACTGCCTGCCCTCGCTGCTGCGCGCGCTCTTCGGCTGGCTCGAGCGGCAGATGGCCGACTCGCCGCAGCTCAGCGAACAAGTTAAGAAGCCGCATCAGGATCTCAGAAATAAAAGGTATATTGACACTAATGATAACACAAAACTAGCGTTGTCGGTTTGCCGTCACGATTAAGCTGATTTTTTGATTCGATTACTCGTATTAAATTGCGTCATCTAGATAATGTAACTCACATATTTTTTCCTTATCGTCCTTGGAATTCATAAGCATCTGAGTCTAATTAAAGAAACTACAAATTTCACAAATGTCCTCAACTTACACATATGAGGCACGGCAATAATAGCAAACAAATTACGGATGTTGTAATTGATAAAGAAGTTGTTATCTAATTCTTGAAAAAATATATTCATATTCATATCAGCCGGTAAAAGTCCACTGCTGAACATAGGCCTCCCCCAAAGATTCAGAAAGATTTAGAAGAAAGATTTAGAAGCCACCTGCATCCATCGATTTCCTGCGATCCTGACTATGCCATCAGTCCATCGGGTAGGTGGCCGCCCTACACCGCGTCTGCCGGTTCGTGGTCGCCATATTGAATAGTCATAATTCCACTTGACTGCGCGTATAATGATGTAAATGTACAATTATGTTCCAGCATAATATACATAGTGTCAGGCAGCGGCGCTGGTCCGGAGAGTGCGGAGCGCAGCTGCGAGGAGTTGCAGGCGGAACGGCGCGACCTGGCGGTAGAGTTCCTGTTCTGCCTCGCGCTCATCGAGGTGTTGAAGCAGCTGCCCTTCCACCCGGGACACGAGGATCTCGTGCACTACATCGAGAATGTCGCCTTCAAACGGTTCAACTATAAGGAAGGGTGAGTCGTCACGTCATTTAGCGGTGGTTCCGCATCATATATATTCAAAGTCAAAGTCAAGGTCAAAACTTTTATTTGTCCATAGAATTCATAAAGAAATGGCTTGGAAACGTCAATATTATTCAAAACATAAGGTCACGCGTACTTATTGATAAGTTTGATGCCTGTCCAAACCCTATCCGACCCTCCATGGGGAAGAACAGTCAAGAAACCGCTAATGGAAGGATTCCTTTTTTTTATTGCTTGAGTACCCATATTATTTGGAGTACAACTCCATATAATTTGAGTTTTTGTCTGTCTCGTCATAGTACTGGCAGGGAATCTGAGCTCCACCATACACACAAATAGTGACTCACCATGGAAAGTCAACTCTTTTGCTGTGATTTATATTAGGACAGATTCATAAGAGCGCACGTTACATTTCAAGCCAAAGGTTCTCAAGTCGGGACAAAAACTTACTGATACGGTTCAGGCAGTGATTAATTAGTGTTATTGTTAAGATTGCGCGCACATACCCCGTGCAAACCCGCGCAACAAAGCTAGCCCCAACCTAGAAGTGACTGCAATCCAGTATTTCCAATTAAGATTTACAATCAATAAATTTACTTTGCTTAATTTACATTATACATTTACACTGAATTTTTGTTTCAGTTTACAATCAAACCCGAACGCTGCCAACGTACACATCATAGCGGATTTATATGCAGAGGTGATCGGAGTGCTCGCCCAGTCCAGATTTGCCTCCGTCAAGAAACGGTTCACAGCTGAACTAAAAGTATGCTCAATCATAATATAGATACATAGTTGAATAGTAAAGTAGTAATCCTAAATTAAATTAAGAGATAACTAATCTGTCTGCCTCTATCCAATTCTAGTTTCGACAGCGATATCGATATACATCTTGTATGTTTGTATGTAATATGGCAAATTATTGTACATTTGCTCATATTGTTCCGATACTGATTTGGATCCCGCGGTGATTTGTAACTGATACACTCTCGCTTATTGTGTTAGGTGTGTTTAGGTGCCATTTGCCTTCAATTATTTGGTGATAGCTGGTCTGTTCCAATTCCAAGCGCAAAATAGACATAAAATATCAAATAAAAAGAAAAAATCGAATATCAACATTAAGGTCCAATCGTTATTTGCAGGAGCTCAAAAGCCGGGAGCCATCACCGCATACGACACAGAGCATAATCTCCCTGCTCATGGGTATGAAGTTCTTCCGAGTGAAGATGGTTCCGATCGAGGAGTTTGAAGCCTCTTTCCAGTTCCTACAAGAATGCGCCCAATACTTCCTCGAAGCCAAGGATAAAGACATCAGGCATGCGCTGGCCGGACTCTTCGTGGAGATATTGGTTCCTGTGGCTGCGGTGAGCCATCCATATTGTATAATTAGTGGGCAGTGGGAAGTGGATCCCATTTAGAGCGGCATTCAAGAAGGATTAAAGTGTCGCTTTGTATTTAAAAGTGAACATAAAATAAACCACAGCAACTTTCAATATGACCGCAATATTATTGCAAGAAATCAAAGATTATACTTTCTCTCCCTATTGCCTAACTTGTTTCACTGTCACAAAATAAGTCAAACTTGCCAGTTTAGTATTACGCGAATATGGAAACCGGTATTTCTCTTCCAGACAGTAAAAAACGAGGTGAACGTGCCGTGTCTGAAGAACTTTGTAGAAATGCTGTACAGCGGCACCCTGGACGCCAGCACCAAGTCTAAGCACCGGCTGGCTTTATTCCCGCTCGTCACCTGTTTGCTGTGCGTCTCCCAGAAGCAGTTCTTCCTCTCCAACTGGCACTGCTTCCTTGCCATGTGTCTGTCTCATCTCAAGAACCGAGATCCCAAGATGTGCCGGGTGGCGTTGGGTGAGCTTACTACTTAATCATTTGCAGTCCATCTCTAAGTTTTGTTCAATTTAGTGTCGCCGGACATTAATCGCAACAACTCGACAAAGTGTATATTGAACGAATGCAATATAAATTTTACGTACACCTTAAAAACTGGCGCAACGTACAACCGGAAAATTATATTCTATTTATAGTATAAAAGAGAAAAACATTGATTTCACTCCTTGACTCATAATGAACGCGCACAAAATTACTTATTTTTTTTTATATGTGTGATAACTTAAGTGCTGTTAATTTTGTTTTCAGAATCCCTCTACCGTCTTCTCTGGGTATACATGATCCGGATAAAATGCGAGTCGAATTCCGCTACCCAGTCCCGTCTGCAAAGCATCGTCAATTCGCTGTTCCCAAAGGGGTCCAAAGGCGTGGTGCCCCGAGACACCCCGCTCAACATTTTCGTCAAAATTATACAATTCATAGCTCAAGAGCGCCTCGACTTTGCTATGAGAGAAATAGTGTTCGACTTGCTCATGGTCGGCCGGCCTATTAAGATCATTCTGACTCCAGAGAGAATGTCTATTGGTTTGCGGGCGTTTCTAGTGGTGGCTGATAGCTTGCAGCAGAAGGAGGGTGAGCCTCCCATGCCCAGGACGTCGGGAACCCTCCCGTCCGGGAACACACTGAGAGTCAAGAAGACGTTTCTGAACAAAATGTTGACGGACGAGACAGCACGCTCTATAGGCATGAGTGCGTACTTCCCCTTCGTGAGACGAGTGCTCACGGAAATACTGAGGGCTCTGGACGCGCACTACGGAAGACCCCTGATGCTGACCAATACGCAGAACGTCACGAAGGAGCAGGAGATCAACACGGGGGAACGGAAGCCCAGGATCGATCTGTTCCGTACTTGCGTTGCTGCCATACCGAGGTCAGTATTTCAATGTAATTATTATTATCATTTAATTCGAACAAAATATTCATTATAAATATATAAACAAGTTTAAAAATTGTAACCGCAATTTTTTGGAACAGCTGGTTTTCCGAGCTATTCCGGGCCCATCTTAATACTAAAACTAAACTGATTACAAGTTATGACAATATTATCTGTCGCTGTTATAGCGCCAACAGATATTGCAAAAAATATTTTAAACGAATCACTTTCAGTCAGGTTGAAAAATGTGTTCCAGGCTTATACCGGAGGGCATGAGCTCTAGCGAACTGGTGGAGCTCTTGTGCCGGCTGACAGTGCACATGGACGAGGAGTTGCGCGGACTCTCCTTCCAGTCGCTGCAGACCCTCATCGTGGACTTCCCCGAGTGGCGACAGGACGTGCTGGCCGGCTTCACGCAGTTCCTCGCCAAGGAGGTACAGGTGTGTACTCCGCGGCACTGCTGCACATACGACACGCCTGCAGTACAACTAACACCCAATTATGACCAGTTTGCCCAGCTATGATGGGCGGGTAATATTTAGTGTTACATAAAGTATTTAGGTTTTGGTTATTATACAGTAGCCACACGCGGTTTGACGGTTTCCATCGTGAGATCTGATCATAGTTTTCTGCATATCAAGAACTGTGAATTAAAGCCTGTTCGATACGCCATCATGCGTTCAAACCTTACTTTGGTCGAGTCCATGGCGAAGGATAGACAAAAACGCCCAAGTTTTTTTTCGCGAATTAGCGTGTACGGTCCGTTTTCGAATTCAGGAACTTAATATATTATCTACAGATATCACAAGATATTTTGCGTGTCGTGGAGCAGAACCGACATAGAGATTTATACCATTTAAATAATCATTTACGTTAGATCGCCGAGGCTGTGAAGAGCATTTGGGGCGTCGCCGCCACATAAAGTTTATCGCTCCTGGAATTATTTTGATGTGTACCTGATATTTAACCAATCTTCCAGGACACCTCACCGCAACTAGTGGAGAATGGTCTCCGTATGCTGCTGCAGCTGTTGACCAGCTGGAAGAACGGCGAGCCGAGTGCGAGCACAGTACCCACTAAGAGCGAGTCGCTCGCGTCTGTGATCCGCGGCGCGGAGGCGCTGGCGCTGGTGATGCTGTGCCAGTGCCGAGCCTATCCCCGACGGCTCGCCGTGCACGTGCTCAGGTACCCGTCTTTGCATATTCCAATCCAAAAATGCCCGATAAATTTTAAGTTTTGTGTGCGATGTACGCAGAGATTACAATTTATGAGCCATTCGCATGTTTATATCTCACTAGCCGTAAAATCCCAAATTTTATTGTTTCGTGCAATATATGAGACAAAAGCTGTTGTGGCCAAAAACTTCGGTCCGAATGATGTCGCCGGACCGTTAGTTCGCTCGTCCTGAAAATAAAGTATGATCGAACATAAACTAGGTAAGAATCGTTCAGTTCGTTCGGTGAAGAAGTGTGAACATGTGGGCCGCCGGTGTTCAAAATATCTCATCGGCTCCTCCCTCCCAAAATGAGCAATATTAGACCCGCGTCGCTTTCCAGGGAGGCAAAGTTGGTCCTGGAGCGCGTGGGCGTGAAGCGCGACGAGCGGCCGCTGATAGAGGCGTGCGATGCGCACGCGGCCGCGCTCGCTGCGCGCTGCCTGCCGCTGCTGCCGCCCGCCGAGAAGCAAGCGCTGCTCGCCGTCACGCCCGACCTCGTGTGGCTCGCTGAGCGCACGCACGCGGTCTGGCTCGCCGGTGACTATACAACACACCTGCCCGGGATCTAATGTCATAAATGCATTCGTCGGCTGAATTATTTCGTAACATTGCCAATCTAATCGTATCCTACGGAATAAACTTCAAGACTGGCCTCATAGCTCAGTTGGTTAGTAACCCTACCTTCTGCGCTGTAGGTCGTGGGTTCGATCCCCACTCAGGACAAACATTTATATGACATTTGTAACATTGATGTTTGTTCTGTGTCTGGGTGTTAATATGTATTAGATGTATGTATTGACAAAAGAAAAGTATATGAGTATGTATACCAGTTGTCTGGTTCCCATGATACAAGCTATGCTTAGCTTACTTTGGGGCTAGATGGCGCTGTGTGCAATGTCCACCATTAAAAAAAAAGGTTGACAACTGACGAGATAAAATTGTACAGTCGGTCCTACAATATTTCTATGTGACACGATCTAGAATTAATAATTGTGTTTATAGGTGTACAACACGACGAAACATCTTCTAAGAACAGTTGGAGTGACAGCTCGTCCAGTGGTGCCGATCCTTGGGAGGTAAAACTTATGTATAATGAAATTAAATTTACTTGAATTACAAATTTTCATTAATAAGTAATTGATATGCTGCTCTTACCGAAGAGACAAAAGTGTCATATTATATCGGTTTCTCACTTTTTCTCTCATAGTAGTATACAGTATATAGTTCGCAAAGCTCTCATTTCATCTGTCATCTTCTTCTTCTTCGAGTCACCGGTTCTGTCGAACCAGTGTGGTGAAAGGATTGTAAGTGCGCCTCAAAGAGGCTTCTTTCGTGCACTCGACACATGTCTTCGAATTTTTAGTTCTAGGACATGTCGGTTTCCTCACGCTGTTTTCCCTTCACCGTTTTGGGAACGTGGTATTGCGCACATAAATCTTTCAATCGAAAAACTCATAGGTGCACGTCGGGATTTGAACCGGCGACCTCCGGATTGAAACTCGGGGGTCAGTACCGCTAGACCACCACGCTCTCATTCATCTGTCATGATGTCGGCGAGTCCTCACTGTTGTGTGTGTTTGTATGCGCGTGCGCAGGTAATCCTGTTCGGTCTGCTGGAGAGGAGCCGGGTGCCCGCGCGCTGCCCCGCCACCGTGCTGCAGGCGTGGCCGATCCTGCACGCCAGGATACACGCGCTCTTCGCCATCATAGAGCCTGCGTCAGTATTTATGAACTACAATACTTCACAATCCAACCATACAGCCTGCTCTGAAATTTTGACCAAACTGTTTTTAATCCACCTCTTCTAGTTCCCGAATGGGCCAAAACGCCAAATTTGAGACGCCTTCCGATATCTCCAATGAAATCGTTGAAAAGTCAATAACATTTTTCAGACCGGTGAACGACAATCGTGCTTCCCTTCTGTCTCGGAGTCCGGCATTGCCGAGGAAGCCAGAGAAAGAAAGAGACGGTTACATGCAAGTAAGTGTGAATATACATTATAATGTACATACATACATTTTTATAAAAATCTGACCCATAGTTTGATTCTATGAGTGTAATGAGGGTTGGTTAGTGATTACAAATTACATGAGCCAAGTTTTTTATATATCATATTCGATATAGTTTCACTGAAACATCAGATTGCGCTGGAACTTAACAATCTATATACAACTCAGGTAGTCTCATACAAGTGACCAGTCAATGCAACCAACACTGAGACGTGAGGATAGAATGTCTCATGTGCCCGTTAATTTCACAAGTACCCACAATCATCAACTCTTAATTTATTTAGATAAGTAATGGATTGGTAAGGAAGTTTATTATTCACTAATAATTAACAAGTGAGAAATTGAACGTATTGCATCCGTCAGGTGTGGAGGTACTACATGACAATGGCGTACCTGGTGGTGCCTGCGGCTCCGAGCCCCGTCATCCGCTGCGCCAGCCCCGACTTGAGCCTCAGGTAAAGCGTCCGCCAGCACCCCGGCACACCGCCCTACTCGTAGCTCGCTTCTGGAGACTCACTGGAACAACGTAACGTGGCTCTGAGACATCTTCTCTTGTTTATACTCACTGGAACAACGTAACGTGGCTCTGAGACACTTCTCTTGTTTATACTCACTGGAACAACGTAACGTGGCTCTGAGACCTCTTCTCTTGTTTATACTCACTGGAACAACGTAACGTGGCTCTGAGACCTCTTCTCTTGTTAAATTGCTCCATTACAAAAATTTATAATAAATATATCCACACACATCTGATACCCTGGCACAAGCTATTTGCTAACAAGTTAACTCGGTACGTTTTCCATTTAGTCTCCACCATTACAATAATTTCTGTACGTATCCCAATTATTATTTATTCTATATTAGAATTGTAGAGGCTTTATCAAAATTATTTATATCTAAATTGATTGGCAGTTAATATATGTGAATTTCTCAGATGTTTAGTAGCGTTAAGATGTTGATCAAATACGATAATTAGTTTTCTGTGTGTCCAATTACTTATAAATGTCGATCATGATTGAAGTCATAAAAAAAAATTTGATTCGGAGTTCAGGTAACTTAACTGTTTTCAAAAATGATCATCATTTATAATCAACGATGATTTGATTGTTATATTCTTTTATCTGATTATTAGTTGAATCCATAATAGAACTTGGTTTCTGGAATAGTTTCGTGACCCACTTATCTAGAACTAATAGATTATATTTAGCGGAAGATCAAAGGAAAAGTCTCTCTAGGAATATTCGAATCACCCCTAATTGTTGTGGAGTTTCCAAGTTAGTTTTTTTTGGCGTTATTGGTAACGACTCTCATATAAAATAGTTTGTATATATAATACACAGCTCACATATTCGCAGTTTAAATTAACACCAGGTGCAGTCGCTGGAGTAAAATAGGAGACTTGCAAAAGTAACTGTTTCAAATATTGAAATAGTTTTGAATCATGGATACTGCAAATTTTGATGTTATTATTCAGCTACGTTGCGAAAACTAGTTATAGATGTTAAATCTACTTCTCCATCTGACTTGGTCTCAAATGTTCTGTAGAAATCTAAAACCTCAAGTATGAAATATTGGTGAAAAATTGGAGGTGATTCTGTTGCCCCTAGGCAGGACCTTGTTTAGGTTTCAAAGTAATATTGTTAATTTTCAATTATAATTTTTCTGTTAACATTTCAGTCGTAACTTAAATCGCCTTGTCTGTTGTAAATATAGGTTTATTGGCATGAGTATTTTCTGAACCTAAGTTTACTACACAATAATGTCCAAGATGCGTTTATCCTCATTACTGTACAATCACGAAATCTTACAATACAGTCCATTTACAACATCGGGGTCTCGTGACCGAACACTGGTATTACATACATACATAAAATTAAGTTTTATTTGGCGTGTCGTTTTCGGGGATGATTTCTCTTCCCCCGTTCGAGTCGATGTTTTGTTTTTTCTAAGGTAAACAATATACGCGTCCGCGTGTATAGTTAGCGGCGGCCGGATGTGAGCGTGGTGGTCTAGCGGTACTGACCCCCGAGTTTCAATCCGGAGGTTGACGGTTCAAATCCCGACGTGCACCTATGAGTTTTTAGATTGAAAGATTTATGTGCGCAATACCACGTTCTCAGAACGGTGAAGGAAAACATCGTGAGGAAACCGACATGTCCTAGAACTAAAAATTCTAAGACATGTGTCGAGTGCACGAAAGGAGGCTCTTTGAGGCACACTCACAATCCTTTCACCACACTGGTTCGACAGAACCGGTGACTCGAAGAAGAAGAAGAAGGCGGCCGGTACACGTGTGTGTGTGTGTGTGTGTGTGTGTGTGTGTGTGTGTGTGTGTGTGTGTGTGTGCGTGTGTGTGTGTGGTATTGGACGTGTAGCGGTGTAGTGGGGCGCGGCGCGATGACGCAGACGTGTGGTTGTGTCGTAGCGTGGGCGCGGAGGCGGGCGACGGCTCGGCGGCTGGCGTCGGCGCCGCGCTCGGCTCCTCCAGCGAGAGCCTGAGCGCACCCGCGGCCTTCTTCACGTTGCCGTTGAGCTACGCGCGCGCGCAGGCGTACAGACACCACAAGCGGACGAGGTGCCGCGCGCGGCTGCCCCCACACCCCCCATCGGCTATCTCACGCGCCCCGCCGCCGCCCATCCATTGCGATCACACGGTCGCCCGCGCCCGGCGACCGCACACATACCCACATCGTACATTCCGCATTTTGTGTTACATTTTGTGTTTGTCTCGTACATATGGTTTTATGGACACATTCGTTACACACGGAATGATTAGTCTGTCTATGGCATCATCTCGTATCTGTACCGCACATTCTTCAGTAGATCTCATGTGGTTCATACCGCACCGGTGACGATGGAGCGATGCGTTGCATTCTATTTTACTGTATATAATATATACACATCAAACATCCGAAAATGTTCAAAGTCGATAACTTTATTTCCTTAGTTCATAAAGAAATTGCTTGAAAACGTCAATAATATTCAAAATATAAGGTCACGCTTACTTATCACTAAGTTAGACGCATGTTCAAACCATATCCTACTACATGTACATACACCTACTCCATGGGGAAGAACAAACAAGAAAACTCTAAAGGGAAGGTGACGAATTAATCAGTAAAGGCCTACTTATTATTCGAGAAGTGATTTGAAATTATTGCTTTGTATATTACTTAAACCGTATCTACTTAAACATAAAAAGGGTTTTTTTAATCCACTAAAATTCATTTCAACACCAGATTTAATTCGTAAAATATAATAGTTTTAAATTTAATTAAAAGTTACACATGTGTAATTACATATTTATGTGTAATAATGTAACTATTCTTGGACAGAATAGAATAATAATGTGACGCATCAAACTCGCTACTCTGTACATTATAAATATGAATGCTTTATAGTTCTGTTGGTCATTCATTCGGGGATACCATTCACATTTACGGGCATCAAAATTCGTAGGGCTCTGAGGCAAAAATTACAAATTGATCTAGTAAGTAAGTAAAAAAAGAAGAGGAAAAAATTATTATATGTCTTTCTAACTGCTGCAATTAAGTTTACGGCTCTATAAATAATCTAACTTTGTATTATTTAACATTTTCAGTAAAATATTTTCTCTTTACTATGGATATACTTATCTATTCCAACATTCAATCCTCAAACAAACAAAATTTGCTCACATGTAAATAGTATTTTTGTAAAATAGAAGTGACCGCTTTGCAAGCACCCCCCCCAATCGCCCCTCCCCTACCTCCTGGGTAGAACAGAAGAGAAAGACTTCCAATTCGCTCAAATTAGTAGAAAGCTTAAAAATTATCATCCGTTTCACTCCATTTTGTCGATACTCCTTGCTCAACGTAACTTCTTGAGGTACCTGCTACTCCTAGTACAAAATCATTATATAATTGTAATTTAATAAGAATAATAATACAAAATAATGTAGAGAACGGCGTAACAATAAGCGCGTACGAATATCGGCCGTAGGTCGGACGTTAGGCAAAATATAATGCGTTATACCTCTGCTTTCAATTCAGAAGTCACTGGTTCAATTCCAAACGTGCAGCAATGAGTTTCTTCACTTGGTAAATGACTAAGATATTGTGATTACACTAATTACTATCATTTCGATAGACATAAGTGTTTTAAACATAAACAGTCCACAACAATACTTTTCTGTCATTCCCTGTCACAGAGATTGAAAAAAAAAGACCTAACTCTAGAATGGTCAAAATTGGAAAAACTTACTCTTTTTTATCTACCCATTTTGTTTGGCTAGGAAGTATCAACACTTGGAAAGAGATTCCTTCATCATTGCTACATAGTTCCGGTCTCTAACAGTATTTTAAAAGTTAGCTAACGTATTAGTCGATGTTCATCCACATTTCCATTGTATCGTTTGCGTTGCACATTCGAGTACCATTCAATGTGTTTTTTGGCTTACTAGAGCTTTGGATTTACTTCTGTCTGTAACGGCTTTGTGATAATGTCGCTAGTTCTAAGTTTTTGTGTTATGTCTTACACGGGATAGTGTAATCGAGTCCCAAGTTATTGTTCAGTCTTTTTGTTTTGTTCACGAGACCAAATAATTTCTTGGGCTTTATGTCTCATTTTGTTTGTCTCTTATCAGACGTGCAGATAGCTACCGCTGTATCTGGAAATTCAGTTTGATAAGAAAAAGAAAAGATATATCTTGAATCCTAACCGTAGCTACTTGTACTGTCTGAGATATCCTTACTGTTAACTATGTGAAAGCCAAATATATTGTGTCAAAAGTAATAGTTAACAATGTCCAAGCTATTCTATTTGATTATATTACATTTGGCTTTCGTTTAGTTAACGATTTTATCAAAACTGGCTTATGAAAACATTTGATTGCTCAAAGTAAGTTTTTAGAATAATTTATACTAATGACGTTAGTGATTGTCGAATCCTCATGAATCAGTGATCCGTTGCAGTAAATATTTCAATAAAATCTCGTCCCAGAATGACGAGTAGAAAGCTAAAAATCTAGTAATTTCAATTGAATAAACAGAGTGATATTTTTTTAAATTATGTACTTAATTAGTGAATTTTTGGTCGTTAATGAGGCAGTTGTTAATTAAAAAGATGTTTTCATGTCCCATATTGCCTAATCCAAACAATATGATTCGATTATATTTTAAATTTTCCGTAGGCTATCATTTAACCGCGGTCTCACTAGATGTTAAGTGACGATACGATTTAGTATGTAACTTATTGACTTTCCTCTTGTGGACTTCCCGATAATAGTTTCCAGGCAACTCCGTATGTGAAGTAATTCAAACCAAGAAAGTGTGACGTTACACCGTGTAGTCGAACGGTGGTTAGGGATTGTAAGTATATGTAAAAAATTGTATTCTGGATAAATCCTGACTCATAAATCGACCAAAAATTCACTGAACAGTAGTTCCGTACACATAGATTTTTTTATGTTATACAGTTACGGAACGAGCCGACGGCCCACCTGGTGTTAAGTGGTAACCTCGGCCCATAAAAGATGCGACTTCGGTCCTCCCCTACTAGGCACGACAGTACCCAAGTCGCATCGTATGCGCCCGTAACTCTGAGACGTGTAGGTGGAATGTCTCTCTGTAATTTTGGTATCGGAGCGGCAGTTGTGTAATGTGTTGTGGTGACAGCTCGTCCCCGGACTCGCTGAGCGAGCGTAGCGGCGGCGAGACGCGCAGCGGCACCGCGTCCCCGGCCTCGCTTCACAAGCTTGCGGTGCCGCTCGCGCGCTGCGAAGTGCCCGAGGTTCGCGACGCGGCGGTCACCGCGTGTGGCAACATCAACCCGGACGCGCTCAAGTGAGTGCCGGTGCAACTGCCCGTGTTAACACACTGTGACGCTCGTTACGTTACTTAAGTAGAGTGGCAGAGATGTTGTATCGCTGCGGGGAACCTGAGCCATTTTTTTTATGACCGGAGAATTTGCTGTTGATGAGAGCAGACGGCACTCAACCGGTACGAACCTGAGCCATTTGATGGCTTCACCACTTATGTACAATGTGTCGACAAATTAGAGAGAGAGAAAGAGTAAAAACCCGATTTATAGATAGACTTTGATGATTTTGGTTCTAAGGCATTTTGGTTTCATAATTTGTCAATATTTGTTCTCTATCGATCAAATTTTATGTAGATCCTATTACAATTAAATTTCATATTAAGAAATCTCGTCGTTAGAAGAAAAAAGCAGCCATAAAGACTCCATATATTTTAGTTAGTTAACTTTACGATATTGTGTGACGCAGAGATCTGATGGAAGAGCTGGTGCCGCTGCTGCGCGAGGCTGTGGACCGGAAGCAGGAGAACATGCGCAGGCGCAGGAGGAGGGACGCACTCAGACTGAATCTCAACAAGATGCTGCTTCTGATCGCGCAAAAGAAAACTTTTGCTAACAGGTTACTAAAGGAAAATATAAGTCAATTTAATCAGACCTTTTGGTTGGTTAGACACGAACGTAAAAGTAAAGTAAAATGTGATATAAATAACATTATAAATCTGGCTTAACCATCAATGTAAGTAAAGGAGTTTCTTCTCTTTCTTTACATGTTGCCTCCAAGAAGTGACCTCAGAAAATTGAGAGATAAATACGTTTATTTGTGAAATAATATTGGTGGACAATTCATACAGCGCCATCTAGCCCCAAACTAAGCATAGCATAGGGAACCAGACAACTGATAGAATACATATGTACTTTTTTTTTGTAAATGCATTCTTTTAATACATATTAACACCCAGACATCGAACAAACATCTGTATTCATCACACAAATGTTGTCCTGGATGGCAATCGAACCCACGACCTACAGCGCAGAAGGCAGAGTTACTACCAACTGAGCTGTGAGGTCAGCCTGCCCGTATTTCGTGTGTTCATGCTCATGTCGAGTGTTGCCACCACTTTGAGCGTAGGATTCATACTTACAAAGTAACGTTTGTCGCAGTCCGTTCGCGTTGGAGGGAGGCAGCATGCACCCCACCCTCACGGAGTATCTGGAAGGTGTCCGCTTGAGCCTGGAAGTGGAAGCGGAGAAGGACGCGCCGGCCGCCCGGGAACAGAGGCTCACCTTCGCCGACTTCGTCACAGAGTTGATCAAGAGCTTCCCGTGTCAGTACCCAAATACTTTGTAATATTTTATTCGACGACTTCGTCACAGAGTTGATCAAGAGCTTCCCGTGTCAGTTCCCAAATACCTTGTAATAGTTTATTCGCCGACTTCGTCACCGAGTTGATCAAGAGCTTCCCGTGTCAGTACCCAAATACCTTGTAATAGTTTATTCGCCGACTTCGTCACCGAGTTGATCAAGAGCTTCCCGTGTCAGTTCCCAAATACCTTGTAATAGTTTATTCGCCGACTTCGTCACCGAGTTGATCAAGAGCTTCCCGTGTCAGTACCCAAATACTTTGTAATATTTTATTCGCCGACTTCGTCACCGAGTTGATCAAGAGCTTCCCGTGTCAGTTCCCAAATACCTTGTAATAGTTTATTCGCCGACTTCGTCACCGAGTTGATCAAGAGCTTCCCGTGTCAGTACCCAAATACCTTGTAATAGTTTAATAGCTTACTTATTATAGTGTTCCTTGGGGTCCCCCAAGTAGCTAAAACAATATATCAATACTAGCTGTTGTCCGCGACTTCGTTCGCGTGGAATTCGGTTTTATCACACACCCCCATTTTACCATTCGGAAAAGTAACCTAAGTTACTCCTTGTTACATCAGCTGTCTGCCAGTGAAAGTCCCGTCAAAATAGGTCCAGCCATTTCAGAGATTAGCCGGAACAAACAGACAAAAATTGTAAAAAAATGTTGTTTTTGGTATATGTACCGTGTATACATCCATATGCACTTAGTAAATGCGGTTATTTTAATATTACAAACAGACACTTCAATTATATTTATGTGTATAGATTACTGAATAAACCATACTTGTATCTGTAAATGTCCGTCTATGTGTTTAAAGTTTTACCATCGTTTGCAGTGGAGATGTACGGTTCGTTGCTGAAGAAGGAGCTACTCCGGTCGCTGTTTTCGCTGTTCGGCGGATGGTGCGGCCCGCTGGTGCCGCGGCTGGGCGCGCTGACGCCGCAGCCGACGCCGCCAGACGCTGACGAGCGGCTGACGCTGTCGGCGCTCAGGGTCAGTCCTTTACACGATTCCAATAAATAAATATTAGTGGACATTTCACACAGCGCCATTCTAGCCCCAAAGTAAGCTAAGCATAGCTTGTATCATGGGAACCAGACAATTAATACATTTAAATATTTTTCTTGTAAATATAAGACATGTCAACACCCAGACAAAGAATAAAGCACCAATGTTCATCACACAAATGTTTGTCCTGGTTGGGAATAAAACCCACGAGCTTCAGCGCAGAAGGTAGGGGTACTACCAACTGAGCTATGAGGCCAGTCGCAAAACCTCGTTTACAACGAGGAGTCGTGTATTGTATTGATTGTTACCGATTGAGAGCTGTCTGCTCTCACCAAAAGCCCGTGTAAATGCCGTCAAGGCAATCTGCGGCCAACAGCAAATTGTACAGAAAAAAAAAACTGATTGTATAAAGTGAGTGAGTGTGTGTGTGTGATGATGGGTGTGTATTGTCTGTGGTCAGGCGATGAGCGCGCTGGTGTGCTGCGGCCCTTGCTTCGCTCCCGCCGCTCTGGCCGAGGACGGTTCCCTCTACCCGTGGCTGGACGAAATGCTCAACTCTACCAACGATAAGGTACACTTTCTTAATCAAAGTCAAAGTCAAAGTCAAAAACTTTATTTCCATACAATTCATAAAGAAATGACTTGTAAACGTCAACATTCAAAACATAAGGTCACGCGTACTTATCGATAAGTTTGATGCCTGTTCAAACCCTATCCGACCCTCCATGGGGAAGAACAGACAAGAACCTTTTAGTTGTCTATTTTCAATATCCAGCACAGACGATGGTGTGTAACTTCTTCTTCTTCTTCGAGTCACCGGTTCTGTCGAACCAGTGTGGTGAAATGATTGTAAGTGCGCCTCAAAGAGGCTCCTTTCGTGCACTCGAAACATGTCTTCGAATTTTTAGTTCTAGGACATGTCGGTTTCCTTACGATGTTTACCTTCACCGTTTTGAGAACGTGGTGTTGCGCACATAAATCTTTCAATCGAAAAACTCATAGGTGCACGTCGGGATTTGAACCGGCTAACTGATAACTCTCGATGCAGATATACGAGCTGGCCAGGGAGACGATAGTGCTGTTGCTCGACTGCAATCCGGACATTGGGCCGCTGTTGGACTGGACTGTGGACAAATGCTACACAGGACCGCCCCGGGTGGCAGACGGATGCTTCATGGCCCTCGCAGCCATCTTCAGCGCCAGGTGAGTGCTTTCAAGTAGACATTTTTTTTAAATGTAATACAGGCACAGAACGAGCTGACGGCCCACCTGGTGTTAAGTGGTAACCTCGGCCCATAACAACTGATGCGACTTCGGTCCTCCCCTACTAGGTACAACAAGACCCAAGTCGCATCGTATGCGCCCGTAACTCTGAGACGTGTAGGTGGAATGTCTCATGTGCCTGTAATTTCACCGGCAACCACACCTTTCAAATCGGAACACAGTAACGTGAACGCGTTACTGCTTGGCGGCAGAAATGGGCATGGTGGCAGTACTTCCCCGGACGAACTTGGTTAGTTCTACTGCTCTTAAATATATTGTGTGCTACTTGAGTAAATAAATGTATGTCTATGTCTATGCAAGAGCTAAATTTCTCTGCAATCTAGGTTTCAGTTTTACATATTATCTGTGTCAAAAGTGTATGATCACGTTAACCACGATATACAAACTAGGCTGTTCAGTTTTGCATATATTTTTTTATATACGCGATTAATTATTAGTATTTTGCAATTTTTCAACTTTGATATTCGCCGCCATGTCTTCCATACCCAACGAAAATAATTACACAAAATAATCCATACATCCATACAATGTTCTTCATCCGTTTTGAATCTCTTCGCGTCACCTCTCAAAATCCTTACTTAAAACTTATATATTAGATATAGATGCACATTTTGAACAAAAATTGTAAATTTAGGTTTAAAGAAATTTATTCTCAAAAGAACATTTTTACAGTTCACTTACATGAGATTGTTAATACAACTTAAATATACTTTCGCTAGTCGGATCTATAACGAAACTTACCAACAACACAAATGTAAAAGTAAAAAACAATTTATTGAGTTGTCAATTGGTAACAAATATGGTACAAAACAAAAATTCCATCAAAAACAGAAGTGGGTAGCTTTCCGATCAAAATTACTCAAACTACCTTAATTTTTAAGAATGGGTCGGTTTAACGAAGTTAATAGTCCAGGAGCTTACACTAGATTTTGTTTAGTATTTTTTTAAATTATAAATTTTAGTGGTTTATTACTTCTAACAATTCTAATATTATTTATAATTTTCATTCAAAATATATTTTTTTAGTTTATTTTTGTAGATTCTAAAATTCTGACTTTCTTTAACTTCGTTTGGAAGTTTATTGTATAAATGTACCCCTTCGAATAATATATTTCTTTTACCATATTTTTCTGTTCTTGGAGTTCGTAAGTTTATTTTATGTTTGTTTCTTAGTTTATATGTATGTTTTTTTAATGTGAGGTTTATATTGGTTTGTGTAGTGCCATCCAAAATTTTTCTAATAAATACACACATGTTGAGATTGAATATTTGGGATACATTTAGTAATTTGGTTGTTTTATAAAGTAAATCGGTGGGTGTTAGATAATCGTAGTTATATAAGCGTTTGATTATTTTGTTTTGCGTAATTTGTAAATCTTTAAGTGTTGTTTTTGAAGCAGATCCCCATACCTCGACTAAGTATTCCAAATGTGGTTTTATCAGAGAATTGTAGATTGTGTTTCTTATTTTTGGAGGTATACAGTTCCCTATTTTACGTAAAGCTCCTGTTAGGGAAGAGAGTTTCGATCTGACGTGTTCAATGTGAGGTTTCCATGTCAGTTTGTCGTCTAGTAGTAACCCCAGATATTTTTCTTCGTGGGATTGATTTATCACATCTCCATGCACTTTAAGAGCGGGGATATCGGAAAACTTTTTATTTTTGGCGGCAAATATCATATATGATGTTTTTGACGTATTGATTGTGAGAAGGTTATGTTGAAACCATTCATTTAGGATGTCTAGATCATGTTGGGCTTCCTTTATAATATTCTCTATAGATGGACCAAAATAAAAGAGGCAAGTGTCGTCTGCGTATAAAGTAAGATATCCTTTGAGTCCTATTTGATTGATATTGTTGATATAAATGAGAAAAAGTAGTGGTCCTAAAATGGAGCCTTGGGGAATTCCACATGTGATATTTTTCGGAGAGCTCATGTATTCGCCAATTTTTACTACCTGACGCCGGTTAGTGATATATGATTTAAAAAGATCGTATGCAATTCCGGTGATACCTAGGTTCATTAGCTTTTGTAATAGCTTAGTATGGCTTACAGTATCGAACGCTTTTTTCAGGTCGATAAATACTCCTACGCACATGTTTTTTTGATCAATATTTGTTTTTATGTTTGTTATCAAATCTATGGTTGCCGACAGAGTATTCGATTTTTGTCTAAATCCATATTGCTGCGGATTAAGAAACTTTTTGTCCGTTAAATAGTCATACAAACGAGTGTAGATCACTTTTTCAAAGATTTTCGATATCACAGGCAGTACAGAAATGGGCCTATAATTGCCTGGGTCTGTCTTGACACCAGATTTATAAATTGGGGTTACCCTAGCCAGTTTTAAATTATTTGGAAATATGCCATTCTCGAGACATTTATTAATACAGTTTGAGAGAGGAATGGCTATATATTTATTTATGCATTTAATAGACTTCGTATTGATTCCATCGGAACCAGTACTGGTATTAGATTTTAAGTTATCAATTATTTTATTAATTTCTTCAGTTGAGCTGGGTCTTATGTTTTTTAAGGTAGTTTCATGTTCATGTTCGTTCGTATACGTCAGTGTATTACCAGAGTTAGTGTGATATTTGATCGGGATTTTATTTGCCAATTCGGTACCAATTGTTGAAAAGAAATCATTAAATATTTCACAAACTTCTGTTCCCTCCGTTATAAACTTGGTGTTAACTACAAGTTTTGGAGGCGCGATATTTGATTTACATTTATTAACTCTTAGGGTATTAATGAGATCCCACATTTTCTTAGAGCTGTTGCTACAAGTTTGAAACTGATTGTAATAGTAGGAGTTCTTATCTTTAAAAATTTTCTTACAAACTTTATTTCTTTGCTCAATAAATTGTTTCTTTAATACTTCATTATATTTATTTATTTTAACTTGGTGCCACAGAGAATTTCTATAATTGATCATGTTAATAGTTTCTTTATTTATCCAATCATCCCTCGGGGGGTTCATTATCTTTGTTTTGTATACCTTATTGTTTGTAATGTGGGTTTTGATAAAATTCTCAAGATATTCATAACTGTCTACCTCGTTTGTGTAAGTAGCTTCTATTAGACTTGTCACAAATTTTTTGTAGTCGATTGCTTCGTATTTGATACGCTTCTTGTTCTTCGTTGTGTATTTTGAAAGTTCCAAATAAATCTGCTTATGGTCCGACAAAGAAGATTCCACCACAGCAAAATTAAAATAGTTTTTATCTAAATCTGAAGAAACATGATCTAGTATAGCGTTAGTAGTTTCTGTTTGGCGTGTCGAAAATAGATGGTCTATTTTATTCAGAACTTCATATCCAGCTTCTTGTAGTACATTTAGGTATCGTTTGGTACAAGTATTTGTGTTTAGTAAATCCAGGTTAAAATCACCAAAAACCAATGTTCTCTTTCGTTTTTCTATTTGTGAGGAAAAAAATTCCAGAAAATCAACAACATTTGTATCACCTGGTTTGTAGATCCCTCCAATGTTCAATGCAAATTTCGGTAGATATATCCATAGGTAGTGGTTCCTATCTATGTAAATTTCCTCCGAAATCTCAAATTTTACGCTATCATGTATGTATATCGATACGCCTCCTCCAGCAGAATCATGTCTATAACTAAATGTATGTGTATAATTTGTTAGTGAATATAATTTTGCGTCATCATCTGATTTAAGCCATGTTTCCGCTAGTATAATTACGTGGACCGTACTAGGAATAGCTTTAATAAGCTAAATAATAAATTTATGTTATATCTTTAGCGGATATAATGGAGCCAAATAAAATACGTAACATTTCGGTAAAATTGATACATAATTACTCCATGCTAATCGAACAACGGTTGCAGGCATAGTGTGTGAACTAACTCCTACACATACTGTAGACGCCAATACGTTGCAATGTAATTTGCTAGTATAGTTTGAGAAGGCGTTGGCCTAAACAAAGCTGTTATAATCAATTTTCATATGAATGCGATGCGATATCACCGATTTCCCCCAACGAAGATATAGTTTTCCGTAAGTTATAAATAGCGAAGTTTTCATGGGGAGCAGTCGGCATAAAATTTTTATTCCTAAGTTTCTGTGACTGTTTAATAAATAAATAAATAAATATTGGTAGACATTTCACACATCGTCATCAGCCCCAAAGTAAGCTAAGCATAGCTTGTATCATGGGAACCAGACAACTGATATAATACTTATAATACTTTTCTTTTGTAAATATATACATATAATATATATTAACACCCAGACACAGAACAAACATCAGTGTTACAAATTTCACATAAATGTTTGTTCTGAGTGGGGACTGAACCCACGACCTACAGCGCAGAAGGCAGAGTTACTACCAACTGAGCCATGAGGCCTGTCTAAATAGTAAAAATAGTAAATTTCCAACAAATAAAATATCTTTTTTTGGAAATTATCCACATGCCCATTCGTGCCATTTCATAGATACCACAGTGCGTAAAACTCAAAAAGCTTATCCTTTAATTAACCACATAAAAAAGTATTTAAAAAAAATTTATATTGACAGGAATTAAAAACGTTCGGACCATTAGTAACTTTCAAACCGTAATGGGCAAAAGTATAATTAATACAAGTTCATTACTCGCATCGAACATATATCCTAACGCAGCAATTAGTACAATATTCGCTCATGTGGGAGTAATTTGGTTTGGTCGTGAAAATCAACCCCTCTTCTTCTTCGAGTCACCGGTTCTGTCGAACCAGTGTGGTGAAAGGATTGTAAGTGCGCCTCAAAGAGGCTCCTTCCGTGCACTCGACACTCGACGATTTTTTTTTGTTCTAGGACATGTCGGTTTCCTCACGATGTTTTCCTTCACCGTTTTGAGAACGTGGTATTGCGCACATAAATCTTTCAATCGAAAAAACTCATAGGTGCACGTCGGGATTTGAACCGGCGACCTCCGGATTGAAACTCGGGGGTCAGTACCGCTAGACCACCACGCTCTCTCCCACGCGATTATTCATTATGCGATTATCAACCCCTCGATCCCACGCGAATATTACTATTTCTCCCCTAACGATACGGTTTTTATCAGTGTCAACGTATAAGTGAACATTTAAAGCTTGTTTACCACTCTTCGGGTCAAAAATATACGTCGTAATTATTATGATTGTACGTGCCTGCGTGCGTGAGTGCTGGCGTGTTGTGTGTGCGTGTGTGTGTGTGTGTGTGTGTGTGTGTGTGTGTGTGTGTGTGTGTGTATGTGAGTGTGTGTGTGTTTGGGAATGAGTGAGTGAGTGAGTGAGTGAGTGAGTGAGTGAGTGAGTGAGTGAGTGAGTGAGTGAGTGAGTGAGTGAGTGTGTGTGTGTGTGTGTGTGTGTGTGTGTGTGTGTGTGTGTGTGTGTGTTTGTGTGTGTGGGTGTGTTTGTGTGGGTGTGGGTGTTTGAGAGAGAGAGAGTTCTACTACTCATATACTTTCTCTACTTATATACTTTAAATTATAACAACTAGATATCCATCTAATGTAATAAATATTGGCAGACATTAATTTTTGTTGTCTTGTTTGAATCTGCCTATTAGTGAAAACCAAAACCAAAATCCCTTCAGTGGTTTTTCAGATTAGCGTTTATTTACTGTAAGAGTGGACGAAGGACAAATGCTTACTTAATTTACTTAAATTTATAATACGTACTGATGTCAACTGCATGGGTTCTACAATCATCTACGAATGTACGAATGTCAGGTCGACTGTAGTATTTATTACTTACTTACGGACGGACGCACGTTACAAGGTAAAATAAAAATATATTAAAAATGCCATCGAACCCTTATAAATTGATTCAAATGCCTTCCTTGATCTTATAATGTCATTCCTTGTTTCGGTTCAAAGTCAAAGTCAAAAACTTTATTTCCATAGAATTCATAAAGAAATGGCTTGGAAACGTCAATATTCAAAACATAAGGTCACGCGTACTTATCGATAAGTTTGATGCCTTGTGATGACGAGAGGCGCGGAGGAATGAAACACACGGATGATGGTTATATACTACTGTTTATTAAATTATAAAATCCCTTTTTATAGTATTTCTTATGAATACCTGGGTGACGTAAGTAGGTAGGTTTCGGATATCTATTGTTTATAAACACGGTCGTGTTACAGGTTCCTCTTACAATAAATACCTTTCCTAATATGGATGTGTCTCAAGTTCTAAACTTGATACCTCCTGTTACCTACCCACTACAGCCTGTTCAAACCCTATCCGACCCTCCATGGGGAAGAAGGGTTATAGGTACAGAACAACATAAGTGTGAGTTAAGTGTAGGAATATTGGAACAACGTATAAGATTAAATGCATGTATTCATTGTGGGGAGGATAGCGCAAGTAGTTTAACGGCTGTCCCATATATAGGCGGGGTGCGGCCGCGGATACAATATGATAAAGTGGTGGCAGATTTGACGGATCACCAATGATACTTGCTTAGCTTTGTCACATTATGCATTTTTTTTTATGTAATACAATTACGGAACGAGCCGACCGACGGCCCACCCGGTGTTAAGTGGTAACCTCGGCCCATAACAACTGATGCGACTTCGGTCCTCCCTTACTAGGTACACAAGACTCGAGTCGCATCGTATGCGTCCGTAACTCTGAGACGTGATGGAATGTCTCTTGTGCCTGTAATTTCACCGGAAACCACACCTTTCAAACCGGAACACAGTAATGCGAATGCTTCACTGCTTGGCGGCAGAAATGGGTGTGGTGGCAGTAATTCTCCGGACGAACTTGGCGAGAGTTGTACTGCTCTTTTATTATAAATACACACTCAATATCTAAATGTTGCCAGATAGTTTTTAACATTCACGGACTGGTTTTTGCATCAGTGTGCGAGCGCTCTACAGGTTTACACAAGTTGTGAATCCTCTGAACGAAAGGATGGTTATTTTTTGGCGTTACCACATTTGTACCATTGAGTTTAATTTTGTAATTGTATATTATTACTTCCGAATTGTTTAACGCGTTTTCAGAAAAATATTATCAGCTAGATGGTGCGTTTTACGCATTTACGATTTCCGCAAAAACGGTGCCATTTATAAATAAACTAGCCGTTGTCCGCGTGGAATTCGGTTTTATCGCGCATCCCTATTTCACCCCTCGGAAAAGTAGCCTAAGTTACTCCTTGTTACATCAGCTATCTGCCAGTGAAAGTCCCGTCAAAATCGGTCCAGCCATTTCAGAGATATCGACGTAATTATCAGCGAGGGTCAGCAAGCGAAAGTTAGTAAATGATACCGCAGCTAAGAGCAGTAGAACTCTCGCCAAGTTCGTCCGGGGAAGTACTGCCACCATGCCCTTTTCTGTCGCAAAGCAGTAACGCATTCGCGTTACTGTGTTCCGGTTTGAAAGGTGTGGTTGCCGGTGAAATTACAGTCACATGAGACATTCCACCTACACGTCTCACATTTACGGGCGCATACGATGCGACTTGGGTCTTGTCATACCTAGTATGGGAGGACCCAAGTGGCATCGGCTGTTATGGGCCGAGGTTACCACTTAACACCAGGTGGGCCGTCGGCTCGTTCCGTAAATGTATTACATAAAAAAAAAAGGTAAAGCTTGTGGCGAGCGTTCGCGGAGCCCTATTTCCTCTGGGGTCAATAGAGGCCCCTAAACCTACTAAAATTCGTGGCTGTAGCAGCGGAACCTGTTATCCAAATGTTCCACTCCAAGTTTGCAGTCGGTTCGAGTTGAGTCGCACTTGGCCTAACTAATTTCGGTATCCTGGTATTATATTAAACATCGATTTTATTATTGTGTTCACTAGAGCTTTAGGTTATATTCACTGATCTTGTTTGAACCATTGGAGAATCAATTGAATAACTACCTATGAGTATTTACACAACTCAGAATAAATCTAAACGGAATTCTCAAAATGTTTCCATGTCAAGAATCTCAACAAATGCTTTGTCAAAAGAATTTTGAAAAGGCCATTGCTTTCATTTAAAATTCAAGAGTTATTTCGCATTTTATTGTTCTACAAAACTATGACGCACGAAAAACTTATATAAGGGAAATTTGAAACAACTCCAAACTGAAACCTAACATAAATTTTCAATTGTTCGTTTTTAATTGAAACAAATTTTGAATTTTGTGTCGTAAAAAAATACAAAGCATCAAACACAAGTTCTGCTGTAAATTTATTCATTGTTTGTTATAGTTAAGACAGAGTTAGCAATTTCGTTAGTAAATTAATTAAAATTAAAAAACTTTTTAATAACAAGCTTTTAATGGATTGGAGCAACGGAGCAAGTCCTTTCATTTGATACCCATATTGTAGGAGTGCATTGAAAATAACTAGTCCGCCATCTTGGGTATTCCGCCATGTTGGATTTAGAATGACGTCACATAGCTAACCGTGCATTTTCATCCAAATTAAACGTGTATACAAAATTGCAGCTCAATTGGTTGAAGATATCTGCATCAAAATTGAGTTGCATGATTCCACGCGAACAAACATAGTTACATACATTGCAAGTTAAATAGAAGCTTGTAAAAAGCGTCAAGTGCAATCCGCGGTAGGTCAGCTGAAACTCGATACGTTTCCATTTTACAGTCGCGTGGCCCCGGCCACAGCTTGCGCTAGAATATACAGGTATCCGGTAATGAATGGATAACCTTGAAATGGGTCTTAGTAGAATTATTGCGCATTCCGAAAAAAATATCAAATAAAAAAAAAACAAGTAGTATCAAAGATATGTATTTTTTAAATAATATCGATGTTTTTTTTTTATATTGTTTGTTTTATTTTTATTTGATAGTTTTTTCCGAATGCCCAATAATTCTACTAAGACCCATTTCAAGGTTATCCATTCATTACCGGACACCCTGTATACATTCCTATACGTACGAATACGTTTGTCGCTATTATTTCGTTGGCGTCCGTTCCACTCGTTCAATGATTTCGTTGACGACTGCAAATCGGTATCGACACACTTACGTTATCCGATTCTGTCGGTGTGTCGCCTCTAATGACGTCCCTTTGCTGACAATAATTTGTTCGCTACGTAAGTCGGTTACGTATGTACTATGAGAGAGTTTAACGCGCTTAATAAATTGACACTATTAACTTTATTTATTTGGATTTGAACGTACATTTTAGGAGGGACCTTCCCCATGGAGGGTCGGATAGGGTTTGAACAGGCGTCAAACTTATCGATAAGTACGCGTGACCTTATGTTTTGAATATTGACGTTTCCAAGCCATTTCTTTATGAATTCTATGGAAATAAAGTTTTTGACTTTGACTTTGACTTTTGACCGTTTAAATAGTGTCTGGTGCCTCGTAGTGGATAAATGAATGGTCCTTTTGGAATTTACATCGATAGCGAGTCGGCCATAACCCTATTACATAATGGATCTTAGCAACAAGAAACTGAACTCATAATGAACTGAATTTAAATTCTGTAACGTTTTGACGAAGCACCAGTGAATCACTCTGCGTAGGTACACTATAATGTAATCAGTTTCCAAATCATTTTACAGTACTTATTTTCAGTAGGGACTATTGGTTACATGTGTTTGCGATTACAAATAACTTCAGATTCGTGACTTTACGTAAGCTTGATTGCAATTGTGTGAATAACATTGTACAAAGTTATGGCGACGTGATAAATGTACAACATTAAAAGGTATTTCTTAAGTAGGATTTATTTGTTACACAGGTGTATTTATAGCTGAATAAGAAACTGAACCAAAGTAACAAAATCTTTTGCATTAACTGAAATTGTTTTTCTTTCAAAAAGTAATGTATCCGAAGTTTATCATTATCTAGTGTCTGTATTAATTAATATCCACGAGGTAGTTGCATGCCAGTAGTAGGTAGTACCGTCTTAAGTACATATTTGCGTAGTTGTCTTGGAGAGGAGCAATTTAGCGCAATATGAGGCTGTGGAGCGCTGGACCGTGCCCCGGGGCGCGCCCTCGGGTTCACCGGCCGGGCCTGGGGATTTACACCGTGACATTACACGGGTTATGAACTGCAAGTTTATTGGGATTCAAGTTTTCATAGACTAATAAGCAGCTTAGAGCTACTACTACTAGACTACGTCATAGTATACAGATCTTGTAGATAGTGGAAGTCCGCGGTATTCACGTGTTATCTTACGAAATTAATGTTATAAATGAAAGAATATCTATAAAAATACTGTGTACATGTTTTTCTTAATGAGTATTATCTTTGTAATCCGAATATATCCAATTACGATCGTCAAGTTTATTCAGTAATCGATTTATTTCATGTTTTCTATCTCGTGAAACTATACATTTCGATATTCTGCTACGGAGTATGTTTTTAAGAATTTATATCGCGACCATTGTGATTTGATTAACGTAAAATTGCTTTGATTCTCCGTGTTTTAAAAGTAAAAACGAATTCAACAGTTTTATGAACGAAAGCTTGTTGCGGGCTGACCGATTGCGCATTTAGAGGGCAGCCCATAAAAGCGTGTTTTTAAGTAACTTCATACTTTTGTGTCATGCATGGTTGCAGGGAAGATATGCAAAATAATATTGGCTCTGGATATTCTGTGCACGCTTTTTTATTGCTAAATTGACTCTGTAATGTTTCATTACACATTTTGCGACGAGTGGCCACATCGACTTTCAGTCATAAAATAACATTTAATGTAAATCAGTATTCGTACATTGCATATAGCATTGTGTGTAGTAAGTTTCTCTTCAAGTCTCTAATTTACTGTGTGAGATGTTGCGTCCCTTTTTCATATATGAATCGTTGGTGGTCCTTCATTTTTATTTTATTATTTTGTGAATTATCTAAAGCGTACACAAATGTGTCGTCCCTACCTTTTTGTACAGGCCTTGTTAAGATCTAGTGTTTTCATGAAATGTATAACATCATACATATACCCATATCTCTACCTTTCGTAGGAAATGCATTTGCTCGACCGTTTTCTCTTCGGATTATGTTGCAAAATTGGTCTACACGAAAGCCCTCTTATTTTTTTATTACAGATTGAGTGATTCTGTCAAAATCAACTTTGATTATTATTCGTATGGTAACTGAATTTCTCATTAAATTTTAATTAATTATTTAACCTTGTTTTCGGTAATGAGAGATGTCGTAAGAAAGATATGCCACATAAAAGAGTCGTGTGGGAAGGGCGCCACGGCACCCACCTCCCCTTACTTCAGTGGTTACACTTTCTTTTGTGTCATACACGAAACAGCCATGACGATAACTCGAGTATGTTTTTTTTTATGTAATACAGTTACGGAACGAGCCGACGGCCCATCTAGTGTTAAGTGGTAACCTCGGCCCATAACAACTGATGCGACTTCGGTCCTCCCCTACTAGGTACGACAAGACCCAAGTCGCATCGTATGCGTCCGTAACTCTGAGACGTGAAGGTGGAATGTCTCATGTGCCTGTAATTTCACCGGAAACCACACCTTTCAAACCCGAACATAGTAATGCGAATGCTTCACTGCTTGGCGGCAGAAATGGGCATGGTGGCAGTACTTCCCCGAACGAACTTGGCGAGAGTTCTACTGCTTATAGGTGAAATAAATTAACAAATAACGTATAACTAATCAGATGACTTATTCGTTAGTCAACTTTTGAACCAGTTTTATTGAATGTTTACCTGCTTTCGATCCGGAGTTGGTTAACTGAAGCAATCTGTTTGTACGATGAGTGTTTGTCCCTGTTGTGTCGGGCGATGCAGTCGTGTCGGAAACCTTCTGACTGAGCCGACAAACTTACGACAGGGCTTATCATGAGCGCATATGAATTTGGTTTAGCTGAACGTGAGATTATGAATAAATTAAGGTCCGAATAATTAATTATTGTTATATTTTTATATTAACGAAAAAACCGACTTCATCGCCATTATGATTTAAAACCAAACTACTGAACCGATTTTGATAAAATATATATCTGACCAATTGGATGGCACATCCTTACACATTAAGAAAATAATTTTGTAAATCGGTTCATAAATGACGGAGTTATGAGGTAACAAAAATAAAAAAATCGATTAAGAACCTCCTCCTTTTTTTGAAGACGATTTTATGTGTAGAAACTTTATCAGCTGCGTATAATCGTTCGTGTTGAGACTGGTTTACACGACTTTCTTTATGTTTACTCGCACAGCACACACGATTCCAAAAACAATACTTAAATAATAAATCTGAATTGCATTGTAAAAATCGTGCGTACATCTAAAATAACATAACTAAGCAGACTAACAAAATAAAATTAATAAATAATAATATGTTTAAATTACCAATAAATTACCCTTATAACAGCCGTAAATTCTTCTTTACCATATCGATAAGATGCCCACAAAAACGTTTCATGCAAGTCCAAATTGTTTGAAATTGGTCACAAGCGTCATGACACCGATATGAATACCTCACTATCGTGGATACTTGATTTCTTGTTATATATAGTACATTCTCGAATATACGTTTAGTGTCCCCGCTAAACGTATATTCGAGAATGTACTAAAAACAATTTACAGAGGAGCACTCTTTGATCCTGCGACCTCTGGTACGTGACTCGGGCTGGCTAACATTATGCCACCACCCGCTCACATTACAATCAATATTTTTACTGGCCTCGCAGCTCAATTGGTTAGTAACCTTCTTCGCTGTAGGTCGTGGGTTCGATTCCCAGGACAAACATTTGTGTGAGAAACATAGATGTTTGTTCTGTGTCTGGGTGTTAAAATGTGCGTATTTAAAAGAAAAAGTGTTGTATCACTTGTCTCGTTCCCATGATACAAGCTATGCTTAGCTTACCTTGGGGCTAGATGGCGGTGTGTGAAATGTCCACCATTATTTATTTGTTGTACAGAGAGTATCCGTGCGACCACTACACGGCCATAATCAACGTTACTCTCATGTGTACGGGATGCCCGCGCGCGACCGTCCACGAGAGCGCCTTGCAGCTCCTACAACTTCTGGACAAGAGGTTTTTCGGTACCGTCACTCCCCTGCCCGCCGATGACGACTCCGGTAAGTCTGCAGTAGTAACCTACAGTAGTTGCTAGTAGTTTCTCTGTTCCTATTTATATTGGGATAGATATTTGCATGTTGTATGTTTTTTTTTATGTAAACAGGTTTTTTTTGTTCGGTTCTTCTTCGAGTCACCGGTTCTGTCGAACCAGTGTGGTGAAAGGATTGTAAGTGCGCCTCAAAGAGTACAGTGTCCTTTCGTGCACTCGACACGTGTCTTCGAATTTTTTGTTCTAGGACATGTCGGTTTCCTCACGATGTTTTCCTTCACCGTTTTGAGAACGTGGTATTGTGCACATAAATCTTTCAATCGAAAAACTCATAGGTGCACGTCGGGAACCGGCGACCTCCGGATTGAAACTCGGGGGTCAGTACCGCTAGACCACCACTCTCTCGTTCTCTTTTGTTCGGTGCAGACGGTTAATCTTTTATATTATGTTTTTCCCACGTATCTATATTGCCATCTTCCACGTTGTTTATTTGCATGGGAGTCAAGTTCGCGTTACCTGTGTCTCTCTGCCCCACCGCGGTGTCGCTTCTATTTGTGAAGCGTCCGAAGCTTCCGCTCGG
Organism: Chesias legatella; assembly: GCA_947359385.1. NCBI lineage: Eukaryota > Metazoa > Arthropoda > Insecta > Lepidoptera > Geometridae > Chesias > Chesias legatella. Next base: position 14,184,552 of record OX375762.1, on the reverse strand, counting down.
TGTTCAGTGTCAAAAATGAAATTATAATTCAAAACGAAAATATTCCCATTCAATATAATTTTAGTTTGAACGTTTGAAATTGTTCAAATTAAACTTCTATCCCAGCTTTTCGGTGTTCAGTTCAATCAATAACCTTCGTCTTTACACTTAAAAGGACTAATTGGATGTTTTTATTAGTTCACGATATAAGCGTCGGTGGAAAGAAGTCAGGCGTTTGACACGAGTATATCAATCAAACAAGTGAGGCGTAGAAGTTTTAGTTGTGCGATTCAAAGTTAAATCGTCATTATCGAGCTCCATATTTTGAAATGGCAGTCTGAGCGGATTTTACATTTATCGATAATCCTTTGACGATGAAATTGCTTTCATAATAACTTGTATAAACATCAATAAACTCATTTCATTAGTAAAATAACATTTATTTAAAGTTTTGGAATTTAAATTGTTTGCAATGTTGAAACGTCTAATATCTGAGACTATCATGACCTCCCAATATTAACTAGATGTCGTTTGGGACTTACGTGATACGAAGTTAGATCCTTAGCGTATTGATTTCACTTTTATAATGCGGACAGCCAAAGAACGGAACTCCTTACCCGCGTTGTAATTCCTGCAAACTATAATCTAGTAGTAAGAATACTTTAGCAAGCATGCTACATACGAAGGTTTCATACATCGTCACTTAACATCAGGAGAGATTGCCTCTCTGGTGTGTAGGTAATAAACACTTAGGTAATAACATAATATACGCTTTGTATGGAAACAAAAAGGATTGAAAAGCCGAACAAAACAATTGCTATTATATTTGGGAATACAATATTTATAATTTTTTACATACATGAGAGCGTGGCGTAGTGGTACTGACCCCGAGTTTCAATCCGGAGGTCGCCGGTTCAAACCCTGAGGTGCACCTATGAGTTATTCGATTGAAAAATTGATGTGCGCAATACCACGTTCTCAAAACGGTGAAGGAAAACATCGTGAGGAAACCGACATGTTCTAAAACTAAAATTCGAAGACATGTGTCAAGTGCTCGAAAGGAGCCTATTTGAGGCGCACTTAAAATCCTTTCACCACACTGTTTCGAGAGAACCAGTGACTCGATTAGAATAGAATCATTTTTTCCGAAAGTAGTAGTTTACAGGTAGGTACATGTCGGAGACCAGGTCGAGATACGAATTGGGTCCTTGTGATATAGTCCTTTAGTCCTTTACATGACTTTTCAGCCAGCTTCTAGGAATTCCAATGTCTAATTCGTACTTATTCCGTATTTATTATTGAAATTGAATTTATCGTAACTTATGTTATATACCCATTTGTTTTCTTTTGTTTTTATTCTCTAATTTCTCTTCTGCTTTGTGAGGGAATACTTCGTTTTTATGTATTTTGTTATTGTTACATCTGTATCGTTAAATGTAAAAGTGCGTATGTCATTGGGGCATTATTACCATAAAAATGATGTATGTTTGCATAGCTTCAGCACACTGACGCAACAGATTGTCGTAAATAAAATACATGAATGAATGACAATGCTTTAATAAAAATATCTTATTGCATGTGTACTTTAGTATCTACTGTTGATACGGCAAACTTCTTACTGTCTCAGAATGAATGTTGTGTTAACTTATTGGCTGAATTAGCCTCAGTTTTGACTAAGATAAAATTAATACTCTTCGTTAAGTTAAATAAATGTACAAAAAATAAAAAGCATTTTTCATTTTTTACAATTATACATTATTATGTAGTTTAAGTGGCAGCAAAGCATTTGCTATGTTGAAGCGAATCTAAATGATTGCTAGCTCAATGGTTTTCGGATCGCGCAGTAGAATTAGATGTTAGAGGAGAAGGAAAGACAGAAAGAAAAAGTATGTACTGTCACAGAACTGTCAGAAGAGATGGTATACGGAAAATGTATGAGAATATGAATTTTCTACATATTTCTTTTGTTAATGTTTCCATTTTTTAATAGTTACTATTAAAAAATGGAAACCATGGGGGCCGAGACAAATCCAAATTCATAAAAATAGGTCCAGCCGTTCTTGAGTTATAAATAGTGTAACTAATCAGACTTTGTTTTATATACATATAATAGATTTCTAATGTTTATGTGAAGTCAGCGATAAGCTAATTGGCGACGGACGCCGCGAGGCAATGCCATTTCTCCCAACGGTATATAAATTTAAAATAGTGTTAAGTTTTTTATACAGATATTCCCCTTGAAAGCAAAAGAAGTTGTGTGAGTGGCTGGAAGAGGGAATTCCAGTGGGACACACTTTACCGTTCCTGCGTATGTCCTTTTTCAGTTCAGGAATCCAGCTGGGAGTCTTTTTGAGGACTGTATGCAGAACTCTGTCTTACTGTTAATAATGGGTTTTATGTAGGAGATGGCTTATCGTTTTTTCTTATTATATATGTGAGTTGCAGAAAGGTAAGTTTGCTCGAGGGAGTGCGCGATTGCCACTCCCGAGCTGATGATCTACCGACAGCGTGGTGCCTAAGTCAAAGTCAAAACTTTTATTTCCATAGAATTCATAAAGAAATGGCTTGGAACCTACTTAACTACCTACTTAACCTGCTTCCGACTTTCAATCCAAAAATGCTTATTAAAAGCGAGACCCAAAAAAAGAAATCAACTTTCTGCCTTCTAAAGTTATCTGGGCAGTAATGTAATGCTATTCTAATACGCTGAAAAATTATATCTACAGAACATTTTGAGATGAAACGTCCTGCTATGAGTAATTCGATTAATTGTGACTTTTATCCGTTATCTTGTGGTAGGTTATAACATAAACCACTCATCTTGTTTTGATAGAAAACCATTTTCAAACAGACATGCCGGAGTCGGCATTTGAATCATGAAGAAACGTTTATTTACGTACGAACTAAGTGTACCTTATCAAACACATGCCTTTACAGCGACAAAATGTATAATTTTTAAGAAATTAAATATAGAATATAAGAAAATAGTAATTAGACTGATGACGAGACATATTTGTACACGTAATTTATTATAATTTAATTTGTTATGTGTTTCATATATGAAAAAAAATAATATTCTATTCTATTCTATTCATGACTGTGTGTACCTTAAGTAAGTAAAGCAATTGCCACTCAGGGTACGTTGCTGGGTCCGTGTACCCTAGTTCCAACAATCACGCACATGTTATTCAATTCGCGATGAACCAATCATCCAATCGAATGCACCAGCTGTTTACAAACGAAGCCGCAGCCCCCACGTTACATCGATCACCATGTCGTGAATACGTTATATATGGTAGCTTTTTTGTTTATGTAATACAGTTACGGAACGAGCCGACGGCCCACCTGGTGTTAAGTGGTAACCTCAGCCCATAACAACTGATGCGACTTCGGACCTCCCCTACTAGGTACGACAAGACCCAAGTCGCATCGTATGCGTCCGTAACTCTGAGACGTGCAGGTGGAATGTCTCATGTGCCTGTAATTTCACCGGAAACCACACCTTTCAAACCGAAATACAGTAATGCGAATGCGTTACTGCTTGGCGACAGAAAAAGGCATGGTGGCAGTACTTCCCCGGACGAACTTGGCGAGAGTTCTACTGCTCCTAATATGGTAGCTTACAGTACACATGCGTTTCTCACCAGTGGCCATGTATCTAGTTACCACTCCGGATTGTCCGACCTGACACATTACTTGCAATGCGTTGATATGCAATATCCGTGCTTAGAATGTAACTACTACGGGCGAATTGAAACGATTTATTCAATTTAGCTATTCTTGGAACATAATTGAATAGGGGACTGTTATAACATATAGTTGTAATACAAGTTTAAACTTGCGCTCCTTGTGGATTGCGACATTACAGCCACTTTAAATCTGTGTTAAAACATGTTAAATCCATTTATTTTAACCTATTTTTACTCATTCTCGTTAAAGAAGTAAGGCCCGTCTTTCATTATCCAAGTTAAAAATGCTTGCTACGAAATGCTACGAAAATGTTTGTTTTGCTGAGTCTTAATTCGTTAACCACACTACGCAATGAACAGTTGTAGTGTCGTAGCGCAGGCTTCGTAGAACCTTAAAGAGCGAGTGCTACGTTCACGATTTGAAGTTGAATTACAAAATGCAAATATAGTACGTGCTATTATTTTGACTGGCCTCGCAGTTCAATAGGTTAGTAACCCTACCTTCTGCGCTGTAGGTCGTGGGTTCGATTCCCACCCAGGACAAACATTTATGTGACATTTGTAACATTGATGTTTGTTCTGTGTCTGGGTGTTAATATGTATATGTATGTATTTACAAAAGAAAAGTATATAAGTATTATATCAGTTGTCTGGTTCCCATGATACAAGCTATGCTTAGCTTAATTTGGGGCTAGATGGCGCTGTATGAAATGTCCACCATTATTAAAAAAAAAAAAAAGTTTCTCACAAGGGCCACAATAACATCTAGAAAAACACACATTCTTACGGAATATCTGCATAAAGCGGCTGTCACATGACAAGAATGTCCTACTAATATTTAAACGATCCCATGAAAACTTACTACGCTGTATTTTGCTTACATATTTTATCACATTTTGACCTAACAAATGGAATGTTTCAAATCCCCACGACGAGACATACAAAACAGAAAAATAAATGCGGTGTGATGTGTTGACAGAAATACGTGGGTGTAGTTATGGGTTTTAACTTGTGTGGATTAACTACTTGGTAGTGCACTGTGACTGCTAGGACCGACTCAAACGTTGTCATAAATCTAAATAGTATAAAATAAAGTCGCTCTCTGCGTCTGTTTCTCCGCTTACTTCTTAACTACGAAATGGATTTTGACACGGTTTTCACTAATAGAAAGAGCGAAAAGTGGGGTAGGTTATTGTATATAATTTGTAAATATATTTTACAAAATGTCTAAACTATGAGGGTTTTTTTCAAAAACTATTACATAATACTTTCTTGCTAAGCGCACTCCTCTTTTATTTTTAAATTGCATCCGTGCGAAGCCGGGGAGTGTCGCTAGTTGACTATAAAATGCCTTGCATGCTCCTTTTAATACTCCCATGCGGCGTTGTAAGACTTTATTTTTATTTAATATAATTCAGCGCTTACAAAATACGACGTGGCCGTTTTACAGTTAGATACTCGTAAAGTAAACACCGATACAAAGTAAAGATTTCCTTGAAATTGTACACTTACACTTGGGAGATCCGACATTTGAATTTAGATATAAAGTTGCCATACTACATGTTGGAAATAGCTAATTCGTCAATTATTCTGTATTTTTCAACGAAACTCTTTGACTGGCCATGATCGGTTTCAAACTAATCTTTCGGACTGCGTTTAAATGCAGGCAAAGGTGCCGCAATGTACTTTTATCGAGAATTTCCTAAAATATTTTTTGCTTCGTAATAGATCGTTTTTGTCGTATTTTATTTATTGTATTGTTTTGAGATTTAGTTTTTAATATTAATCTTCTCTGTGTTCCTAATTGCGGTTATATAAATTGCGTTTTCGGACATGTGATACATTTTCACCTGATAAATTTGTGGCTACAAACTGATTCTGAATTGAGTTGTTTCTGAGTTAAAATAAACATTTTTTTTTAATGTTATATTCTCTGTATCTACATTGTTTGGGAGAAAGTAGAAGTCATGCTTACCCTTATGACGTAACACGTCTGTACAGGATATTGAATAAGATTAAGTTCTCTTAACATCCTCATGATATCATCATATCATATCATATGATCATATAACATCCTCATGAACACCCGAAAAAAAAACTCGTTATTTCCTTTTTTTTCTCAAAAATACTCGCAAATCAAAATTCTGACTTTTCATATAAAATATACCAATTACCTCATTACCTTCGCCAAGTTCCGTGCCAATAAAATATGTAATATACTGAACAGCGTCAACAGTGGTCAGTTTAGACTTAAGCCCAAATAGATTCTTAGCTAAGAGTAATTTATTTTCTAAATAATGAACTAATCTGTCGTTTATAATACTCAAAATTTTGGAAATTTAAGTAAGCAAGGGTATTGGCCTGTGATTTGTAAATTGTGACTTGATTTTGACTTGTGAACGGGAATAACCACCGTTTATTTAGACATTAGGAATAATTCGTTCGTGCACACATTTTTGGAAGGCAAAGTTAATGATGGGGCAAGGATGTGCTTGTATTTTGTGATTATTTTTGCGGGAATATATCCTAACCAGCACAATCGTCTTTCAACCCCTGGATAATAGTTTCAGCCTCCGGAATGTCGGTATCCGATAATGAAAACGATGTAGACTGCCACTGATTCATGCTTGTATTGGATGCTGGTGGTTGGATTGGGATATTTTCTGCTAGAGTATTTCCATTAGTCCCCATAGTAGTTTCCCATAGTACTAGCAGCCAGAAGCTGTGAGGAATGTGGTTTGACATGTTATTTTTCAAAATTTTGGTATGAAAATGTCATTTTATGCTATTTGACCAGCTTTAGGTCTTCTTCTTCTTCGAGTCACCGGTTCTGTCGAACCAGTGTGGTGAAAGGATTGTAAGTGCGCCTCTAATAGGCTCCTTTCGTGCACTCGACACATGTCTTCGAATTTTTTGTTCTAGGAGATGTCGGTTTCCTCACGTAGTTTTCCTTCACCGTTTTGAGAACGTGGTATTGCGCACATAAATCTTTCAATCGAAAAACTCATAGGTGCACGTCGGGATTTGAACCGGCGACCTCCGGATTGAAACTCGGGGGTCAGTACCGCTAGACCACCACGCAAACTCAACACTCAATCGCTGAAATGAATAAATAAATCTTGACCTAGTTTTAAGTCAGCAGAATACTGCTGACTTAAAACTAGGTAACTAACTAACACATTAATTAAATGCACTACTGTTATGTTGTTGCTATTGCAACAACATAACAGTAGTGCATTTAATTAATGTGTTTTTGAAACTTATGCGTTGCGTTTTCAACAGAAACAAACATAAATAGCCTTTTTGGTAGAAGCAGTAAAATATCACGCAGTCTCCCGCCCACTCCTCGCCCTGAGCAGTCCCTGCCGTCGGTAAATTCTTCGCGAACCACAAATAATATAATAAATAGCTATGTATTATATATATATATATATTAAGAGCAGTAGAACTCTCGCCAAGAAGTACTGCCACCATGCCCATTTCTGCCGCCAAGCAAGCGTTCGCGTTGCTGGTGAAATTACAGGCTCATGAGGCATTCCACCTACACGTCTCATAGTTACGGACGCATACGATGCGACTTGGGTTTTGTCGTACCTAGTAGGGGAGGACCCAAGTCGCATCGGTTGTTATGGGCCGAGGTTACCACTTACCACCCCGTCGGCTCGTTACGTTACTATATCATATAAAAGAAAGTATAATATTCCCGAATAGTGTTTATTCTAATCGGTATTATGTTTTCAAATGATTGATACATTGGTACAACTTTGATTCAAGTGGCATTTACCCTAGTTAGTTCCGAACGAACTCTTTTTGTCTTTACTCTCAGAATGAAATTGAAATTGCCTTTCGATTGGCTTTGATTTGCTACTCACCCATCATAATAGTCTCAAGTGTTCAATTAATTTCACAAGTATTCTGCTAACATATTATAAGAAAAAGATTTTCTTATTTTCGAGTTGTTTGTATGCAAATATACTTGACACTTTCTGTCTAGACTAGATTCGTAGGGACCTTTCGAAATACCTTTCTCTTGGCGGTGTTATAGAATTTTAATTTATAGATTAGTAGTATTTTATTTTTACAATTCTAGGAAATCTTACAGCTAGCTTAATGAATATGTTAATAAATTGAAGGCTTAAGGCTAATTAAAAGATTCCACGGATAAGTATATAAGAAAAAAATAAGTTAAAGTTGTAGATACAAAGCTAAGTTAAATTAAATTAAATGAAGTGATAAATAGTATAAGTATATTCAGAACGAGAAAAATTGGTTGCTAACTTGACGTTTGAGATGAATTGTAGTAGTATTAAATAAGTCAATATCTGCTATTCTGGTTAAGTTATTAAAACATCTGCTTGCCCTTGAGATAAAAGAGTTCTGCCTATAATTAGTCTTTACCAACGGAACATGAAGGTATACTATAGTTGGTCTACACTATGTAAAGTAATGAAAATAACACGCAGTGTCCTTGCTTACCTTACAGAAGCGGGAAATTTATGAGATAGCTAGTGACTTCACAAGGTCTCTTTATTTTCTTCTTGGAATTCTACTTTGATCCCAGGTACAGAATAGTGTCTACTGGGACAGCTCGGCGGGCTTTAAGCTTGTAGGTCAACGTTACATGTTATTACTTGCAACTTAGTATTTAATACTGTTTTTTATTGTTCCCTCGTTGTGAAAAACTGTGTATCCACTTCATTTAAGAAGATTTTCCTTTCATGGTCATTTATTTGTAGCCACATAAGGTTTAGTGATTATCGACCAAGTGTCAGTAATTTCACCACACATTAGCAGTAATATCTTCCTTCCCAAAAGTTACGCAAAATTATTATTTTCAACTTGGAACTATATACCCTGACTTCTTCTTCTTCGAGTCACCGGTTCTGTCGAACCAGTGTGGTGAAAGGATTGTAAGTGCGCCTCAAAGAGGCTCCTTTCGTGCACTCGACACATGTCTTCGAATTTTAGTTCTAGGACATGTCGGTTTCCTCACGATATTTTCCTTCACCGTTTTGGGAACGTGGTATTGCGCACGTAAATCTTTCAGTCGAAAAACTCATAGGTGCACGTCGGGATTTGAACTGGCGACCTCCGGATTGAAACTCGGGGGTCAGTACCGCTAGACCACCACGCTCTCGTTACTGACTTATTTATACAGAGTATAACTTTGAAAATGAATTCAACCGTTGTTACAAATATTGGTGGACATTTCACACGTTGCGATATAATCCCAAACTAAGCATAGTTTTTTCTGTAGGAACTATGTAACTCATGGAATACTTACTAATTATACCTTAGCCACATCGTCACAATGAAAAAATTACCAGCAAATACATATCATTCATTCATTCTATCAATGGTAATGGTAGTGTTTTTTTAGGTAGAAATTTTCAATTAAAACACCAAATATATCAAAAGCTATTTATTATTATTTGACATTTACATTTCTTAATGTCCAGGTAAATAGACGTGACATAGCTTCGGCGCTTATGTTTAATTTTAGCTAATTAATGCCTGATATGATTTCTTCACTCATGGCTCATGAAAAGTTAGATTTACATCGATCCGACTGACGAGAACAGACTTTTAATAACGTCTAGTGACCTGAACATACAAGATTCTTAAATTTTGTCACGAGTAGATTATTATAAATACACTATGAATATAATGAAAACAAAATTACTGGCATAATTGATCAATAATTCTTCGTTGTGCATATGCTTGCAGTGACAGCTACATCAAAGTAATTAGTTAAAATCCTTTTAGCAATGTAAGCTTATCCAGACAGTCTGTGTACCATTTACAGGTTTTCTTATTTACCTTTCGCAACATATTCACCCTCTCTTCCCGTATTTATGTAGGGGAACACCTAAGTTGCCGTTCTTATGGATAGAGATTATGGCTTGAAATCAGGCGGGTCATTTGTCCGATCCTTCATTGCAATAACAAAACAATACGCCGATAGAAGTAATGAAATATATCGTCTATCTTAAGTGACAATTTGTGTATTCAAAACCATAATCATTAATTCAATAAGATTTTAGGTGTTTCACAAAAAGGTTTGATTATTCTGTCTTAAGTCACTGAAATCTGCTTTTACAGGCGTGTGAGGGGTATTAGGTATTGAGAGATAGATAATTATTAGGCCTGGAGTAGCTGCCAGTCGGCTTGCTATTTCTACTCTACTAATAATTCGTTACGTTTAATAAAAAAAACACAGTAACTTCGTAAGTCGTGAAATTTTACACAAAAATGTACATGCCTAAACTTGGCTACCGTTCTCCATAAGAGATATCTGTATAAAGGATATGAGTTTATTACATAAAATAAACATAATTAAAAATGCTAATACATAGTTGAAGTTTTATGTATTAACATTTATTGTTAAAACCCAGGGTTTCAGAGCGAGATACTATATCTTAAATATGCTAATCAATGTTATGTTATAGGAAGTCTGTATCAACCAATAAGCATGTATTGATATCCATCTGCCAGTAGTTTTGTACACTCAACTTATATTAATTATGCCAGCAATAGTATTTTCGGTATTCTTAATACTAGACTAGACTACTCTGATTATATTTAATATTTTTCATTTCACTTGCTTGTTTTTTTCATTTATCCAAACTAAATCATTGTCTCATAAAGGTCTTAAATATAAATGGACAACATAATACACAGGCTTTGATTATGTAAATTACATCTGATATCAGTTTCACAGCGTTACCATTATAAAATTATAAATTGATATTGGTATTAAGTAAGTTGAAATAAAAATTATTGTTTATCAAATGTATAATACTGATTGAATTAAATTGAGGGCAAAATTCAATCTGTTAGTGAATTAGATCTTGTGCCATATATAGATCGGTGTAACGGAGGTTGAACAATATTTGTTACATATTTATTTCTTGTAATTTATATAACTTAGTAAAATTATACAGCACGTAATCTCGATTAAGGTTAGAATCGGGTTAGCAAATTGCTTTCAATAACCATGTTGTCTTAGTTTGGCACAATCCAACCAAATGCAACGAAATATCTACTAAGATTACATAATAATATTCTTAATACAATGTTAATTATGTACGTACCATTCGTATTGGTAATCAACATATATTATACAACGAATAGCCTACTTTTTTTTTTTTAGTTGTAGATCTACATATCAAGAACATAAAATGCAAATAATTCAATCTCACTTCTATACTTATCCTAATAAAAGCGGGTAAAGTAGACAAAACACAGATATATTCAGTATTCAATAAGTGGCTTGACAGTACAGACATTTTCCAGTGCAATATGTTTTGAAGTAATGATATTTCGATAGAATCCAATCAAGGTCGTATGTTAGTCGTAAATCATTAAACGATCATAAATTTGTGTTACATAAATCATGTGATGCTCTATATTTTGTTGAGGAAGCTATAAATTAAATATCAAATATAAGAGAAATGTATAAGATAAGCAACTTTTTGACGTGAATTATTTCCTAATAAATCTGAGGTCTTGATATTATTATTATTTAATTAATCAATTATTATTATGTATTTATCCTACTACAACTACTACTTTTACTACTACTACTACTACTACTACTACTACTACTACTACTATTACTACTACTACTACCGCTACTACTACTATTAGTACTACTACTTTCCAACACCAAGAAAAGACGAATGGTTTTCTTTATAAATAAAAAATTTAATGAAACAATTCTTCTTGGTTCTTTAGCAAAAAAAGGTTTTTTTTTTTACATAAAATTACGTTCTTTGTTAAAAAATTGAGTTATGCCTCAATTTATTGAGATCATGTGTTTTATAGATTTATTCTAAACAACACAAAACATGCCGACAGTCCAGATCATAATATTTGTGACCTGGATGATGTTTGGTCATAAAGTGACTGTGAACACAAGGTTCTCTTTCATTATTTATTAGAAGACTAGTAAACATTAGAAAAGTAAACTTAACTATAAAGCAATATATATATATTTAAATGACGAATGAAATTGAAATTTTAGCAAAGACGTAGATATTATTAATAACTGTGACTTAATATAATAGATAAATCTATGTATGTAACATTGCCTATAAATTCGTGGGAAAAGTTACAAACGATGCAAAAATATGTGAATAAGTTAGGTAATGATAAATAATAACTGATCAAAACAAATAAATGTCAATTTCAAACACTTCATTATTTAAATAATAGAATAAAGAATTGGAGTCCAGTATTTTGAACCAGAAATAAAAACGTGACGTGATTTTGACTTTACGAAATCATACCAAAACTAAATCATGAAATATGGTTCAACTTTCGAAATCCGCGCACAGTACATAATTTTTCAAACATACTTTAACCTTACCTACTGATATACAGGGTGTCCGGTAACGAATGGATAACCTTGAAGTGGGTCTTAGTAGAACTATTGGGCATTCGGAAAAAAAATATCAAATAAAAAAAAACCAAGTAGTATCAAAGATATGTATTTTAAATAATATTGATGTTTTGATTTTTTGTTTTATTTGTTTTTTTTTATACAACTTGGTTTTTTTTATTTGTTTTTTTCCGAATGCGCAATAGTTCTACTAAGACCCATTTCAAGGTTATCCATTCATTACCGGACACCCTGTATATCATTACTTTGAAACTAGAGTTTATAACTTAATTGTTGTGTTTTGTATTGTAAACGATATAAATGAGATGTGAAAACCTGCTCATGGTAATTATGAAATAATTGATAAAATATTAGATAAAACCTAATTCTGAAACTTGTATTCGTAAGTCAGACTCAATCAAGTGATTTGTATGTAGGCTTGAGTTATCTATTAGCTATCGGTCTCCGTTCTTATTCTGTAAACTTATGAATATTTACATTAACAACTTTTATTAACAATTTTTATTAACATTAACTAAACAACAATATATATATATCATAAAAGTATAAATACTGTTACTACACCAATTTATTTATTTTATGAATAAGTCCGTATTATATCTTGTAAAACTATCGTAACTTTAATTTTATTTAGAGTTTAAACTCGATTAGTGTTGCTTCCCTTACAGTGATATTAAAAAGTATTTACAAAAAAAAAACTTATTTTAATTTTATTTACAATTGAAACTCAATTATTGGTGTTTCCCTTACAGTTATATTAATATTAAAAAGTATTTACAAAATCATAAACTTATTATAAGCTAGATTTGTATGTATCAGAAAGAAAGATTGAAAGTAACGGAATCTAACACGGATCCGAATTAATGCATATTGATATATAAATACATTTTTATTTTCAATTTCGTTGTTTAGCGTTTATTTACCTACGCTATTGTAATACCAATATCTAATCCATATTCTTAAATACCTGTATTCCCGGAAAGAACTACGAATAAACTGCGACGAGTAAAAATCATAAAATCAAAGTTTTATCAGGCAGTAGTAACTCAAAGATTTTATACACCTATTGGCAGTATACGTTTAAGAAGCATAAAATACTATAGAGATATATATTACACACGTTGATGACAATTGAATAACTGAGGATTATGATGCATCACCAGCATTTTATAAGAATAGTTCGTAGTTAGTTAGATAAGATCGATTGGAAGATCTATCGTTTTGTATGGATCTGAATGTTAGGCCATCAAGGGAATAGATGTATGTAGAAAGAGAGCATACAGCGGGGATGCGAATATTGAGATGGAAGATTAGATTGTGTAGAATATATAATATATAGTAATAAGAATAGACAAACTCAGGAATGTAAGAGGAAATTCTAAATTAAGTGCCATAGAGGTAGTAGTTGAGGGGCAATGGGTTGTAGGACATAATTGGCGTTGAATGGACATGTTAAGCGGACGGCTGAAAGCCATGTTATGTAAAGAGTGTTATATATACATGTGGATGGATATAAGAGTAGAGGTAGGTCTAGGAGACTGCTACATATGTTACATTACACTAATTAGTCTAATTACGTACAGTGTGGTGTCTAACCGGCGTACTACTTACTCTATACAGAGTGTCCGGTAATGAATGGATAACCTTGAAATGGGTCTTAGTAGAACTAGTGGGCATTCGGAAAAATATATCAAATAAAAAAAACCAAGTAGTATCAAAGATATGTATTTTTAAAATTATTTCGTTTTTTTTTTTGATTTATTTGTTTTGTTTTGTTTGCTTTTTTATACTACTTGGTTTGATTTTAATTGATATTTTTTTCCGAATGCCCAATAGTTCTACTAAGATCCATTTCAAGGTTATCCATTCATTACCGGACACCCTGTGTATACATTCTAGCACCTCATTGAGTAATTCTTTATATTAATCACAGCCATTTGATAAAACTTTAACGAACCTAGTTCCTAACAAATATATATTTTTAATTATAAGAATACTCCTACATAAACTAATAAAAAGTGAGTCATTAATAAAAGTAACTTCTATCCTAAATTATTTGTATATCCTTAATCTGTGCTTGATAAATTAAGCGCAACACAAATTGTTTTATTTCAAATTTTATATTTAAATATTTAATAACGAATAGAGGAATGTTAACGCAAGTAAAAACTAAAATAGTATTAGTTAATGATACTGTTTAAACGAAGTAATTAAAATTTGCAACAAAACTAGACACACTTATTACCCTATATCATGTTTTAATGTCTTAAATCATGTTTTTAATATTAATTACTCTAATTATGTATAGTGTGGTGACTAACCAACGTACTAATTACTATATACAGGTTGTCCGGTAATGAATGGATAACCTTGAAATGGGTCATAGTAGAACTATTGGGCATTCGGAAAAAAATATCAAATAAAATAAAACCAAGTAGTATAAAAAAATAAACAAAACAAAACAAAAAAATCAAAACATCGATATTATTTAAAAAATACATATCTTTGATACTACTTGGTTTTTTTTATTTGATATTTTTTTCCGAATGCCCAATAGTTCTACTAAGACCCATTTCAAGGTTATCCATTCATTACCGGACAACCTGTATACGTATATGTATTTACTTTCTATATATACTTCTACTATACTTTCTATAATCGTATCGATGATTTCTTAGTATACATCACAGTCTGTGTCTATAACATTAAATAAACAAATTTCCTACAAACATATTACTAACTAGTCTAAAATGAGTTTGTATGATAGATTAACTGTTTTAAATGATTTAATTTAAAAAGGAGAAATTCGACTTGATATAAGTGTATGATGATAAAGAATAATGTATATTATTATATGTTATTAAGAGATAAATCTTGTTGTGAAACTATATGAGAGGTAAAATACAATGAGAAGAATGCTATAGAGCTATAGAGCTGAAGGCTTATTATATTTATATAAATTTGTCTTTACAATCGAGGATTACTATAAATGTTTGGCTATGTACAGTATTACTAATTTGTATCATGTCGGTGCTTCTCGAACGTTATTTTAAATATTGTTTATTTTTCCTTTTTTGTAGATGATTCTTTGTATTCTACTATCTACTTCCATTTGTATGTCTGTATCAAATATTTGTCAGTATACTAATAAAACCAGACCCACGACTGTGTCCATGTCCATTTTATGTTCTAAATTATGGACGGGTTGCGTTGACTGATAGGATGCATTCACTAGATATAAGTGTTACAACTACATGACATGATGTGTTTTGCGAAATCTAATAGCGTGATATGAATCAGCACATGATATATTTTACGATACGGTACAGTAGTTAGTACTAAGACTAATGCTACAATGAATGGCAAAAATAACATTATTGCAAGAATAACGTCACTTGAAATAAACATGAACTAAAAGCGATCTTCCTTCTAGATCTTATATTGAAAACGCGAAATTTACTTATATAATAATATCACAGAGTTCTAGCCTTAATGAGATAATAAAAAATTAAATACGATGACACAAATAGTGACAATTGAACTGAAGAAAAATAATCAATAATTAATTAAATTTAATAATTCCATGAAAAGCTGTGTCGCAGATAGGGGGGCAACGCTGCAAGGCGTTTGCGAAACCAAGAGAGATAAACTAAAATCACATAATGATGTTTAAACACGTTGTGCCTTAAGCTGATACGTTTCAACCAGTTTGCAATTTTCGGTTGCACTTTACGACTAGCAGAGAACTAATAAAAAATTAAAAAAACTAAAAAACTATATTTTTTTTAATAATTATTTCATAATATTCAGTCAAAGAGTTTCACATATATCAAAATATTAATAAATAATAGCATAAGATAACCTACCTGTCTGCCAATGTTAAAGTAAAAGCGTTAACATTTTGAAAGGCTATATGTGAAAACTATAGTAATATAATCATCACTATAGTACTATACTAATTTACTATAGTAATATATCATCTCACACACACTCACACACACTCACACACCCACACACACACACCCACACCCAAACCCACACACACACACTCACACACACACACTCACACACTCTCACACACACACACACACACACACACACACGCACACACACACACACACACACAAAATCAATCTAATATTTTGTATAACTAATCCACCAGCAATTTTCCTAATGTTAAATTAAGTTTAATGCAAGAACAATTGTATGAATTCAGTTATATGAATAGGTTAACGATAATATATAAATATTATAGAATTACACATAGAATAGATATAGAAATATGTTGTGATACCCACTTTTGGGAGAAGACGATGGCTTCCGAAATACAGTTTATAACTAGTTCGGGAGCCAAAGGCTTCAAATCAATTGATTGTACAATTTTGCTAAAACAATTAATATTATTATTATATAAAAAAAACTTACGACTTATGATACATTTGTAGTTAAATTATATTACCTATTTCGGGCCGTAAACAGACACCACAAATTGTTAATAAGCGACAGTGGCAATCCTGCTTAAAATTTACACCAGATTTATGTATGTACTTTACCTATATATTTTGGGTTTAATGGCTATGATTCCTACATGCTATTATAACCATTTTTTTTTTGTTTTTTTATTTTTTATATTTTTTTTATATTTTCATTTTATCCTATGGCAATGTTTAACATACGTGTTGCGAGGCATACCATATAATGTAGGCCATACACGCTACGGTCTACCGGAGAGGTAATCTGTGCAGATATGCCTGCGCAGGTCAACCGAACAATGGTAGCGTGTGTGGGGACGTTCCGGTGTATCGGAGCGGTCTTCAGTTCTCTTTGCGATGGCATCGAATATGGACGATGACGCGCTGGCGTTGCTAGGTCTTGCTTTAATTTTGAAGGAAAATGATACGAAAAACAAGCGAAGAATGTGGTGTAAGCACTGGTTATTGAAAAGGAAAACATATAGTCATGTTAATTTATTAAATGAATTGAAATTTGAACCAGAAGATTTTAAAAACTATCTTCGAATGGACGAGAAAACATACCTTAAATTACTTGAAATGGTTACTCCTATGATAAAAAAAGAAGACACAGTTATGAGAAATAGTATTTCTGCGCACGAAAGATTATCAGTTACATTGAGATTTCTCGCAACTGGCAGAAGTTATGAGGACCTAAAATTTTCAACAATTATTTCGCCTCAGGCACTTGGAAAAATTATTCCTGAAACATGTGAGGCTTTGTATAAAGTACTTAGAAGAGATTATTTGAAGGTAAGTCATTAAAACAACAGATAATATTTATTTAAAAAAATACGATTTTAATTTTAATCATTAAAGTACAAAACTTTCGCGTACAAATTATTCATTATCAACATTGAAATTATTAAGGAATGTCACTGCCGAATCTGGAATCGATAAAACTACCTCTGTTTCATTGGGCTGATTTCCTGAAATTGTAGGTGTTCGTATTTGTGGCGAGTAGGGATTGCCTTGGGAACTGTTGAGTAGATGGCTAGTATGAAATGATTGAGAAATATACTCTGAATTTTGACTAGTGGGAAATGGAAGGCAGGGTGGGCTAGGACTTCCGGAAGAAACAAAACTTACAGGGGTATATGCCCTATTGGAATTAGGAGAGGACTGATATGCATGTTGTCGATATTGCTGAGCAGGAACATAGCTTCGTTGATTTTGTTTCAAAATATCTCTCATGTTAATATAGGCATGCTCGGGAGTGAGGTTTCCTATTTCTGCTTCAAAAAGTAAATCATTTATAAGTTTTTCTGCGACTATTATTTGTTTCGCATCTAAAGCCCTCAGTTTCATTGCCACATTTTTGCCAATAATATCGCACCTATCTTCTGTTACAATTGGGCGAGGACGCTTAAAGTGATCTCGTACCGATTCCAATACTTCATTTGCTAAGCTTTCATCTTTTCTTTTTGTTTTACAAGGTTTTGGTGGGCGAGATGAATTATTATTTGACGATGTTGATTGAGCCTCGTTGTCGGTAGATACGCTGTTGGATGAATATTCTTCAGCGGCATTTGAAGAGTCTTCAGTGTTGTCTTTCTAAAAACATAAATAATTACATATTATATTAATAACATAAAATAATAATGATAGATTAGATTAGATAAATTCTTTATTGTACCATATGAACTTAACACTAACACACATACAAACAAAAAATAATAAAAACTAGAATATGGCACAATGGGCGGCCTTATCGCTAAAAGCGATCTCTTCCAGGCAATTATAATGATATATTTTTATGTCCTGCCGCTATAGATATTTCACATCAAAAATAACTACTTATTGTATAAATGATAAATCTGTTATTTTTATATTACAGTTTCCTACATCTGAAGAAGAGTGGAAGGCAATAGCAAAGATGTATGAAGATCGATGGAACTTTCCTCATTGTCTTGGTGCAATAGATGGAAAGCACATAGCGATTGTTCCACCGGCTAATAGTGGATCGTATTTTTATAATTATAAAGGGCAACATAGCGTAGTTCTTATGGCAATTGTTAATGCAAAATACCAATTTATGTATATAGACATTGGCATGAATGGCAGAATATCCGATGGAGGGGTTTTACAAAACACTAAATTTTTTGAAAAATTAGAAAATAGTGATTTACGTATTCCAAGCAGTGAATTGTTAACAGGAAGTAACCGAAATTTACCATATGTATTTGTGGCAGATGACGCGTTCCCATTACGCCCCGATATGATAAAACCATTTCGGCAGGCAGATTTAACATCGCAAGAAAGAAAAATCCTGAATTACAGATTATCTCGCGCGAGGCGGACTGTTGAAAACGCTTTCGGGATAATGGCATCACGATTTCGCATATTTTATACTCATATAAATTTAGAACCCGAAAATATCGATAAAGTAGTGAAAGCATCTTGTGTATTACATAACTTTTTAATTGAACACTCAAAAAAGTCATATGCACCTCAAAAATCTTTTTATCGAGAAAACTCTGAAAACGGGACTATAATTTCTGAAGGATACAATACACAAAATAGTACCATGGAAAACTTGGAAAGAAGAAACCCAGGAAATACTTTAAACAACGCGAAGTTAGTCCGAAACAATTTTATGAATTATTTCAATCAGGAGGGAAGGGTTCCATGGCAAAATGATCATGTAAATTAAAAAATAAGGCTGAACGGGCAGAGTAGGTAGTTCTAAATACATAGTTATTAGTGATGTACAGGATCGTTAAAAATGTAAATACGCGGATACGGATCTTTATTTTCGATGATACGGATATCCGGAACATCACTATTAGTTATATTATAAGCTTTAGTGAAATTTAGAATGACTGTAAATACAAAATAATTATGTGTTACATGTATTGAACTTAATAAAAATTATACTACAAAGTATGAAATACTTTACTTACCTCACAACTATTTTCGTCATCACTATCTAAGTTGGATGAAGATTCCCTTGGAGTGCATTGATCATGAATGAAATTGAACAAATCGTAGTACCACAGTTTAATACGGTACACATCATCAGCAGATGCCCCAGACTTTAAAGATTGCTCATATTTCTTCTTTTCTTTCCTAACATTGCTTCTTAAGTTATTGATCTTTTTCACAACTACATCTTTGTTCGCATCTGGCTCAATTTCTCTCAATTTTTCTGTTAGTAATTTATAAGCAGCTTCTTTTTTGTCTCGATTATGGTAATCTTTGTTTTTAATTTGCCAAAGACATGGATTACTTCTATACATTTCGATAAAATCTTCAAGGATTTTTTTAGTTGAATCTGGTGGCGCCATTTTCTGGCAATACGATGCGAGCGATGAGACAACCGTCCGACAGAAACACTAGAAAACAACTGACGCGACCTGCGCAGGCTACCGGAGTACACGCACACACGCACAGGTACACCGTACGGTGTCACTCGAAAGAATCGATTTTCGATCTTGCGCCGGTCGCCTGCGCAGGTTCAAAAACCTGCACAGGTCTATTCCCACACACATTCCGGTCTACCTGCGCAGGCATACCTGCACAGATTACCTCTCCGGTAGACCGTAGCGTGTATGGCCTACATAACACAAATGAGTATATACGTTTCCAGGCATCACGACCGCTTTCATTATTGTCTTACACCGCAGGCGGTTCTCGGGGTCCAATACCAGACAATCACCAAATAAATAATTCTAATAAATCAAGACATCACCTAACTGGGATTGTTAATTTACATCAATATACGTTTATTTATTCAGGAACTTAACTAATACTATTTTTATGTCAAGGTTGACAAGTCTACCCGAAAACGAAAGTTGAACCAGTAAAGTTATTCTTGAAGTTGTATTCCAAATTATATGAACAAAGAAAAAACATTTATCTGCAACTTGACAGTGATACTAAGTACTGCAATATAAGAGTTTTGGTTAAAAGTCATTAATTGTTTGCCCAAACGAGTAAAATCTAGACAAAAATAATAAAAAAATAACTGGTTCTTATATACTGGTTATATGGAAATAAAAATCGGCCTCTAAGGGATGGTGGAGACCACGGCGGTCTCCACCACCCCTTAAAACCATCCCTGTACCTCCAAATAGGTTGAAAATTCTAAGAAATTATAACGTCTTTGCTAAAATCCTATATGTAATTCGTTTGTTTGCATAGTTAATTTAATACCATAAACAAATACAAAATCTGATGCAACACTAAGATGTTACGTGGAATTCAGAAACAAAACAATCACGTGAGAAGTACCTCACACGGGAATCGATCCCACACCTCTTGGTCGGCATGACTGCGTGCCATGTTATTGAGGTTATTCTGGTCTCCCTTTTCCCTTTACAGTTAGATCTAATCCACCATAAAAAACGAGAAAAAAATAGGAGATAAGAAATTAAATGTTTATAGGGTTTAATATTAATTGTATTACGAAGTGGATGTATAAAATCAAGCAAGATACTCAAAAATGCTTGTATAGTCAAAAACTCAAGGCGTGACAGAACTCGAAAATATAAGTGATTATTACTTGATGACCGGGAATACTGACTCCAAAGGGAAATTTACAACAATCTTTGTGACAGAAAACATTTAATGTAGCAACACAAAAGTAATCCAGATTCGGAGCAAATGCAAAATGCGGAGCAAGCACAATTGCAATTGTTCCAAATGCGGGAATCGAACCCGCACCTCTCGGCTGGCGGATACTATGCCAAGCTGCGGAGGTCATATGGCCTCCTCACACCCCTTACAGCCATACCCTATTGTGCCTCCGGAAGTAAATCCAAAGCAAAAGAAGCTACAACTCGGATTCTTCGTTTGGCACTACAGTTTCTAATAGTGTATAACAGGATTTGGGCATCGTTGTTAATCACAGCTGCCATCAAAACGACATCAAATTGAGAATATAATTGAATTGAGCTTTAACTTCTATTCTATACACATACAAATTTGTATAGAACAGTAAAAAACTTCACGTAAGTTCTATAGTCAAAATTAAACTTCAATATATAAAAAATTATGAACCCTACAAAGCTAAGCGTTAAAATATACAAAAGACATTGTCAAAAAGCTATTTATATGCAACCTATGAGATCATAAAGAGAAAGCTTTGTATACTACGGAATGTTATTATTATTATGAGTAATAATGATGTAGAAAATAGCTGAACTTCAAGCCTTATAATTTAGTATTGAATTACGTTTTCATTAAATATTTTTGGGTTAGTTTCTAGTAAAATATTGTAAACACTGATTTATCTTACTGATTTGTATACCGGTATCATTCTAGATCATTTGAGGAGAGAGAGAGAGGAGTACTCAGGTTGAAACCAAGTGCCCGCGTCTATCTCAGAGTGCTTATTGGAGCCGAACGCGACTTTAGTCGGTGTAGAAGTCCGATGTGACTCTTCATCATTAGTAATTCCTGCGCGTCTCTGCTTCGATAAGCGCCGGTGAATTAGCGCAGGCTGCCTGCTTTTAACCTTAGCTCTTTGGTTGATAAGCGATAGTTGGAAGGAATCGACCGACTCTGCGTATCTAAGTCCATCTTTGTGCGCACGCCGGCTGATACGCGGACGATGAAACAGTTGTATCCATTGCACCAAAGTGTATTGACTGTTGATTTCTGTTATATCTTACTCCGATGTGGTTGTGGTTGGGATTGTGGTTGGGGTTGTGGTTGTGGCTGTGGTTGAGACTCACTGCCGATGCCGCTGTACTGGTACCCTCGGTGTTGATGGAGAGTGAGTCTGTCCGGACAAAAAACATTATTTTATTTTATTTTTATTTTTACGTTTAGGTAAAGTTACAGATAACAAACCAAGATAACAATAAATTTCTTAGTTAAGTATACATATCATAAATTGTTTTTTTTTTTTATGTTGAATTGGTGCTGAAAAAGTCAAAGCCCCCTCTTACGTTTTGTGAATACGCCATGAATACGAGCTATTTTTAGCTATATTTGACAGCGTTCATTATTACCAGGTTTATATCAGCTTCCGTTTCTTGGATCTCAACCACCATCTTCGGTGTAGTTTGAGTGACGAGGCGACAGGGATCTTGATTAAAAACCCCACTACTTTACCATTTGTGGTACAGTGACAATATAATAGAACTAGCTGTTGTCCGCGACTTCGCGTGGAATTCGGTTTTATCACGCGCCCCTATTTTACCCCTCGGAAAAGTAGCCTAAGTAACCTTGTTACATCAGCTATCTGTCGATGAAAGTCCCGTCAAAATAGGTCCAGCCATTTCAGAAATTAGCCGGAACAAAGAGACAGACAGACAGACAAAAATTGAAAAAAATATTGTTTTGTTATATGTACCGTGTATACATCCATATGCACTTAGTAAAAAGCGGTTATTTTAATATTACAAACTGACACACCAATTTTTTTTTTTTATGTTTTGTAGTTACGGAACGAGCCGATGTCCCACCTGGTGGTAAGTGGTAACCTCGGCCCATAACAACCGATGCGACTTGGGTCCTCCCCTACTAGGTACGACAATACCCAAGTCGCATCGTATGCGCCCGTAACTATGAGACTTGTAGGTGGAATGTCTCATGTGCCTGTAATTTCACCGGCAACCACATTATATGTATAGATAACTATGTGATAGGTATGAAACAATCTGCAACACGTTAGTATTCGGCCGTGTCTCGTGTCTTGCAAACTTTATCTCCGTTCCAATGGTAAGCAGAAGTTACAGGTTGTTTAGGAAGGCTTTCAGGCACACTCGGAAAGTACTAACATTGTGGACGTACTAGTATTCAATGTTCGCTTTGTTCGAGGTGTACCATGTAAGTGATGCTCGGTTTCAGTAATTCAGTATGGCCAGACTTGTTAATACCTAATGTTTGCATTAAAACTACTCTTTTCTATTAATAAATAAAAATAATAAATAAATAATGGTGGACACACAGCGCCATCTAGCCCCAAAGTAAGCTAAGCATAGCTTGTATCATGGGAACCAGACAACTGATATAATACTTATATTTCTTTTGTAAATACATACATATAATACATATTAACACCCAGACACAGAACAAACATCAATGTTACAAATGTCACATAAATGTTTGTCCTGAGTGGGGATCGAACCCACGACGTACAGTGCAGAAGGTAGGGTTACTAACCAACTGAGCTATGAGGCCAGTCAATAACTCAAGATTCTTTTGAGGCCTTCAACTTGAAACCTAACTTTATCTAACTATTCGAAAGTGGTATTGTATTATGTACTTATCCTCTGAACAAAGTAGCAAACCTAGTTCAATGTGAATTCGTTTGCCTCACTTCTAGAAAATCTTCTTCCACGTAATTCCAGTTCGTGGTTTATATAATATTTTTTATCATCACAGGTTTTCAAATATGAAATTTACCTTTTATATGGACATGATCGAATATACATTTGTAACTAAATAGCTAATTAAACAAATTGATAAAGTCAAAAGTCAAAATAATATATTTCCTACCTTACAGTAACTATAGGTATTAGTCACAAAAAAGTAGGATAAAAAAACTTTTCAGTTCTACTGATTTACTAGAAGGCTGGTAGCAAAACACTTTATGTAAATGATCTTAGGATTTTGATAAAAGGGGCATAGCATAGCAACCATTGCTGTTTCTTTGGTCGTATCGTCTACTTACCTGAAAAATTTACTCAATGTAGTGATGTCTTACTCGATACGAAATAGGAATAAAATAGATGGTTGCTATGGGATCCTAATACTATATAAAATCTTCAGTTTGATCGAGTGTCTTTATTAGTGGAATATTCAAAGTCAAAGTCAAAACTTTTATTTCCATAGAATTAATAAAGAAATGGCTGGGAAACGTCAATATTATTCAAAACATCACGCGTACTTATTGATAAGTTTGATGCCAGTTCAAACGCTTACCCGACCATCCTTGGGGAAGAATTATTATATACTCGAAGATTAGTCTTCCTGTGTTCTTTCACTTCGCCGTATTTAAGCTAATGTTTCAATGTGCCTACACCATCCGTCACTAGTTCCCGGTATTTTAATTATAGAGTGTTCCGAAACAATTCTCGGAAAAACCAGATCAACCCGGCATGTTACCGACGCGTGGAATTCGATTTTTCTTATGCCTCTTTGGTAGAAATAATATTTTTAGTAAGTGCCTTTATAGGCCTAAATTTCATGATTATGACTTTTTCTGGCTTGGGGTGAACGTAGATAGTCATTCAAAATATCGTGATAACTATTGTTAGTTTAGGGACATCAGATCATATCAGGTTTTCTTACGGAATGGCGAAGTCGCAATTTATTCAAGTCACATTTGGCAGAGTTGCTATGCCGGACGAGCGTATAAAAGTTTTTTTGTAGATGAAAGTATTTTTTTGTAGATGAAAGGATATTTATAAAGTTGTGTACTTTTCTGTGCCCCTGACAACGTGTACGCAAAATTTCGTGATGATCGGTTGAGTAGTCAAGGCGTGCACGCTTAACAAACAAACTCACATTCGCATTTATTATATCGTACCAGGTTACAATGACTAAAGTATACGATCGTTGTTTCAGTGTATTCATTATTATACCATATAATAACTGTCTATATCTTTGGTGAAAATCTGGGTATTGATACTTTAGTACCTATATCAGATCTACAAAAAAACTAGTTTACGAATTATTTTATTTAATAAAACGAATAACGGTCCGATGTAGGTGTCAGCCCTAGCCCCACTGAGTGTGCTGTTTAAGTGAGACTAGTGTGCGATCGCGGAGAATCGAGAGGCGAAATCAAAATTTGAACTGACGACTTTAACATTTGAAAGAACTGAATTCAAATAATTATTTAGGCCTTTTTGACATCAGCTTTATTATATAATGAAAACATTGGGTTAACTCAACTAAACTTAGCGAACGCGGGTGCGTGAATATAGATAGATAGATAGATAGAAAATGCTTTATTGCACAAGGTAAAACAAGTACATGGGCGAACTTAATGCTAAATAGCATTTTCTTCCAGCTAACCTTTGTGTAGTGTGGAGTGGATGTGGTAGTGAATTAGTAGAATATAAGTATTAATGGTGGTAAAATGGATATTATCATGTGTTTAACTTCAAATGCAATTCGGGTCATCCCGCGAACGCATCGGAGTGGACACGACATCAACCTTACTTGTAACACTGGGACGCCATTGCGGCTCGGGGTACGAGGATATACAGCACGCTCCCATGAATTTCTTGATCCTCTTCAGGCAGGGGAATGTCTGGCAGAGGGCTCGCCGGAAGTTCTGTCCCGTCATGCAGTACAGGAAGAAGTTTATCCCGAAGTTGGCGTTGAAGAACAGGAGGCAGATTTGTTGAAAAGCCGCCCACTTACCGCTGTACTCGTATGAACTCTGCGGACAAAAGAAAAAACAACATGTCACAGACTGTGATAGATAGCGTCATCTGTATTGTGGCGTGTAAGTAAACTATTTACAAAAGTCAGATTATTTCGACAGTACGCAGGAAGTCCTGTTAAGTCATGCTACAATATCATGTTGCCATGAGAAATGTCATATATGGTTACCTTATATATTCTTGAACTAGCTGTTACCCTCGGCTTCGCTCGCGTTAATGTTGTCAATCAATTCTGGTTGACGATCGATACAGAAATCATTAACGAAAAAATAACGAACACTAATATATTAATTTATTCCAAATAATCAAATGTTAATTATTTGTCATCAAAAATATTTCTGCAAAGCTTAAAGCACATCGGACGGCGCAATAAAAAGTTTCATACAAAATTTACTCCTAAACTGTATACGAAGAGAGTTGGTTTCCGGTAAAATCTATGAAATCACCTGCACGCATATTAAGGATACACGACCTTCGATTTGAATTTAAGTCGATTACTCAAGAATTCAACATTATATGTACTCGGCTGCTTTTTATGAGGTAATGAGCGGAGATTAACTATATCTTAATAATTATACTATAAATTGTTTCGTAACATTCCAAACAGCCTGTGTATTTAACCACTGGGCCGTGTAATACTCAATTATCCCGAGTCCCTAATAGCCGACTCCGACGAATAATTCCTACGGTGTACCCTACTCGTGTTTAGTGTTGTGAAGGCTCTGGATACTCATTTACATAAGTTTGATAAGGCGTAAAAACATTTGAGTTATTCGCTTGATTTCGATTCGACGTTAACAATATTAACAACGCAATACAATGTTTTTTTAAATATGCTTGTATTTATATTCCCCATGGTCTGATGTCGCTCTGCTCAACGACACACAAAACATCCTGTAATATTTTAGTATACTATGTAGTCATAAATGTAACATAGACCTAAGTACTCAATTGTTACAAGGATCGTGCTCGCGAAAAAAAAGGAATCCCTCCATTAGGAGTTTCTTGGCTGTTCTCCCCATGGAGGGTCGGATAGGGTTTGAACAGTCATCAAACTTATCGATAAGTACGCGTGACCTTATGTTTTGAAGTTTTTGTATTGAAGTTTCCAAGCCATTTCTTTATGAATTCTATGGAAATAAAGTTTTTGACTTTGACTTTGACTATTTATTAACATTCTCGATGCGGTGACATCTCATTCGGTTGGGGTGCTCTGTTATTAAATCTACTTACTCATATTGTATTGTCCTTGGGCGGGTGCAGTTAAGTAGAAACGATAGTGTCATAGCGAGATGTCATTCATATTGATCACCTTATTTTTAAAACGGTGAAGGAAAACATCGTGAGGAAACCGACATGTCCTAGAACTAAAAATTCTAAGACATGTGTCGAGTGCACGCAAGGAGCCTCTTTGAGGCGCACTTACAATCCTTTCACCACACTGGTTCGACAGAACCGGTGACTCGAAGAAGAAGACCTTATTTTTATTGTTACAAATGAATTAATTGCTCGCATTAAATCGCGAGTATCAATAAATTGCAACGCCGTAGCAGGGTTTATGTATAGTTACAATGTATAATTCCATCTATCCAGTATGTGTATACATATAGCAAATAAATAAATTATTGAATTACACATTCAGCTTACAAATGTGATTTAAAGTCAAAGTCAAAGTCAAAAACTTTATTTCCATAGAATTCATAAAGAAATGGCTTGGAAACGTCAATATTCAAAACATAAGGTCACGCGTACTTATCGATAAGTTTGACGCCTGTTCAAACCCTATCCGACCCTCCATGGGGAAGAACAGACAAGAAACCCCTAATGGAGGGATTCCTTTCTTTTCGCGAGCACGATCCTTGTAACAATTGAGTACTTAGGTCTATGTTACATTTATGACTACATAATATACTATTACAGGATGTTTTGTGTGTCGTTGAGCAGAGCGACATCAGACCATGGGGATTTATATATAAAGTTCCCAAATGTTAGGTTGTCATGATAAATAATACATACAAATTAATAGTAAGATACAATCATATAAAATACATGAAATTAGAACATTAACAATGGCAAATGAAAAGTGATTAAATAAATAGCAATGAAATGTCAAATAACACAAAAACAGTTTAGGCAATAAACAATAGTAATCATTAAAAATATAAATTGATAATATTCAAATTGATAAGAATGTAAGTTAATTTGAATCTGACTAAATTGGATAAAATTACACACTAGTCTTTCCAGTCACGTTTCCCGTGACTATTTCTGAATCAAAATTTTCCGGGTCTACTCACTTCGTGTCCGAGGTAATTTTACTTTCCTCATCCCCAGTGACTGAAAACTTCAATTTTGATGAACACAAACACGCGAACTCGTTTGTTGTCTATTATGTTATCTCCGTAGATATTTGGTTGAGTCCTACACTAAATCCAGTATAACGATTTTAACTAGATCATCAGCTATCAGTAAATCACAAAAGAGACAATTTTAACCGACTAGTTTTACTTGCATTATGTTAGGAAATGAAGGAATATATAAGTAATTAATTTTTATATTTATTTTTTATAAAAAAAAAATGAATTCTATGGAAATAAAGTTTTTGACTTTGACTTACTTTGAATAAGCCACTCGTATAATCATTCATGAATTTGCTTTTAGCCTCCGGAAACAAATCTAACAAAGCATGAGGAGGCCCTCATCATCAAAAAAAAAGGGAATCCCTCCATTAGGGGTTTCTAGGCTGTTCTTCCCCATGGAGGGTCGGATAGGGTTTGAACAGGCATCAAACTTATCGATAAGTACGCGTGACCTTATGTTTTGAATATTGACGTTTCCAAGACATTTCTTTATGAATTCTATGGAAATAAAGTTTTTGACTTTGACTTTGACTTTATTGACATCACATCATCAGTTATTGAAGTTGAAACTGATTTGAGCTCTAATGAAATTACAGACAATTATCAATCGCAATTTGCCTTTTGTGTAGCTAACGTGTGTCTTCAATGGGAGGACTAGTTTTTAGTTCAACTTAAAATTAAGTTATTTAACATTATTTATTGTGTCAAAGTAATTTTCGATGAATGTTTAAATAACAGATGTTTATTGAAGATATTTTTTTTTCAGTTTATTCTCTTACAGGCCTTTCAGCAGGCTTCATTTAATAATTAACATTTATCTTTTCACACCAAGAGATCAGAAGAATATTAAAGAAACTAATGATTTATTGTGTTGGCACTGGAGTAGGGACTATTTCATCTTGATGACCTTTGTTACTTCGAGCTTGACATTTCACACAGCGCCATCTAGCCCCAAAGTAAGCTAAGCATAGCTTGTATCATGGGAATCAGACAACTGATATAATACTTATATACTTTTCTTTTGTAAATACATACATATAACACATATTAACACCCAGACACTGAACAAACATCAATGTTACAAATATCACATAAATGTTTGTCCTGAGTGGGGATCGAACCCACTACCTACAGCGCAGAATGTAGGGTTACTAACCAACTGAGCTATAAGGCCAGTCAGTTGTTCTTTGGTTATTTCTAAAGTGTCTCCCTGTACCAAGTATTGACTACGCTCCAAGTAATATTAATGCTTTGTCATACGGCAAGCCGTGAGATTCTTCACACCTGCCTCGCTTGTTTATACAGAACTGATAGAATTTCTATGTACAGGTAATCGCCTGGTCTCGCTCTTGAGCAAAGTAAATATCTATTGATTAATATTTGCTCAATTTCGGCATTTAGATCGCCTATAACAATTTTTACATCGTATTTAGAGATTGTCCAAAACATTTTTAAGATCATCGTAGTTCAAGAGTAGAGTAAGAGTTCTTTATCGTCATCAGACTGCCCTGTGGGTACATAAGCATTGACTTTGGTTGTGTGAATTTGCCTTCAACGCAGAGGCAGCAGTCTTATCAGAAATCAAATCTGAGAACATTGTGCAAGTATTCTTTTACTACGACAAAACCTGTGCCATTAGCGCGCGGCCCACTGACAGCGCCACTGTATAATAGACCTTACCTGGTACGTAGGTCTGGGTCTAATTAAACTTCTTACATTCCAAGAGGCAATTCTAAAATCCGATGGCGTGGCGTGTCGTTAGTTTCCGGATCGTATCGTATATTTCTGTGTCGGTTTCGTAACTTAAGTTTACGTCGGGCGGGGTGTTAACCCGCCGCACAACCCCCTTAACGCTGGAGGACTTAGCCCAAAGCGTAGCTAGGCTGTACAAAGGAGCGTCCCCCCATTTGCCACCCGGGGTACGCTCTACGTCAAGCCGAAACGAGTAGCTACGGTGGTTTAGACAGTTTTATCAATTTGTGAATTATAACTTTAGATTTCTTCCATATTTGTCTTCGATTGTTGAAAGCGTCATATCTACTTGTGCGGTTTTATGTAATTTGAGTATTTTGACCTTAGTGCGAATGAAAATTAGACTATAAATCAGATTGAATAACATATAGTACATTACGATACGCGTGACCTAAGTTGCCTATTACTTCACGCCGTGCAGTAATAGGCAACTTAGGCCTCAAGTATCGTATACTATTTTATAGCAAGTGTGACATAAACCCGCCCCGGATGCGGGCAAGAGGGGGGGGTTCGGGGTTTCCCCCGAGGGATGCGATTAGTGCTCTGAAAGAAATGAATTATAGCTGACCGTTTCTCCTTGTTTTGGCTGTCACTGAAAATCCCTAACCTATCGCTAATTTGTCATTTGTTTGCTGTGAGTTTTTAAACTCCAAATGACATTTAAATGTCATTGATTTGAACATTTGATTTGAATGTCATGTCTAATGTAATGTTTTCTACATGAGTGAAGTTGGTCAATTCATTTACACACCTTGCAGAAATAGGCAACTTAGGTCACGGAAAAGCGTGCGTAACGTGCGGGTTTAGGTCACACTACTACTGGTACTATAAAAAGATTTTAAGATCTCATACTACTATTACTTCAAAATAACGTGTTACTTATCACACGATCTTAAATTGGTTTATTTCGACATACAAGCCAACAGATTCTGACGATATTCTAGCTAAGGACGCTTTCCTTACTTAATCGTGGTTTTGATAAGACAAACATTGTGGAAACCTTCGGCTTTCTTAGCAGTAAGTGGGAATGCGTGAACGGGATAGCTATAGCGTTCTATGAAAGCGGGAACATAATGCACATTATGTAGCCACAGGTTGCTCATTTTCAAATAGGCTCTACAGGTGGCTGGATCTTTCAGTCGTCTTTGGTATTATCATTCTTTCCAGGCGGCTGTCGACGAATAATATCTAAGCGAGTAAATGTATGCCTAGATGATTATATTTGTAAATATTGGATAATTGAACCTAATTTTCACAAATAAACTCATTTATTTGCGAAATATAGGTAACAAAACAAAAACTGACTAACTGGGACCTAAACTAAGTCAACAGTCTACTAAGTAAGTCAACTAAGTCAAACTAAGTCTACTACTACTAACTCAAAAAAGTCTCATGTTATGTTGTAATAAATAATATTGGTGGCCATGTCACACAGCGCCATCTAGCGCCAAAGTAAGCTTGTGTCATGGGAACCAGACAACTGATATACTACTTATATACTTTTTTGTAAATACATACATATAGTACATGTTAACACCTAGGCAGAACAAACATCTATGTTTGTCACACAAATATTTGTCCTGGGTGGGAACCGAACCCACGACCTACAGCGCAGGAGGGCAGGGTTACTACCAACTGAGCTGTGAGGCCGGCCAGTAACGTAGTTGTTGTATTAGATACCTTTAGTTTAAAAATGTAATTGTTTAGTTAAGGTGTTATGCACAATAAAGAGTTATCTATCTATCAAATATTCATCAGGATTGCAAAATATTAGTTTCAGACCGAATTATTATTAAACATCATAAACCGTTCATAACAAACAGGATCTAACGAGTATATACAGTATAAATATATATAAATATAAGCAGTAGAACTCTCGCCAAGTTCGTCCGGGGAAGTACTGCCACCATGCCCTTTTCTGCCGCCAAGCAGTAACGCATTCGCGTTACTGTGTTCCGGTTTGAAAGGTGTGGTTGCCGGTGAAATTATAGGCACATGAGACATTCCACCTACACGTCTCATAGTTACGGGCGCATACGATGCGACTTGGGTCTTGTCATACCTAGTATGGGAGGACCCAAGTCGCATCGGCTGTTATGGGCCGAGGTTACCACTTAACACTAGGTGGGCCGTTGGCTCGTTCCGTTAATGTATTACATAAAATATATCTATATACACTGGATCCGACATACAAGATCCGATATTCCGTTTTACCAACAGTATCAGGAAAAATAAATCGGCCAAAAGGAGTGGAGTCGTGCACACAGTGCTGACAACAATACAAAATACAAAATGCTTATTATATTTACCTTAATATTAAAAATTATGAAGCCTAAATTTTCACATAATTCACACCAATTAAGCACTTAACATAATACTTTCCAATGCGTCATCATCGCATACGCATTACAAAATCCCGTATTCATGAAATACCATGAAACCGTTTTATGGGTGAAAACAGTCATACATTTGAATTTGCATCACAAAACTGTGCGCATTAATGCAAATTTCTATTTCAATTACTTACAAAATTAATAATATTTCAATAAAAATCTTTTCGATTCACACATCCAATCGACCGACACAATCAGAATGAATCTGTCCAAACCCCTTTTTCTTTTTCCCGTGGCATTCTACCTTTTTTGTATTTTATTATATTCTGCCAACTTTTGAATGGGGAGTAAAAAGTATTTAATGCAAAGTAATTGTCTAATCTGTTACTACCACTATCTAGCATTATTACCGTTTAGAAGTCTTGAGAGCGTGGTGGTCCAGTGGTACTGACCCCGAGTTTCAATCCGAAGGTCGCTGGTTCAAATCCCGACGTGCATCTTTGAGTATTTCGATTTAATGATACATGTGCGCAATACCACGTTCTCAAAACGGTGAAGCAAAACATCGTGAGGAAACCGTCATGTGCCAGAACTAAAAATTCGAAGACATGTGTCGAGTGCACGAAAGGAGCCTGTTTTGAGGCGCACTTAAAATCCTTTCACCACACCGGTTCGAGAGAACCAGTGACTCGAATAGTAGTAGTAGTACCGTCTAGAACATAAGTATTTTTTTCGACTGCATATGCTGCAGAATATATAGTTAGTCAATTCGACAATTAAGTAATTTGGATCCTATTAAAGCTACGAGTTCCAACGTTTTATTCTTCATTTTATAAATGAATGTGGATTTTATAAATCTTGTTTTCTTTTCCTTAATTAGCAGATTGTTTGCCTTGAATCAGTTCACTACTCCGGAACGAGTGACGATTATTTACGTTGTCAATTAGTTATTGCTGTTTATTTCAAATAAAATACTGAAAGTCGTTTTCAGTTACTCTGCACACAGTACAATCTCATGATTATGTATAAAATTATAAGATAAATCGTTAATAATGTATTGTATCCACAGTGGAGGCACAATATAGTTTCACACACACGCTTCCATTCAGCCACACATTGGCTTGAATGCTTTTTAATCCCCCCTTATTTCTGGTTAGACCTTACTCCTTTCTGACGGAATCATTAGTACCCTCTTCCAACTCTGAATCCTGATGAAACCCTAGCTGACCCTCTATAGGGAAGAACAGAAAAGGAACCCTAAAGTAAGCTTTATTTACTGAACGATTACTAGATGACATGAATTTACGGAAGCTTGAAAGGTCGGAAGTTTTGGTTGTATTTTCAGAAAGTTTATTATAAAAGCGTTGCTTACTACTTTTTACTAAAATTTCTACTAAACCGGCAAGTTAAATAAGCTAGGAGGCTAAGGAGGGAATTAATCT
This sequence comes from Chesias legatella, assembly GCA_947359385.1. Classification (NCBI taxonomy): domain Eukaryota; kingdom Metazoa; phylum Arthropoda; class Insecta; order Lepidoptera; family Geometridae; genus Chesias; species Chesias legatella. The sequence continues at coordinate 14,150,735 of OX375762.1, read as the reverse complement.
TACTAAAATTTATTAACATTGTCATAAAATTTTGATAGTTTGACCACAGTCTGATTCTGATATATTCATAACTATTCAAGCTACAAACTGACCGATGACCCATCTGTGTGAGAACGTTCATAATAATGACGATGTTTATTTAAATGATCTATTGAATCTAAATACATAAAGGTTTTGTACTTCTCCGGTAATAGCTTTATCAACCCCAAACTAAATCATTGTTCGTATTTTAGGAATAATCTGATAAGTGCGGCTAATATCTAATTTCTGTTGATAATTAATATATTGAATATTGGATTTCACAAGCAATAATTGCTCTGTCTACAAAAGATTTATTCACAAATACACCCATTATGATACATCCATTTTTGTTGATAAACACCGTATCATATTTACCAATACGTTTTGAGATTAGTTGATGGATGTGTGTAATATGTAGGAAAGGGTCTGTGTAACTCATTGCCATTTCACAGGCAATAAAGTGTTTTAAATACGGAACGTTCAATTCTCTTGTTATTTAGTAGTAAGCTCCGTCCAAAAGAAAAGCGATGCGACTCGGGCCCTCCCCTCCTGCAACACTAGAACGTGAAAGGTGTAATCGCCGGTAAAATTGTAGAGACATGAGACATTCCATCAATTCGTCTCTATCACGGGAGCATAACGATGCTACATAGATCTTCCCGTACCCATGTAGGGGAGGACCCAAGTTGGATTGCTTTCGTTATGGGCAGAGATTTTGCTTAACACCAGGTGGGCCATTAGATCGGTCCGTAGACACATGAAATTCTTGATTTGTCAAATTTCAATAAAAGACAATACCAAATTGTATCCACACACATTCCATCCACAATATCACAGTTTTATTTGACAGGTAGATCCAGTCTTCTTTACTCTGTGTGTTAAACCGTAGGTAAAAATCGAATATTAGTATTCCCAAATTTAAGTTTACTACTTTAAGTTACTACTAAATTAAGTTACTAAACTAAAAAATTAAAACTCGATTTTAATCGTAAGAGATGAAATGTACGTAGAGTTCGTTCAGTAGCCGAATTATTTCAGTATTCTAATTAAGCCAATACAAAATTATAAAGCGCAAAACAATATATGCTTTTGTCTTCACATGGAAGGCTATCGGGGAAGTTGCAGTGGTTAATGGATTTTCATTATCGAACACCATAGTCGATTGTGTAGGTAAATGACTGTCTAGTGACACGCCCACACGCGCTGTGTAAATACAATACAGTGTGTGTCCGCTGACGTATGTCCATTAATTAATTTATTATGCTGTATTGTTTAAGGTAATGTTACTCCGAAATTATATAAGATGGATTCTAATGATTTTTGTGACTAACGGTACTATCTATCTATCTATTCGAGTCACTGGTTCTCTCGAACCAGTGTGGTGAAAGGATTTTAAGTGTGCCTCAAAGAGGCTCCTTTCTTGCACAATTAAAAATTATTTTCATCTTTATATTCATCTCAGGTTAAGAATTAAAACTATAACATAAGAAAATTAAAACATTGCGACTTAGTTTTTGAACTTGTAGTCCTACTAATTCGACCGCATGAATATGAATAAGCATAAAGTATTTTCTGAATATAATGATACATTTTTTTTAACATTATTGCCATTTTTTTACATTATTAAAATGGCAATTTTAATCCGCGTACTAGTAAACGGAACAAATGGTTGGAGTTTTTTAATTAAAATTAGCGAGTTTTCTAGAATTTTAATATTTTCCATGGCATTGCTAGGTTTCTACACAATAATTAAGTAATTTGTTATTTAAGTATACGAAAATTTGGGTCTTTAAAAATTACTGAAGAGGTTAAATAATTATGTATCATTTGGTTGAAAATGGGCAAAAATTTACCATCATTCCACCGAATTGTATATTTTTTGAGAATTCCAGTTGCTGCAAAAAAGAAACAATCAAAAAAAAAACGCATCACAAATAGCATTATTTGACAGACGATCGTAATTTCCAAATCGCAACGTCACCATTTGAATTTCGCATCATATCACGGCTAAGCGACCGAAGAATTTTGACCTGGTCGTAAGCCAACACAGCTTCTCGCAACGAACACGCGTATGAAAATAAAATTGTTCACTTACCATATTATTTGCGTACGCCATGATCCGCATAGAGTATGCCGGCATATTGAGCACGACGAACACAGAGGAAACGATCAGCAGCATTCTGGTGATGCGGTGCTGCGACCGGTGGAGAGAGGCTCTCATGCGGCGGCCGGCCAGGTGACCGTGGGGCCCCGCGCGGAGGCACCGCGCCCGCGCCCTCGCCCCCGCCCCCACCATCGCTGGCTCCTCGTCCTTCATCAGGTTACCTCGCGTTCGGCTCAGCCGACACACCCCGAACATTATCCACACGTTCAGTACCGTGATAATAGTCAGCGGCAGCGTAAACGAGAATATCGTATCCACCACGTTGAATCTTGCAGCGTGGTCGAGAAATTCATAGTCGATGTTGCAGTCGTTCTTTGTCGGCACAGCGAAACGGAGAACGGGCACGTTTATGAAGAGCGCGATGCTGGCCAATGCTGTAATGACGAGACGCGCTCGGCGCACGGTGCATACGCGCGTACGCTGCAACGGATACAGCACCGCGACGAACCTCTCCACTGTGAACGCGACCACCAACCACGAGCTGTGCGCGCTACTCACGTAGGTCAAATACACGAACGCCTGGCAGAAGCCGGGGGAGGCGAATACAGCGGACGCGTGCACAGCCTTCAGCCACGGCGGTATCAGCTGCCACAGGAATATCGTGTCCGATATGGCGAGGGCGGACAGGTACTGACTGGTTGACTGCACGCGCAGTTTGCTCTTGAAGAATACGATTATCGATATCAAATTGCCTATAGTGCCGAGCACGATCAACGCCGGTGTCAAATATACGTTTAAAACGTTAGCGAGTTCTTCAGTAAAATCGTCTGTGAACGTGGAATCCGTCATGGTTTCGTTAACGTCGAGCGCGGTGACACCGTAAGAGTCCGAAGAGTTCTCAAGAAACTTGTAATTTTCGGAAGTGTCGTAACTGACGCGTGTGGTCATCACGGCGGCGGCGGGCGATCGCCGCCCGCACCTTATGATATGAACTGAAGCGAACGTCTTCGGAGCACCTGTTTTATCCCGTCCGCGGCGCTGCCGCGCCGATCGCACTCTCTCTCACGCTTGCGGCGCGTCATCAAGACCCCCGGCCGTTCGTCCCGCGCGCCACCCCGGCCTCCGCCCCCCGCCCCCACGCACCCTTCACCTGTTCAACAAGTAAAACTCACTTGCTATTTATTTCTCGTAATTTTTCTGTGATACGAAACCGTGACTACGACAGGCCTACGGCGTAGATGATCTACGAATAGTAGAATATATACGCCGCTCTGTCACCCTCTACTAAACTATTTGGGATTATCATTTTAGATAAATTATGGAATGCCACCGTCAGGATACTTTTGGGGTCACTAATTAAGTCCCTGAGTTATAAATCAGTTTTTGCTGACTGACTTATAGCCGGCGCAAATACTAAGAACACATTTTCGTTGACAAAATTGGGTGCCGTGTTCGTCAACAAAAGTTTACAAAAATACATTTTATAGTAGTTTTTTTTTTTTTATAACTACTGAACGGATTTTCATTCTGTCTTCACCAATAGATGAAGTGATTCATGAGTAACCATTAGTTAATTAAGATCTTATGTGAAAATTGGTTGAAATATTGGCGATAATTGTTTAAGATTTCACTAATTAACCATGCCGGCTAGAAGCCTTACTGCTGTGCGCCGCGTAAACGAATAGAGTAACACATTCAATTATCAGACCATCGTTTTCATCATTTTAGGCGTATAATATCTCTGTTACCCGGGCGAAGAAGGGGCGGGTCGCTAGTTCTAAAATAAAATTAACTAAGGCTCCTTTTTAATATCTCATGTATAATCTGATTATTACTCGAGAAATACTGTTAAGGTGTGAGTTCAAAAACTAATCATTACTACCACAAACTAGTAGATACACATATGTCACCCGTCCCATTGTGTGCTCAAAGTATGAATGGAAAATATGATCTTCCCCGAGGGAGGGTCGCACAGGGTTTAGACAGCTGACAAAGTAGCGATAAGTACGCGTGAATGACCCGGCTAGCACCTACCTCCAGAAATTACTTTTTAAATTAATATTACATCCTGGACAAGTTCCGAGTTCACAGTTCGGGCAAAATAACGTCATATTTTTTATGCACAAAACTTATACACTCTTGATGGTATTTTCCTAACTCTTGTTTCTTTATGACGAAGATTATATCACCAAATTCAAGGTGATAAACCGCGGAAATAGGATTTTTCTATACCAGCTTACCATACCCATTTCAATCTCAGCCCTTTATCCGGTTGTAAGCGAATATGCCATCATTTTTAATAACTCATTTTAAAAGCTATTTTGTCGTCTAGACTATATACGGTTTATTTTGCGTTATTTTTTAGTGAATATTTTTGAATAGCATATTTTACGATACGTGAGGTTGCGCTGAATTTACAGGGACAAGAGACATTCCGTATTCACATATTAGAATACAGTGCGCAATACGATGCGGCTTGGGCCTTATCACAACTAAGTATGGGAGGATCCCTGTCGATTTGCTTTGGGCAGAGGTTACCGCTCAATATTAAGTGCGTCATCGGCTCGTTCCATAATTGGTTCATATAAAATAAAGTAATGTTACGATTTTGATATATCCACGTAATACAACATGAATCCGCACGAGTTACTTGAAGCACCGTTTTGATTGATCATCGGTACAATATAAACAACAAATTGATACATTGACTTGACCACTCTTCAGGGAGGTTGGCTTAGTGTCTCGTGCTCTTTTCATGGCTTTTAATACTCTCCTCAGACGCTATTGTGGCTGGATTGAGGATCGGTAGATTATATTAACCATCCGGTCCAGCATTATAATAATCTAATGCTTAGGTTATTGCAGTACGTCCGCCTAATGCTATTGTGTGCTGTCCTTGAAGCGTTTCAATATTGCAATATTTTTTTTTGGATTTTGATTAATTTTGTGTTAAAAACTGAAATCACATCCGCTGAATCTGTGCATATCTAACATCAATGCTCTGTCTGGTGGTACCTACGTTTATTTTGAATATCTGACGTCGAAACTAGGGCTAAAGTTTCGAACGTGTCCGATTCTTTCATTGTGTAATTAGTTGTAATATATTTTTTCTCATGGAGTGAAATTTATTTCATTTGAGAATAAAGTTCTTTAATCACATTACGTATAGTTAGTATTAAAATACTAATCTATGTATTTTTATTATCATATTAAATTCGTATAGTTGACGAGACGATCTAGTTAGTATAAGTAGTAATGTTTAGTTTGTAATATTAATATTGTTGTGTTGTGTCGCAGGTGGTGAGAAGGGTCGCGGCACGCTGGACGCGCTGCTGTGCACCACATACTGCCGCTCCCAGCTTTACCTGTCTCGGCAGCTCTCCCAGCTGCACCCGGAGCTAACCATGCCCATGTTCTCCGGTATGATGCTTCATATATTCATATACTTGTTTTTTTGTTATGTAATACAGTTACGGAACGAGCCGACGGCCCACCTGGTGTTAAGTGGTAACCTCGGCCCATAACAAGCGATGCGGCTTGGGTCCTCCCCTACTAGGTACTAGGTTACGTATTATATCACATGCTTGGTTCCCACAGTAAATGCTGCGCTAAGTGGGGGGCTATATATAAACAAGAACAGTAGAACTCACGCCAAGTTCGTCCGGGGAAGTACTGCCACCATGCCCATTTCTGCCGCCAAGCAGTGACGCATTCGCGTTACTGTGTTCCGGTTTGAATGGTGTGGTTTCCAGGTGAAATTACAGGCACACGAGACATTCCACCTGCACGTCTCAGAGTTACGGGCGCATACGATGCGACTTGGGTCTTGTAGTACCTAGTATGGGAGGACCCAAGCCGTCGGCTCGTTCAGTATCTCAACCACATAAAAAAAAAACTGTACATATAAACATAAAATGTGTCGTCGCGGAGATTTGTATTGATTGAACTGCTTACGTGAACGGAGGGCTTACGGTATACAAGAGCATCAGTAGCGCGAGTTCAATACCATTGTGGGTGAATAATAACACCCTGTATGTATGTATGTATGTAGCCTCATTGTTGGGCGAAGGTATCACACCTTATTCTACACTAGCACCTTGTTCCCGGCTTCGCACGGGTAGCGAGAAATTTGTAAATCATATACACGACCATTTCTTGTGAATCATTCGTATCTGTCTTTGGAAACGCTATGACATTACCTGCAGTATTTTAGTTTGAGACGTTTGTTCGTATTGAGTTTAGAGACATACGGACGGTACAAACGAAGCGGGACACTTTATAAATGTAGTGGTAACATAATATCGGTATTATGTCTATTTCTGGAACTAAGTCGCTCAAAGAGGAATTTTTCTTGTAAAAGGATACTTTGTGGAAATTCATTCTCACTTGGATTTTTCCTTCGGTTTATTTTGGTACAGCAATTTTATATTGTAATAATTGATTACTTGGTAAATGTTAGATGGAAATAGTAATGTTAATCCGATCTTATGTTATCGTCTGCAGCAAGAGTTGCGGTGGATGCCAAAACGCAATGCATACATTATTCCTGAAATGTTTATAAAAACTATCTAAATATGTAGTTTCTCCACACCTTGGTACCAGAGCGTGGTAGTGTTGTGGTACCGAGTTTCAATCCGGAGGTCGCTGGTTCACGATCCCGAAGTGCATATATGAGTTTTTCGATTGAAAGACACATGTGCGCAATACCACGTTCTCAAAACGGTGAAGGAAAACACCGTGAGGAAACCGACATGTCGTAGAACTAAAAATTCGAAGACATGTGTCAAGTGCACGAAAGGAGCTCCTTTCGTGCACTTTCATGGTAATTAAGTATAACTCTCTTCGAAAAAATTTGGAAATATTAATATTCCGAAAAGAAGACTAAGATGAAGTTAACTGTCAAAACTTGTATATACCTCTATTATAGTGAAACAGTTAAAAAACTCACACAAAGTCTACGATCGGTTTTATTTCAATGTTTTGACTTCTAGGTACGAGGGCAGTTATTTTTTGATTTGTTTGAATGCTAATTGTATGCCTACCTAAGAATATGAAACTTAAGCAGGTAAATAAAATAATTGTTTTTAATATTGTAAACGATGACGAGAAGGAGAAGAAAGAAACAATTTTTTTATTAATTTACGTAAATTGTATTAAGTTTTTGTTTGTATTCTTCTTTTTTAATAAATGATTATTCTATTCTATTCTAAATGGCATGTTCGCTATAGTAGTGTCCAAATGTGTAGTATGCGTAACTTGTGCGATTTAATATGAATGGGTATCCCCCTGTACGCACTTATCACTCGCATGTATTCAATTTTGACTAATTATGGTGATGATCGATAAACCTTAGAACTTCCGCCTGCCGGCGCCGCTCCGTTTTAATAGTAGCGGCCGCATAAAAATATATTTATAAAATGCATTTTTGCATAAAAACAACAATTTTTACAATCTAATTAGGTATTGACGAGATTTCCCAGTTTAAGCCGCCAGGCTTGGCGCAAGTCGGCGAATGGCGCAGACCGCCATTTACAGGCTTTTTATTCAATTATATTTGATAAAACAGATTGACTGATAAGATTTTACTATTTTTATTTCGAGAGACTCCGACGTTTTCGCAGATTATTTACTAGCCTATCAATCCAGGTCTAGGGTTCGTTTCAAATGATTGTTTATCAGTCTAATGAAATAAACAGTCTATTTGGACTGTTTATTTATTAATTTGACTTATACATTACATTAATAAATGTTATTTATTTTTATACTCTCGTCTGCTGGATTACCATCAAAATATATTGTGTTAGGCAAAGACAATGTTCCATTTGTGAAATAGATTTACATAGGTGTATGTGACTATGGATAATATTTGTTTTTATATTACTTACTTCAAACTATTTTTGCTTTTCTTAAAGTTTGATATGTTGTAAAATTCCTTTCTGTTTTTCATTAGTTTCAAAAGTTGTATTGATAAATTTTTGGCATTTAAAAAAAAAACTTAATGTAATTTCATAGTCCAAGTGAAATATTCGACTTATTCTGTTCGTAGAACGTGTAATTCATGTCTTGAACGAATTCTCCATGATCAGTGTTTGATTTCCGATGAGTGCACGCCTTTGAGAGACCCTGTTCCAGATAAAGTTTTAACTGTCTTGTTACAGAAATAACGGCGAGGTTTCAGACAGCCAGGACGGAAGTGCGACAGCTACTATTACAGTACCTGCTGCCCTGGCTGGTGAACATTGAACTGGTGGACCCTAACGTACCCCCTGCTAACCCACTTTCATACATACAGGTATGTGCCTTATATATACATTGTAACCGCAACGTCGTAAATAAGTGTTACAAATATAATTGTCGATGTGTTAGCTCAAGGAAATAACTGATTACAATGGGGATTTTGGATAGCTCAGTTGGTTAGTAACCCTACCTTCTGCGCTGTAGGTCGTGGGTTCGATCCCCACTCAGGACAAACATTTATGTGACATTTGTAAAATTGATGTTTGTTCTGTGTCTGGGTGTTGATATGTATTATATGTATGTATTTACAAAAGAAAGGTATATAAGTATTATGTCAGTTGTCTGGTTCCCATGATACATGCTATGCTTAGCTTACTTTGGGGATAGATGGCGCTGTGTGAAATGTCCACCATTATTTATTTATTTATTTTTATTTTTGAAATTAATTATTAGTATAATTGGTGTGGTTTTAGCTGTATTTACCCTGTAGTTATGTTTGATATCCTTTACGAATTAATGTTGAAAGTACCGTTTTAGTGTTGATGTGTATTTTGTTTACTAAATACTAGGTGAGTGAGATATTTGGCCATCAAATTTATTTTGTCGAGTTGAGTTTTTTACTCGCGGTTTTGGTTTTTGTCGGGAAGTTTTCCGAAGGTCTTTTGCACAGCACTTATATTGATGTTGTTTACCGAATGCGCGATCGATTGCCACTATAAAATATAGCCTATATGTTATTACTGTTCAAAAAGCCCAGTGATCAGTCAGCGAGAGTGTGGTGGTTTAGCGGTACTGACCCCCGAGTTTCAATCCGGAGGTCGTCGGTTCAAATCCCGACGTGCACCTATGAGTTTTTCGATTGAAAGATTTATCTGCGCAATACTACGTTCTCAAAACGGTGAATGAAAATATCGTGAGGAAACCGACATGTACTAAAAATTCGAAGACATGTGTCGTGTGCACGAAAGGAGCCTCTTTGAGGCGCACTTACAATCCTTTCACCACACTGGTTCGACAGAACCGGTGACTCGAAGAATAAGAAGTGATCAGTTGGTAGATCATAGCTCTCGGACTGCTCGCATGATATAATGAATTCAGTCGGGAATGCGTTTATGTGAACGGGAGGACAGAGCAGTATACGACGTCCGCCGGCCATTATATTATATAATCAGCTTATCTGGAACACAGTTGCATGATTCGAATTACGCGGACATGCAGCCATCTCAAATATGAATTGTCGCAATATGAAAAGTCGCATCGGCTGTTATGGGCCGAGGTTACCACTTAACACCAGGTGGGCCGTCGGCTCGTTCCGTAAATGTATTAAATAAAAAAAAAACCTGCTTACAAACATTTACTATATTCTTTCATATAACAACACTAAAAATAATAAGAATAATAATATAATAATGGTGGACATTTCACACAGCGCCATCTAGCCCCAAAGTAAGCTAAGCATAGCTTGTATCATGGGAACCAGACAACTGATATACATACATATATACTTTTCTTTTGTAAATACATACATATAATACATATTAACACACAGTCACAGAACAAACATCAATGTTACAAATGTCACATAAATGTTTGCCCTGAGTGGGGATCGAACCCACGACCTACAGCGCAGAAGGTAGGGTTACTAACCAACGGCATCAAACTTATCAATAAGTACGCGTGACCGTAGCATTAGCAGTAGCGGAGATCAACACTCCGCGTAGTTATTTGCTACGACAGAAAGAGACTGGACCGACGAAAGTTTATTGTATGTGAATTGACTGACACGAATTAAAGTATTACATACTAGCTTTTGCTCGGCGACTTCGTTCGCGTGGAATTCGGTTTTATCACGCACCCTTATATTACTCCTCAGAAAATTAGCCTAAGTTACTCCTTGTTACATCAGCTATCTGCCAGTGAAAGTCCAGTCAAAATCGGTCCAGCCATTTCAGAGATTAGCCGGAACAAACAGACGGACAGACAGACAGAAATTGTAAAAAGTTTTGTTTTCGTATATGTATATATGTACCGTGTATCCATCCATATGCACTTAGTAAAAAGCTGTTATTTAAATATTACAAACAGACACTCCAATTTTATTTATTTGTATAGACTATTATTATTAGCTGCATTATTTGCTTATTCAACACGAATATGTTAAATTTTAAGCTGTATCGTTATTTCTTGTATACCACAATAAATAAAGTACAGTAGCTTGACCGCTTGACTATTTACCTGGTAGCAAATACCTAATAACTATGTAGGTGTTACTTTCTACGACGAAGTACACAATACTCAACTGACTGAAATTAGGCTCAGTCGGCTTCCGATTACTCATATTCAATCATAGCCAGGAGTCGACAACCCCAGAAAGTGTAAAGTTACTCAGTGGAGAGGAAATATTGGACCTGTATAGTGTATAGCTTATTAACTGAAATGGATTGACTCGACAAAATCATTTTGCCTACTCAAATATTCGAATTTAATTTTAATAGTAACTCGCCACACAATTTAATGATGAATCCTTTTTGCTAAATTAAAAATATTTTGAGTCGAATTCGTTATACACATAATCTATTTTTTTCCTTAAGGAAATTTCCTCCGTGTGTTTTAGCTTCAGTCGCGAAAGTTTGAATTTCCACTTGTTATACAGGGTGTCCGGTAATGAATGGATAACCTTGAAATGGGCCTTAGTAGAACTATTGGGCATTCGGAAAAAAATATCAAATATATATAATATATTAAATATATATATAAAGTATTGGCTTGTTACTCATTGGACTCACTGCATTGAAAGTAACATGACATTATTGATCCGTTCACCGTTATTAATTTGAATTCCTGTCTGTGATCGTTGAAGGTCTCTTTTTATTCTGATCGCCTTCAGGAGTCGAGGTGTATCCGATCAGTTTATGGCATTTATGTTCACAATATTTAAAAACAACTTAAAAGTGGATGGTTTATTCAGTAGTTAAAACAGTATTCCCTGGAATTGAGTCGAGTAAAACTTATCGCTGGTTTAAGATGGCTTTAAAGAAAATTCGGTCCTCTTGTATATAACTAAACGGCCGTGTACTAATCTTAAATCTGCGATAAAATTTAAGAAATGTTTCGTTTACAGTCAGTACAAAATTACTCAAATAATTACTACGTTGTAAATTTTGTTGCTAAAGTTCTTTATATGAACACATTACATACGCCAAAATATGTTTTCAAATTTTGACCATTTTTAGTATTGGAAATATTACGAATCAGAAGAGCCTTTTGTTTTTTTTTTTTTAATTAGATATGCCGTTAAAAAAATAACGATAGGCATAACATAACTAATCAAACGCTGTGTTTGTGTGAGTGTGTGTGCGTGCGCGTGCGTGTGTGTGTGTGTGTGTGTGTGTGTGTGTGTGTGTGTGTGTGTGTGTGTGTGTGTGTGTGTGTGTGTGTGTGTTGAGTGTGTGTGTGTTTTTTTTCATGTGGTGTGTATTAAATAGAAGTAGTACAGAATATTTTTTTATTTTTTTTCATTACCCAATGAATCGCCCTTTACAATTATATTAAACTCAATCTGAGGATAACGGGGCTGGTTGTGCTCCTAGAACTGCCTAGATATAACATTAGCTAAGTTAACTTATGAGTGCAATTGTTTGTTATCCCAAATAAATATAAATAAATAAATAATTTTCACGCTCCTACATTGCTCAGAAATGGTTTGTTTCAAAAAAATGATTTCTTGTGTACCTGGAAATATACATTATACAATTAACATCAATTTTTATACAAATCGATACTGATCTTTATCACATCACTTCTACACTGCATACTCGTATGATCTCCGATAAAAGTTAAATGAAAATCCATTATAATGTTGTTCACAGTACTACACGGCGGAATCGGGCAAGACGGGGCGGCGCGAGGGGCTCGGCTCAGCGGAGGCCACGGAAATGGTTCTCAACAACCTTTTCTATATCACGGCCAAGGTAAGCTTCTTACATACATCATAAATTGTGTATTAAATTTTTACTATTATTATTATTAGACATTATTTATTTAACGCCTCCATGATTTCACCACAAATTAAAAATATAATTTACAGAATTAAAATCATTTTCATATTAAGCGGTTACCTCGACTCTGACAAAACAATAAATCAACGGTCCTATCTCTTACATAGGTAAGGGAAGAAACAAGCCGCTTTGTATTACGCCTTCTACTACACGTGAAGTTGGAATGTCTCATCTGCCTGTAATATAACTCGCAACCACTTCTGTTAAACCGGGGCACAGACATATTCGTTACTGCTCGGTTAGAGAGCGTGGTGGTCTAGCGGTACTGACCCCCGAGTTTCAATCCGGAGGTCGCCGGTTCAAATCCCGACGTGCAACTATGAGTTATTCGATTGAAAGACTTATGTGCCCAATACCACATTCTCAAAACGGTGAAGGAAAACATCGTGAGGAAACCGACATGTCCTAGAACTAAAAAAATTCGAAGACATGTGTCGAGTGCACGAAAGGAGCCTCTTTGAGGCGCACTTACAATCCTTTCACCACGAAGAAGAATACTGCTCGGTGGCAGAAGTAGTTGTGGTGGCAGAATTTTCCATCCCAGTTTCTGTACACCTTCCTTAGAACGCTTTGGAAGATGCTATTCTGCCAGTGTACACGTTTTTTATACCGGCGAATGCGGTTTGCCTACGAATAGATATAATCTTTCAGTAAGTCGATTCGTTCCCGTGACTACTGATATTGTGAAACAAGTGTCTCATCTGTATGAGGTATGAGGCCGCACGCAGTTTATTTACCGCTGTCCCGCTCTGTACCTACCCTCACCATTTTGAGTTATATAATATTGTGCAACTTTGTATTTTACCCCGACGCCAGACACAGCAACAACATTTTGAACAAAATTTGAATGTTTGATTAAATCAAAGTCAAAAACTTTTATATCCATTGAATTCATAAAGAAATGGCTTGGAAACGTCAATATTATTCAAAACATAAGGTCACGCGTACTTATCGATAAGTTTGATGCCTGTTCAAACCGTATCCGACCCTCCATGGGGAAGAACAGCCAAGAAACCCCTAATGGAGGGATTCCTTTTTTTTTCGCGAGCACGATCCTTGTAACCATTGAGTACTTAGGTCTATGTTACATTTATGACTACATAATATACTAAAATAAGATATTACAGGATGTTTTGTGTGTCGTTGAGCAGAGCGACATCACACCATGGGGATTTATCATTTATATAATCATTTACAGTCTAATAAGCTTGAATTTTTGGGTCGGGTGGGTTGAATGTTTGCTCTTTACCATTCGGTGTCGGTTTTTCGAGCGCACATCAAAGCGTACAAACACATCTGCGTAGCCTGTCACACTTGCGCAAAGTTCATTTGCTATTGCATCACCGAGCGAGACGGTTGCGGGAAAGCATGTCTGGCAGGTACATCAAACATGTGTTCAAATGTGTGTACAAAGTCTCTGTTCAAATATTTGACTGTGTCTGGCGCATCATCGAATACAATTTTCAATAGATTTTACTCATTAATTGCTAGAGGCAATTATGAGTTTAAATTCCAACCTCTATTTCACCCATTCACCATGTAACTGTGTGACGCATAATTAACCTGTTAATTCAGTTTGTAATTCGGGCCCCGCGATACAGGCTACGCCTAGTGCGGGGTCCACCAGTAATCAACCCCATGTAATATCTTTGTGTGAATAAATAAATATGATTAAATATGATAATATGACATGTTTTTTGGCTTTCTTAATGGCTTCGTGAATTAAATTAATTAAACTCTATAAATTGATTCGTCTGCGGTTTCTAAATGACTGGTGGGCCGACCTCGCACTCTTTCAACGAATCCAATACCAAATTTTCAGCAGTCAGCATCTTGAGGTTGTAACATACAAGTAGCTGTCAAGATCGAGTAGCCTTATTAGGGTTTTTCATTAAGAGCGCTCGAACTTTGAAGTTCAATAAAAGAAATAGTTTAAAAGATATTTTGTTTTTTTTTGTTATTATTATATTATGAATTCAATGTCATTTTTTGTGGAATTTAATTTCGGACAAAAGGTCGCCGCGACTCCGCTGTAAGTGGCGCATCTTAGTAGACCTATTTTGGATGACATCTTTATTTATTTATTTAAGTACACAATCATCATATATATTACACAATTAAACTAAAATAGAATAACAAAAAGACAGTTCTGATACATATGACAATAATATGTGTACATAACATTTACCATAACACATAGAAAATTAATAAAAAAGGAAATAAAAACCTTAAAACTATGAAAGTTAAAATGAATTAAGTAAGACTAAGAAGTAAGAATAAGAAGAGTAAGAAAAAAAAAGACGTGTGGCACTCGGAGACTGCCGCGGTAAAGCTATTGCGCCTGATATTTCAAAAAGTCATTAAAAGTTCTGGTATTTATCGATAGATGGAAAAACTAAAAAGTATCACCGCTGTGCCGGTCGGAGTGGGGGGTGTTAGGTTTTTTCGTTACGGAATTTCTGGATTCGGTCTCCACGCTCAAGGCCCGCGATAGAAGCTATGCAATAGCTTAAAAATTCGCACAATTGGGGTCCAATTTCATGAAGAACGCGAGTTATGTTGGTCTTGAGGGCGGGAATCGTCTGTGGTTTGTCTGTATAGATCAGAGGTTTCCCATAACCCCAATGATGGAAATGTGTCTATGATGGAAAACTTAATTGAAAATACATTGTCGCACAAAAATCTTCAAACCATCTAACCACCGGGATAAGCCGACTCGCAAATATATTTGGATCATGTAGTTAGTTGCGCTCGCCGGAGGCAATAGTTACGCAGTAGTGGCGGCCGGTAGAGTTACAAGGCCGGTTAAGGGTGCGCTGTTTGAAGTAGGGATTGCGCGCCGCTCCCCTATTTGCGCGCCCATCGTTCACTCGTGTCCTTGCCTACTTCCCAGTGTGAACAGCCTTATGTAATGTGCCACACGCTTATTTAAATGACCACTACTTACAGGCACTACACGACTTAAGCAATTTTGTCTAGGTGACGAGGAATAGCAATCTTAATTTATACTTAATTGGCTGCAATTTCACTTGATATATAGAGAAGATGCGGCCGACTGTGGGGCACGCTTGTCTAGTTGATAACCTCGTGTACGCGTTTGAGAGCGTGGTGGTCTAGCGGTACTGACCCCCGAGTTTCAATCCGGAGGTCGCCGGTTCAAATCCCGACGTGCACCTATGAGTTTTTCGATTGAAAGATTTATGTGCGCAATACCACGTTCTCAAAACGGTGAAGGAAAACATCGTGAGTAAACCGACATGTCCTAGAACTAAAAATTCGAAGACACGTGTCGAGTGCACGAAAGGTGCCTCTTTGAGGCGCACTTACAATCCTTTCACCACACTGGTTCGACAGAACCGGTGACTCGAAGAAGACCTCGTGTACGCTTGTACAACTCGTTGGTTGTAGTGAGAGTACCCTTAGTAACGGTTGGCGACCTCGATGCAATTAGATGGAGGCATCCAAGCGACTTTACGACGCTCGCTCCAAGTCGGTTGACGCCACACCTTGCCTATCCAGTTTGATGCTGGTATTTGTTTTAATTATTTTATCCGAATATAATGTACAGTTTATATTCGTTTAATGACATGTGATAATGTCTTTCGGTTTCTTTACTTGATGATACAGTTACGGAACGAGCCGACGGCCCACCTGGTGTTAAGTGGTAACCTCGGCCCATAACAACTGATGCGACTTCGGTCCTCCCCTACTAGGTACGACAAGACCCAAGTCGCATCGTATGCGTCCGTAACTCTGAGACGTGAAGGTGGAATGTCTCATGTGCCTGTTATTTCACCGGAAACCACACCTTTCAAACCGGAACACAGTAATGCGAATGCTTCACTGCTTGGCGGCAGAAATGGGCATGGTGGCAGGACTTCCCCGGACGAACTTGGCGAGAGTTCTACTGCTCTTAAAAGTTGTGCTTGACCTTGACCTTGTTAATTATAAGAAGGGATACCTTCTATTCGGATAAAAAAATAAGATCACTTTAAACTCGAGCCGAACAGGCGTAAACGAGTCACTGTTAGTTCTTTACGGGTACTGGAATCTGTGGTATCCCAACTAATTTTAGACAAAATTGCGTTGGTGTGAATAGATTAAACGACATACACTTTTGTACGAAATCAATACTAGCGATTGGCATTTAGCGTCTATAATGGAGAGTTGATATTCGAGAGTACTCGTAGTTCTTGGCGCACCAGTACTGTAAACAAGACAGACAGCTGATATATGCTGTCTATAAGACCGTTGCTGCCTCAAATATACCAACCGGATGATTAGGACCTTCGAAAATCAACACTCGCAGAAAATTACTCGCTTAAATGCTCACTGAAAATTTGTAGTCCCATTACACTGAAATGTTCAAAATTGTGACTGTTAAGTCTCTTTCTTTGAGGGCTTCGACGTTTCGAGCGGTAACCCTGAAAAGACTATAACTACACCACTAATTTAAGGGTGAATCAAAAGGTTCCCTCGGCGGAGAAGTTATGTCACCGAGTCGAAGCACCTAAAATTAATAAAGTTTCCTAATCATCGGTGAAAATGATATCCCTAGAAGTTGCTTGATTAAAAGGGAATAAGTTGGATGTTGCTCGGGTTGACGAACTTATCTATGAAGCTTGGGATCGCCTTCATACACAGACTACTGTCGCCTGTGGCCGATACGCTGGATCCAGTTTTAATGTCACTAAGTAAAAGAAACAATAATAATAATGACTTTTTAACCAACTTCAGAAAAAGAACGAATTCATTGTGTTACCTCAGATCTCTATGATTTATAAATTGATACAGAAAATTCTTTTTTATTTGATAGATTCTGAATAACTTAGCTAACACTTAGCTTCAGCAATTCATTCTTGATACATATACAAACATCTTATTACCAACAAGTACATGCGTACATATTAAGACTGCTGTTAAATAGAAAATCATTTTTCGTCTTCAGTTTTTATATCATTAAATTCCTGGAAGATGTTAATTCCTTAGGATTTTTCTCTCTGAGCTTTCAGAACTATTCCTAGAACTATTGAAAATTGTTTCAACTAAAAGAGCGTGTCATTCCTGGAATTGTTTTACCTGCTCTTATATCCATAAAAATACGGCTTGCAAATTAAATTACTACCGTGCACTAAAGCCAACATCGTGATGCCAGTAGACATTTGAATCATACAAAGAACTGAAAAGAACTGAAGAAGTGAACTGAAAGAAGACTGAAAATCATGTGATTAACCAATACGCATTCAGCATGTATAAATAATTTAGTAGGCGTTGTTTATATTCTGTTTATATCCTAACTCAGAGACGTGAAGGTTTTTTTATATGATACAGTTATGGAACGAGCCGCCGGCCCACCTGGTGTTAAATCTCTCCCCATAGCAACCGATGCGGCTTGGGTCCTCCCCCACTAGTTACGACAAAACCAAGCCGCAACTCGCGCCCGTAACTCTGAGACGTGTAGGTGGAATGTCTGATGTGCCAGCAATTTCACAATGCATTACTATTTGGCGCTATTGATGGGTATGGCAGCAGTACGTAAGTTTTCCTGCTATTAATCGCGCTGCGTGTTTGGTGTTCAGTTCTCTGACTGGCACCCGAAGGAGATCGAAGAGCTGTGGTCGACACTCTGCGCCTGCTGGCCGAACAACCTGAAGGTCATCATCCGTTACCTGATCATAGTCTCCGGAATGGCGCCTAACGAGCTGCTACCTTATGTAAGTCAAGTTTTAACCGACTTCAGAAAAAAAGCAGGTTTTTTCAAATGAGTTATATATATTTTATGTTTGTTATTTTAGATCTACGTCAGTTTAAAGATTTTGAAAAAATACTTTTAAGGGTATACTTTCAGATTGGTCCCATGAAAATTTTTGCATTAGTATGGTTTTTAAATCAAGTAACTGATAAAAATATGTCATCCAAGTGCAAGATAACGGCTTTTTCGTTTTCATTTGCCAAGTAATAAGTGTAGTTATTGTCAATAAGTGATATAACGATTTATTCGTCGTGTGACAGCAATACTTACAACAGAATCCCCACGCACACACGTAGGCAGGTGTGTGAATGCCCAACTAGCATCGTGTTGCGTCGCGTCGCGTCGCGTAGCCTATGTTTTTTCATTAAATTTAGTCTGCCTTATATTTGGAGATCAATACAGTGACGAACTTTGTTTAATTCTTTTTATTATTCACGAAAGTAATGTAAACACATTATTTCGCCATAACATCACAAAACTATATACCTGCTCCTTTGAAGAAATACTTTTATATGATGTAGTACGATTTGCCCTTCGTGTCTGGAGAATTCACTTCGATGATAATTACGAAATACTTAAAAATCCAAATACAACATAAAAACTGTTTAGATTCAGACGGTCCAGTACTAATCAAATATGTAGTTGGTGGCTTCGAACTTAATCCTCTTTCTATGGAAGTGTTTTTTATAATATCGTAATAATTACCACTTAAAACGAGTACAAATCAGCTTAGCGAAGGGGATCATGAAAAATATTGTTCATTATTGTACTTTTGTTTTCCTTCTTACCTCGAGTACCTACTACTTACTTATTTTTCGCCAATTATTGAACCCTTCAGAATAATACACTCAGGAGAAATATTATTAAACTATACAAATTATTTCTTGCAAACGGACCAATTCAAGTGTATCGTATTAAACGAGCAAGCTTGTATCAAATTGAGTAGTTACAACCTGTCAGATTTAAGTCCTCGAGTTCGATTCTGGGCCGGACAAACTCGGTGCAGCTTAAAGATTGTTCTCAAGACGTGGTAGTCGACTTTGTTAATGCCACCTGCGACACAGCACACGTAAGATTGTCCAATATTGTTGTAATGTATCGTGCACGTAGGCGAAACGCGTTGTATTGTACCTGGCGCGGTCGCGGCCCGAGCGTCTGCTGGACGAGATGATGACCGAGCTACAGACGGTGGAAACGCTCAACTGTCTCATAGAGCGGACGGAGACTCCGCCCTTCTACCGGCTGACGTCCATGCGGAAGGCCACCTCGGGACACAGCGACACCCCCGGCGCCGGCTCACAGGTGACTGGCCTCATAGCTCAGTTGGTTAGTAACCCTACCTTCTGCGCTGTAGCTCGTGGGTTCGATTCCCACTCGGGACAAACATTTATGTGACATTTGTAACGTTGATGTTTGTTCTGTGTCTGGGTGTTAATATGTATTATATGTATGTATTTACAAAAGAAAAGTATGTATATCAGTTGTCTGGTTCCCATGATACAAGCTATGCTTAGCTTACTTTGGGGCTGGATGGCGCCGTGTGAAATGTCCACCATTATTATTATTATTATTATCATCATCCCCCCCCCCCCCCGCACCAGCACCCGCAACATGACCCACTACACTACTATCAGATTACAGTACTCACTCGGCGAAGTCATGTGTAAAGTTATTTTGGAATATTGTGATCACAAATTCAACTCGAAATCACTGCCAAGTCTGCTAAGTACAGGTCTTTTCAAGCGACCAACTGAAGGATCACCGGTTCGATTCCCGCTCTAGGATGTGATGAATGTCGAATTTTATATACAATTAAATGTATGTTTGTATGTAGGATGCAGGTGGCCGGACTGGGGAACTGGCCCCCGTGGAGAAGGGCACCATACATACAAAACGTCACAGCGGCGAAGACCCCGCCAAGTCGAGGTGAGACAATAATATTAATTGTTATTCGGGCATTGGCCCTTCTGAACCAGTTATATTTCAGTCAAAACCATAATACAGTGTTGTTACTAGTATATTGTAGAAGTCTACTCTGAAAAGTTGATAGAAAAAAATTTTCATTATAATATTTCAGTTTAAGTTGCGAGCGTGTAGAGAGCGTGGTGGTCTAGCGGTACTGATCTCCGAGTTTCAATCCGGAGGTCGCCGGTTCAAATCCCGACGTGCACCTATGAATTTTTCGATTGAAAGATTTATGTGCGCAATACCACGTTCTCAAAACGGTGAAGGAAAACATCGTGAGGAAACCGACATGTCCTAGAATTAAAAATTCGAAGACATGTGTCGAGTGCACGAAAGGTGCCTCTTTGAGGCGCACTTACAATCCTTTCACCACACTGGTTCGACAGAACCGGTGACTCGAAGAAGAAGAAGTTTAAGTTGCCTTTTTTCATGGACTTATTGATAGTTCAGTAAAGTATGTCCACGTAATAACGCCCAAAACATAACATCGTTGTATGAATGAATTAACCTCGAACTTGGAGTGCATTGTACTACTGACATTTCAATTATTGTTTCACAGGATATGCGATATATCTGTTTCTCTTTCCCGAAGTAGCATTGATCAACTCATTTGTATTACATTTTAAAGACTATTTATGTACAAGTGGATCTGCAAATAGCATGGTTTACTACGCTATAACGAAAAATATAATTTGCTACAATTAAGTTAAATCAGTCAACACAAAAGACATTATTGGATCATATTTCTCTGTAGGTAAAAGCACAATTTTTATTAGTTGTAATCTAATTTATGGTATTCGGTTACTATAGATAACCTCGATTTACCAAAGCGAGGACGCAATAAATATTAAAATGTATGAAACGAAATGAACGCAATTCAAAGAGCAATACTGAGAACTCTCAAAATTAGGCTTGTTTCTCCTGAAAGTGACTCGCAAACAAAATAGAAGAGATAAAATGAGCTAAAAGGATATGTATACATTTTTTATGTGTGTAAATGGTATCCTTGTATATGGCATTTAAACTTAGACAGATAAAATCCATTTCACCACCATTATCACTAATATAACATACGCCCACACTTTACTGGGTAATGTGTAACATACAATACGTAAACACCTAAAAATGGAAGAATAATTCTTGAATATTATAGCGATCATAATATGTTTTAATGCTTTTATTTTATGCTTTACAAAAGTTTGGACTCATCTGTTATGCGAAGTTTTCCGCCATTTCGTTTTTCACAAATTCTTTATACACCGTTTTACACATGTGTCTTATTTAAGAGTCCATTGCTGATGTGTCAACTTAAACCTTCTATTTGGAATAGAGTCATAGATTCATATTTTATATCACTAATTGATTAACAATTGACTTGTCTTTTTAAAATGAACCCGAAAATGTGTCCAGGGTGATACATTCTCACATAAGCTCGTAAGACTCACGAAACGGACATACGGATTAGATCCCCGATCATATAACACTATCTACAGAACTATCTTGTTGCCTTAATAACCTCCGTTTCGGGAGCGAATGGAAAAATCCATGGAACAGAAATATTAACACGATAACGTTTTAGTCATGTGATTTGACTGGCCTCATAGTTCAGTTGGTTAGGTAGTAACCCTACCTTCTGCGCTGTAGGTCGTGGGTTCGACTCAGGACAAACATTTATGTGACATTTGTAACATTGATGTTTGTTGTGTCTGGGTGTTAATATGTATTATATGTATGTATTTACAAAAGAAAAGTATGTATATCAGTTGTCTGGTTCCCATGATACAAGATATGCTTAGCTTACTTTGGGGCTATATGGCGCTGTGTGAAATGTCCACCATTATTATTGTTATTATAATTGTCTGTTATATCAAACATGGCGTTAATACAAATGTTTGCTATGTGCAATGTGCGTGTTTAAGTCCGTGACTTCAACCTCCCAATTTGCCCCGTGCAATATTTTGTTTTGGCATTTCAAACAGCGTCATCTAGCCCACACTAAACATAGCTTATATAATGGGAACCAGATGACTGATAGAAGATTTGATACTTTTTCGTAAATTCATATAGGAATATCATACACAAATGTTTATCCTGCTTAGGGGTCGAACCCACGATCTACAGCGCAGAAGGCAAAGTCACTATCAACTGATCTGTGAGGCCAGTCAAGATTACAATTGATATCCACGCTGAAAGCCCTATAAAAATGAAGAGAAAACTAAGCAGGCTATTTCTTGTATAAATTGGCTATGGATTAAATTCCTAGCGTTGAATATACGTAATTTCTCAAACAAATAGAGAAAAAACGAGTGCAGACAAAATCGTTGGAACCGAGGAATGCGCTCGCTTGCGTCTGTCTGATGTAGGGAGGTATGTGCAAACAAAGCAGAAATAGGCACTGCCACACTGTGTGGAGTAATATTAGTATCGAAATATTTCATTACAATGAAATATACAGTGACTTGACTTGTTTATGTGTACCAAAACAAAAATTCCGCACCATAAATAAAAAATAAATAAATAAATAAATCTCAAAGTAGTGTTAAGTACCCTGTATATTAACTTTCAAACCCGAATCGGGTTCAAACTCTCGACTTAAATAAACAATAAATTAAATAACATATTTGGACGTATCCAGTTGTGACGTTAATTCGAGCAACTCTTTAAACAAATCATAAATATATCTATGTTACTGATACCGGATTGAAAACTTTTTAATGACACGCCCACCTCAGGATGCCTAGATTGATAATTACAAAATGATTGTTCTCAGTTATTGCCTGTCAGGTTCAGGCTAAATCGGGGGCATGTCACCAGCCCCCCCCCCTTACCCCCAGCGGCGTTAGGCAGCGTAAGCGTATCTCGTGTTCGTGATTAAACTATTGTGTATCAATACACGTATTAAATCGTTGCTAAGGTGATTCAGTAATATTACGTTACATGCGAAGGTATTTCGATGAACTCGCCGATAATATCCGAAGTTCACAACGTGGTATACGTTTAGTTCCGATGACAAGATAGTAAAAATATTCTATATTTGGAAGCGCGTCTTAAGAACAGAACAGAAACATAAAAACTAGGATACTTCTGTATGGTCTTCCATTGTTATATATTTGCCCTTGCTGTCTAAATTATTAGACAGCAAGGGAAATATATATTACTACGCCGTGGCTCGTTGCTCAGTCTATTATTATTAATAGACTGAGCAACGGGCTACGGCGTAGCAGTCGTAGCTGTTTGTAGATAGGTTTTGTTGGCTTCGCTGTGACTACGTGTTATTTAGTGGGTAGTGACACAATTTGTCTGATATTTGACTAGTGGTTAGGTTAGGTTTTTCATCAGGTGTATGTATATTGCACTATAATTTGTAAATTACTTTTAATTTTACGAGTTTTTTGTGAGAGACAATAAATATATATATATTATTATTATTATTATTATTATGTATAATCAACAAGTATAATACTGTTCGCAATGTGTATTATGACGCTGATTTCAAGCTATTCAAAGCCTCTACGTCGTGAAAAAACCCTCTGAAAAAGTATATTATGATTATTCCGCTTCGATACACTCTCTCCGATTTGTATTTGATCCAGTGGTACAGATCATTTTGGGTACTTATATAGTTTATTCACATCTAGACCAGTTCGTAAAAAGCCTAGGTAGCAAAAAAAGTCCAATTTCCAGATTATACGATTGGTCCGAAACATGCTTACCACGAGTATAATGTGTTATTGAGTAAGTGAGTAACTCAATAACCAGATAAGTAAGTTACTAGTGAATAGAAAGTTTTTTAAATATTTTACTACCAACAGGTTTGCGTTTAACTACATACCTACCCCTTGTTTTAAGTGATTAATATAATCGATGGTGGAGCTACGCAAAGCCTGTATTAGATACTGATAGTAGGTTTAACTTTACAACGGTTTGACCTTGAAATACCTTATAATCATTGATTTTGACATCGAGGTTACGTTGAACCCTACGCCAAGGTCACTGCCCTGACTTTCATAAGTGACTTTGAGGTCAAGGTCATTTACGGAGGTGATTCTCAAAAGCTTCTGCATCCAAACTATTCTAGTCAGCAATTTCATTGAACATAAGCTCAACACAAAACAAATGTCATGTGATTAAGGTCAAAATCAGTAACGACAAATTCAGGCAAAAGACCAAACCGACAGGACCAAAAACCATGAAATCAATATGACGCTGATGCCATTTATTTACTTTAAAAGACTTTTAGCCATAGTTGTTTTAGTTTCTACCCTAATGGCGACCGACCTCAGAGGTTAGTGACCTGAACAAGTTACTTTCCTGTCTCCACGTGTGTTGACTTTCCCGATGTTGTAGCAGCTGCAAGACTCCGGAAACGCTGGGCTCGAAGCGCGCTTCCGCCCCACCATGCTCCACGCCCCCCGCAGACGAGGACCTGCCGCCCCCCTCCGATGGTGACGCCACACCGGTCAGTTCGCTGGTCTACTAACTACTACTGCACTTAACACATACCTTCGAATTTGTGGCCAAGGTCATTTCTGTATACTCAAATCTCAAACTTTTTAACTTAGTTTTGAATGATTTCTAATTATTCAACATCTTTTATTTAACGAATTAACTCAAGTTATGAATAAACCGTTTTGTGATATAACAGATGAGCTTTGCTCTCCCAAGCGTACAAGGCTGAACAAAAGTAAATTAAAATCGTCAGTGCTTTTGTACAGCTATAATGTAACATTCTTACTGAAACAGCACACCTACTTATTACACTAAGCTTAAAAGTTTGTAATTTGGGCTTAAAGAGACTTCATGTTTAGAAGCACTTTACTTCGGTACTCTGAGCAATATCTACTAACGTCATCGGCTGGACGCGCCAGTGTTAAGATAAGAATACGACCACTTTTCAGTTCAGTCAATATTCCTTACACTAATTAAATCCATAGTTGGATAATAGTTTCCAAATTGTCGCAACAATACAAAATAACAGACTTAAAAAAAAAATTGCCTACAGCTACAGTTCCATTATCTAAAATATGAATTAATTATTAATATCTTTATTAACGCAAGTGGCCAGTTCCAGAAAGTTCCAGTAAAACTGGTTATTTGTTCTTCATTAAACTCCTAAAAAAACATTGCGAACATTCTTCATACAATAGTCTGTTCGTAGCGCTGCCGACGCGACGCGACGTGACGAATATTAATATCCTCTTATTTAAGGTGTTTGTCCGCGTACGTTGAATAATAATTGTCGGTGTAGTTCACCCAGCTGACCCAGGGACGAGCCTTCTGGTCGGCAGCCGAACGTATCCAGCTCTTACACTGACACGCCGATTAAATTGGCCGACGAGTCAAAACTCTGATTACGCTACAAAAGTACAATCACCGAAATATGCCAAACGACTTTCCAACTCACTATTTTGACACTCAGTAGTACAAATTGTTTGGACCCTTAGAATTTTTCTCAAAGTCACCAATGCATTTTCCCGCACAGGCACATGAGGCATTTTAGATTGTAGGGCGCGATGCAATGAAAACTTGAGGTCTTCGCAAATGGTAAAACCAGAGTCGCACACGGCTCAGTGACACGATAGACATCTGCTTGTCCTGTACCTAGCCTAAACATAATAAGGCTGAATGTCCACTCTCGGTGTTCGGGAGTGGTGTGGCTGACCAACCGCCTCTAATCCATCCACTATCGTACATTCTAAAAAATCTGGTGTTCGCTTCCAGACGGGTCTGGGCGGGGAGATTGGCGCGGCGTGCGGGGGCGGCGGCGTTGCTCCGAACACGCCACAAGAGCTCCGCGCCGACCCATACCCGCAGCCTCGGCCGCTGCCCATGCCTGAATACGGCGGGTTCTTCGCTCTGCTCACCGAGTTCTTGCCCGACAGCAACCAACCGATATCCGGTTTCCACAGGTATACATACAAAATATTTGCGTTGCATTGCAAAATAAATACTCTTTCTTTCTTTACATACCGATGTGTTTTCTACTGCACCACTGCGCTCTAACACAGACATTTCGCAGTTTTGACCTGAAGCTGTTACAAATATCGAAACTCAAAAGTCCTTCATCTAAAAGGCTAGGCTTCTGTCCTCAGGATGCTGGGATAACGCGTTAGAAATGTTAGAATGTCAGACAGACATTTCGCATTTTTATAGGAGACTATATATATATATATATATATTATTGACTGGCCTCATGGTTCAGTTGGTTAGTAATCCTACCTTCTGCGCTGTAGGTCGTGGGTTCGATCCCCACTCAAAACAAACATATATGTGACATTTGTAACATTGATGTTTGTTCTGTGTCTGGGTGTTAATATGTATTATATACTTTTTCTTTTATAAATACATACATATAAGTATTATGTCAGTTGTCTGGTTACCATGATACTTAGCTTACTTTGGGGCTAGATGGCGCTGTGTGAAATGTCCACCATTATTTATTTATTTTAAATATATAGTGTACTGTAGTATTTATGTGTATAATGTTTGATACATACATGCGAGTGTATGAATGTTACGTCGCAGATGTAACGTGGCGGTGATGCTACTGTGCGACGTGGTTTTGGACGGCGTAGATCTGGACTGGTCCATCCACGTACCTCTGATGCTGCACATCGTGTTCCTAGCTATGGACCATACCCGGTAATCAGTTCACACAGGACTTTACATTAATTTGAGGTTGAGAGCCGTCAGCTCTCACCAAAAGCCCGTGTAAACGCTGTCAAGGCCATCTGCAGCCAACAGCATAATGTCCAGTCATAAAAAAAAAATTATTTTAATTGTAAATATATTATGGAGCTTTGTAAATAAAAAGTAGTAGAACTCACGCGGTCCGGGGAAGTACTGCCACCATGTCCATATCTGCCGCCAAGCAGTAACGCGTTCCAGTTTGAAAGATTTGGTTGCCGGTGAAATTACAGGTACACGAGTCATTCCACCTACACGTCTCAGAGTAACGGGCGCACTTGGGTTTTGTCGTACCCAAGTCGCATCGGTTGTTATGGGCCGAGGTTATCATTTAAAACCAGGTGGGACGTCAGCTCGTTTCTTAACTGTGACACATAAAAAAATAAAATTTCGCAGTTTTTATTCCGAATCTACGGAGAGGGTAAGATAAAGTAATTTTTGTGTAAATTACGTTGAAACAGCTATCTAGACGAACTTGGAAAGCAAAATGTTTGTAAAGACAACATTTCATCCAAACCTTTTGAACTGTTACCGAGAATTGCGTGAGGAGATTATTTCCTCGGCATCAACTCTAATGGTTTGGAAAATTTCGTTACGAATATTATAGGGAACAACCTATTTTATTAATATACTTATTACTGAAATGAAAATACGTCTGTCATTTAGTTACATACATGAAATACTTTATAGAGGGTTCTGGAAGTCGGAATAGAGATTTGTATTTCTCATATTAGAAGAATTATATAATTAACATCGTTTCCACGCACCAAAATATAAGTGATAATTAGGTAAAATGTAGTGGGCAACATCCGTTGTATTTCGTATCATTCGAATTGTGTTGCCATGTCGTTTAACGCTCCAGAATAACTTATACATCACTTTGTCGAGAGCCCTGACTTTGACCCTGTTTTGAGCGTAATAATAAATTCATCAGACACTACAATTTCCCGTGTTGTGTGAGTGTCGGACGCAGTGTGATGCAACTTGAGTCAACCCGTACCTTAGTACGGGAAGGTCGGGAATTAAGTTTTCATCTGGTGGGCCTTCTGCTCGTCCCTACTCACATTGTCGTGGAATGTTTGTGATAATAATAATAAATCTTTATTCTGTGACATTAACATAGTGAGTTAGTATATAATAAGTAATAAATAGACTATGCCTGAACTAGGAAATCCTGTGTCTCAGGTGATAAAGGCTCAAATTAACAAACTTCCAATCTATGTACCTAAATGGTGACTTAAGCTATTTAGGGTTGACTATTTTATCGTGGGACAGGTCTGAGGTCTGAGTCGTATTTTTCTTATTTTAAAATATTGTTAATAAAGTTTGGCTTTTCTTGTATGGAACTATAAACCGCTGTAACGGAGGGCGTTGATGCCTGCGACACAGTTTTACTTCTGCAGACATCATCGTTTCTTAACTATCATAATCCACTGTATTGTTTTTTGATTTTGAGTCTATGTAGTATTAAGCTATTGCATAGCTTCTATCGCGGGCCTTGAGCGTGGAGACCGAATCCAGAAATTCCGTAACGAAAAAACCTAACACCCCCCACTCCGACCGGCACAGCGGTGATACGTTTTAGTTCCATCTATCGATAAATACCAGAACTTTTAATGACTTTTTGAAATATCACGCGCAATAGCTTTACCGCGGCAGTCTCCGAGTGCTACACTTTTTTTTTTTACAGTTAATAACTCCATTGTGGTGTTGTCAGGTGGATAGTTCACCAGCACTGTCGGCAGCTACTGTTGAATCTGCTGGTAGCTGTAGCCGCTCATCACGACCACCTAACGGTAGCGCGCACTTTGCTCGCGAGCAAAACCGCCCACCTGCCACCACCACACCCCACACACGTCAGAAACTTCACAGGTATGTTGGGTAAACACGTTATTTTGCCGTTCAAGAGTAATCTCATTCTAAATCTAATCAAAGTCAAAGGTCAAAACTTTTATATCGATAGAATTCATAAAAAAATGGCTTGGAAACGTCAATATTCAAAACATAAGGTCACGCGTACTTATCGATAAGTTTGATGCCAGTTCAAACCAGTGTGGTGACAGGATTGTAAGTGCGCCTCAAAGAGACTCCTTTCGTGCACTCGACACATGTCTTGGAATTTTTAGTTCTAGGACATGTCGGTTTCCTCACGATGTTTGCCTTCACCGTTTTGAGAGCGTGGTATTGCGCACATAAATCTTTCAATCGAAAAACTCATAGGTGCACGTCGGGATTTGAACCGGCGACCTCCGGATTGAAACTCGGGGGTCAATACCACTAGGCCACTACGCTCTAGTTCTCGCTCTTTTATGAATTGTATGGAAATAAAGTGTTTGACTTTGACTAAATGTAAAACATTTCAAGAGCCCGACGAGAGGACAGACGCGTACCCTCCGTGCGAACGGTCGCCGCGCCCCCACGCGCGCTCGCTCTCCTCCGACCCGCAGACTACACCCGATGGTAAATCACTCATAATCCACAATCGACTCGCCTCACAGCTCAGTTGGTAATTACGCTGCCTCCTGCGCTGAAACTACGATGAAGCATGCTCGCCTAGAAGTAACCTATTCACTCTCCTCTTGAAGACTTCCATATTGTAGGTTTCAGGAAATACGGACGCAGGCAAGGAGTTCCACTCTTGTTTTGGAATATGTATGCATACGTTGAGTAGTATTACTCTTTCGTTATTATTTTATTCTGTGTCATTATTATTATTGTTTTCTTAATTCATTCTGATTATAATTTTGTTTGACGCAACCGTTACGTGAATTTCAGGCGAAGCCGACCACTACCCGTCCCTGCCGGTGATCGTCACGGAGTCGGAGCCGGCGGCGGAGTCGGGGACGGGGGCGGGGGCGGGGGCAGCGGTGGGGGCGGGGGCGGGGGCGCCCGTCCCCGCGGAACAGCCGGTCGCTGACGTCATTAAATCCCTGATACACTTCCTCGCGAACAGACCCTCGCACACGCCGCTGTGGCAGTACGAGGACATTACTGCTAAAGGTAGACCTGAAGTCCGGTTACTATTTAAGTCAAAGTCAAAAACTTTATTTCTATAGAATTCATAAAGAAATGACTTGGAAACGTCAATATTTAAAACATAAGGTCACGCGTACTTATCGATAAGTTTGATGCCTGTTCAAACCCTATCCGACCCTCCATGGGGAAGAACAGCCAAGAAACCCCTAATGAAAATTTAACAGGCTGTCCTTACATTTTTTCCTTAGATGAAATGCTATCATAGTTAGGAGAACGTAGAATTGGTAAAATGCAAAATTTCCTATAAGAAATCTATTTAACAGCTCGAATGAGAACATAACACATTTTATATAACTTTCGTGGTTCGTACGTGTGGCGTAAATTAATTGCATTATATAATTTTTACCATATATCATGGACTATTTCTTAGACGCATTTCATAATTGTGATCTTAAATAGTGGAGAAAAACAAGCGCATTAGCCGTTGAGTAAACGTTGTGTGTGCGCCATTAAAATACGGTGTGGCACGTTGTTTGTCGGCAGTGTGGTCGTTGCGCAGTTGCCGGCAGATGTCCGCGCTGCTGCGTCCGATTGTGCGCGTGTTCCGCGAGTCGCTGCCGCTGGCGCTGGTCTCCGAGCGGTGGGCGCAGACAGCGCTACAGCTAGGGCTGGCGTGCCCCTCGCGCCACTACGCCGGCCGCTCGCTACAGGTAAAGCTCGCAGGAAGGTCGTTTTATCCTATTTCAACTATAGTGTCACAACGGAGTAACACTACTGAAGCAAAAGGGTACAGCCGACGCTACCCAAAAAATGTTATTTATTTATTTTTGTTAAAGGATGTATTATAATAATGATCTAGGGATCTATCTAAAGCAATGTTAGTGCGGGTGTTGCAAGGTGCTCAGTGTACAGAGGCGCGGCGTGTCCGCAGGTGTTCCGGTGCATAGGGGTGGCGATGACGGGTCGCATGGTCTCCGACATCCTGTCCCGCCTCGTCGAGACCGTGGCGGAGCAGGGCGAGGACATGCAGGTACGTGCATCGACACACACACTCACACACACACACACACACACACACACACACACACTCACACTCACACACACACACACACACACACACACACACTCTCACACACACACACACACACACACACACACACACACACTCTCACACACACACACTCTCACACACACACACACACTCACATACACACACACTCACACACACACACTCACACGCGCACACACACTCACACACACACACACACACATACACACACACACACACACACACACACACACACACACACACACACACGCACACACGCATACTGTTTGTACTTATGCCATCTGCTTGCCTTGTAACGTTTTATATTATATATCTAATCAATTTTGTTTGTTATTGATTTCAATTCCATTTGAGCGTTAATACTATTTGTGTTGTCGATCGACAGGGCTACGTGACAGAACTGCTGCTCACCCTGGAAGCGGCTGTCGATTCGTTGGAATCGAACTTTCGTCCCTTAGATTACATGCGAGACATCTTCAAATCCACTCCAAACTTGAACAACAAAGATGGCGGCGCGCAGACCAATGGCGTTGCTTACTCTGCTGGTAAGTTTTTTTTATGATACAGTTACGGATCGAGCCGACGGCCCACCTGGTGTTAAGTGGTAACCTATGCCCATAACAGCCGATGAGACTTGGAGTCCTCTCCTAGGTACGACAAGACCCAAATCGCAACGTATGCGCCCGTAACTCTGAGACGTGTAGGTAGAATGTCTCGTGCCTGTAGTTTCACCGGCAACCACACCTTTCACACAGTAATGTGAATGCGTTACTGTTTGACGGCAGGCATGGGCATGGTGGCAGTACTTCCCCGGACGATTTTAGCGACAGTTCTACTGCTCTTAAGATTGTATATAACTGTATGTGTTTGCAGGCAAGCGTTCCCCCGGAGTGTGTGTTGGTTGTGTGTCGAACCACACGCGAAGTACCAGCTACTCGGTGTCTTACTGCGTGCGCAAAGCAAACGCGCCCTCCGCGGACAAACAACACGGTCAGTACTCACCGGTGACTGTTTCAATATACATATTTCACTGCAACATCCCTCACAATATAACAACCCCTAAACTTTTTAACTAAAACCTAATTATTTATTCGAAAGGGTAGGCAACGTATTGGCATGCGAATGTCAATAGGCGACGGTAACCACTTAACGTCTGGTGGGCCGGGCCGTCTGCTTGTTTGGCTACAATAATATAAAAAAAAAAACTTGCCTCTCAAAACTACTTATAGGCTCCCCGGTCGTATCTCTCGCCATATCAGACCAGATTTGTCGGAATTTCTTTCGATATGTATGTATGGTTGCAGAGCGTTCGCGCGGGTGCAGCGAGGCAGCTAAGGGCACGTGTTCGAATCTCTGCCGGTCTCGGTCGGCCCAATCACTCAAATTGCTCGGAGATTCGGCTACACAGGTAATATATCAGTTAACAACTTTTTTACTCACACAAACTTTTGTATGTTAATTTTTATGTGAACCCATTTGAATGTTTAGTACGATTAAAATTGTTCAAAATGTTCAAATTCTCAATTTTATATTTTTTTCCTGCAGGCTGGTTACAATAAGGTGCGTTTCAAATTAGTTTATAGGCTAAAATTATACTTAAATTTAATTAATCCCGGTGAAATGAAAAATATTTTTTTGAAATCATTTAATACTATAACGTCGCATACGCAATATTGTTTCATTTGGGATATGGTATTTGTTTCTTATGTAATAAGATCGTGGTATAATTAGTGAGATACGTGAAGTTGGAAACGGGAGTTGGTGACTCGTATTATTATAATTACTCACATACTCATCATTTCATATTCATATATACATTCTAACATGGTGTTACCCTGCAATCATACTCTTTTTGTGTGTATGACTAAATCATTAACGAAACATTCCAAATAGATCATTCGGTGCGCCATATGAGGGAAAGTAACAATCCTTATCGGATGATATCAAGGTGTCTTAACTATTCTCCATTTTTATTTCTTATTTATATTTAGTTGATACAATAACATGCATTAAAATTTACATCTTTTAAGGTGAAAGCCGTTCTATACCAAGGCATATGTTATATTTATTATTTTTCTTACTTGTGACCTGACTGATTTGATAATGGTGGAAAACAAGGATGGGATGAATATATGTAATAATTCATAGACAAAGTACTGAGAATGTGATCATGTATCGTATCGTCGTCTGAAAGCGATCGACATTTCAGGACGATAAGCTGTCGATACTGGCGACGCTGTTCTGGGTGGGCGCGTCGCTGTTGGAATCTGATTACGAGCACGAGTTCCTGCTCGGCGTGCGGCTGCTGTCGCGCGTGATGGCGCGGCTGCCCCTCGACCGGCCCGACGTGCGCGAGCGGTTGGACCGCACGCAAGCGCACGCCTCGCCCTCGCTGCACTCGCTGCTGCTCAAGGTACACGCCCGTCTCCGATGCCACCACGCTCAATCTGCTCGTGCTGTTCAGTCGCACTTCGCCCAAAGACATTCTGGACATTTGGCGACGAAAGCTGCCAAATCTGCATGTATGTGGAAAAAGATAACAATCATATTTTTCACTTAAAGATCTTACTTCATAGTTACCAAAGGCCATTGCCTATCTTTTTATTAATAATTAAAAAAATGAACAATTATTCAACCCGATTGCACTATTGAAGACGTGTGTTATGTGCCATCTTTAAAATGTGTCGTTTCCCCCAGGGTTGCACCCACCCGAACACGTACGAGCCGGTGGTGGGCGTGCTGGGCGACATGATCCCGCTGCTGGAGCTGCCCGTCATCGACCCCACGCAGTCGCTCGCCTTCCCGATGACAGTGGTAGCGCTGCTGCCCTACATGTTGCTGCACTACGAGGACGCCAACGAGCTGTGCGTGAAAGCAGCTTGTCACATCGCACAGGTAACCATCACTCGACAGGTTATCACTTATGTTTGCACTTTGCTCAATGTGCACTTGATACATTTTACTCATAGTCGCGTTCTTTGGTCCCTTTCCCCCCAATTTGATTTGGTCCGTTTCAGTTTACGGCTGAGAAGAGCAAGAAGCTGGAGAACCTGGGCACAGTGATGACTCTGTACTCCCGGAGGACGTTCAGCAAGGAGTCCTTCCAATGGACCAAGTGTGTCGTCAAGTATCTCTGGGACACCTACTCTCATCTCTCGCTGCAGATGCTGGCCTTCCTGGTTGAGGTCTTGGAGAAGGTATATCATGTTGTTAATATAATTTTGTACGTTTTGATTAGACTTAGAACTGTCGTGATATTTTATGGCGCATTTTCTGCGGAGTGAACAGGTGTCGCGTCATCCCCTGTGCTTTCTTTCGAACAACCTTAGTTTTTAGATACAGTTACGTAACGAGCAGACGGCCTACTTGGTGTTAAATGGTAACCTTCGCCATAATCGATGCGAATTGGGTTCTCCCCTACTAAGTACGACATGACCCAATCGCATCGTATGCGCCCGTAACTCTGAGACGTGTAGGTGGAATGTCTCATGTGCCTATTATAGTAATATTATTATTATTATCAGTCAGTAACGCGAATGTCGCCAGAAATGGGAATGGTGGCTGTACTTTTCCGGACGAACTTGACATGAGTTCTACTGCTATTAACTCTATTAGTCCTGCTGTTTTCACAAGACGACATATGTTAAGCTCAGGGATGTTTTATCAGTCAAAATAAGAGGGGAGCAAAGAATAGACAAGAGAGCTGATGTAATGGCAATAAATCTTCAAACTTGTCACTGGGCGGCGCGTCGTGTATAGTGTATGTGTGTAAAGGTGCATTGTTGTGGTTGCAGGGCGCTAGTAACCTGCAGCCGGCAGTACTCTCTATCCTGCACTGCATGCTGTACTACGTTGAGCTGAACGCGCAGCCCGTCAACGCGGACCTACTTCGCGCTGTCGCCAAGTTCATAGACGCCTCGGCCAACGTGAGTCGTACCCCCCCACCCCCCACTCCAGATTTGAAATTCACCATCTCCCGATCTCAGTACTACAAACACCAGTATCAGGACTGGGATGTCTCGCGGCTCACACAGAAGCGGGCCCCCAAATGTGTCTTCTGTGAGCCTCTACCGACGTGGTTTATATAACATCATATCACACACTATCTCATTGCTCGCTTTCATCAGGGCACGCGCTACTGTCAGAATCGGAAGTATCTCCTACCTCAACCAAGGGGCTGTGAAATAAGCTTTGCCGCATTCAGTTGATTCGAAATTGATGCGCTCTTGTGTTATTCACACGTGATGGTCAATACCGCACCTTACAGGCATGCAGAGTCAAAGTGATCAAAATCCAATAAAATTATTAATAATGTATCGGTTTCAGGACGGAAACAACTACAAGGAAGCGATGAAGATCCTGAAACTGGTGGTGACTAGATGCTCCACTCTGGTGGTGCCCCCGCACTGGGACACTCAAGCCTCCTCCGT
Organism: Chesias legatella; assembly: GCA_947359385.1. Lineage (NCBI taxonomy): Eukaryota > Metazoa > Arthropoda > Insecta > Lepidoptera > Geometridae > Chesias > Chesias legatella. The sequence goes on along the minus strand of OX375762.1, from coordinate 14,115,436 downwards.
GCTCGATACCGACTTGCACGGGAAGAAGGTCAGTTGTGGCGGCGATGTGTGGCGGGATTTAGCCTTTAGGCATTATAGTCTGTAGTTTTGGAGACTCATGGTAGAAGATTGCTTGGTTGTACGAGTTTTTGTTCTATATTACCTTTTTATATTGACCTGTATTCCAATTGAAATTATTTATGAAATAAGATATGGTCCGTAATGATTGCATTAGAAAGACATTAGTTGTAAGTTTAGCGAAAGTTTACTGAATATTATTTTTATTTTCAAAACATCAACTAAAATTATGATGTTTGAAACCATCCTACTTTCGCAAGTACAAAAATGTGTCAGTTAATCGAGTGTACGATGTTTCAGGAGTTGCCTGGTCGCACGATGGACTTCACGTTCGACCTGTCGCAGACGCCGGTGATCGGGCGCAAGTACCTGCCCAAGAGCGGGTCCAGCCCAGCCACCGGGCCCAGCTCACTCTCTACCGCCTCCAGCACCACGCCCAACGACAAAGGTACCACATACGTATTATCATGACTAAAGTCTCCAAATATTTTTGTGAAATAGGTCCAGAATTGGAGGTCCATTCATTCCAGAAGCTCTACTACTACTAGTTGCTCTACTCTAATCTCGGTTCATCACTCTGAAGTTGGCCGATAACGCCCAATACAATATATTGTTGTCCCTCGTCTTTGGTTTGTACAAAGTTGTTAAATGATTTATTTTGAGTTAAAAGGCACAAGCTTTGAAAATATAAAACCGAAGCACCGGTGCATAGTCGGCAAAGTGTGTACGCGATGTATTGTGTGTTCGGTTGTAGGCTCATCGACGTCCGCGGCGACGGTGGTGGCGGAGGGGGGGCAGGGCAGTGCGCCCGCGCCGCCGGCCTGCGTGACGTCACCGCGCCGCTCGCTCTCGCTCTCGCCCGCGGACGCGCTCGCCTCCGGGTGGAAACGGCCCTGGATGTCGCAGGTACCGACACCTTACCCACACATGACACACTGTCGTTCCATCGGTGTCCAAACTAAATGTAACTTGGCAAATGTGTGTATTACAAAATGTGAACAGAAGATCTCATTTAAAATAATTACTAAACACTTTAGTATATTTAATTGGGAAACAGTTTCACTTTCTTCCCTATGGAGGGTCATGAGGGTTTGAACAGGCGCCAAACTTAGCGATAAGTACGCGTGACCTAATGTTTTGAATATTATTAACTTTTCCAAGCCATTTGTTTATGAATTCAATGGATATAAAGTTTTTTACTTTGACTTTGCAACCGGTTGAGAGCCGTCTGCTCTCAAGTCCGTGTAAACGCTGTCAAGGACATCTATGGCCAACATCTGAGAGCCGTCTGCTCTCACCAAAAGCCCGTGTAAACGCTGTCAAGGCCATCTGCGGCCAACAGCATAACGTCCATTCATAAAAAAAAAGAAAAAAAAATGGCCAACACCAAATTGTCCAGTACAAAAAAATTTGACTTAGCAAGACCTCCCCAAAATTGTTTACTGTGTTCACAAGACAATTTATATAAAAAACCATCTAACGTGTTCCGTCCTGCTTACTCCGATGCTAAAATGAATAGTTTCATTTGTCAATAGTGTGCGCTGTAGATGGCACCACCCTAGTCAGTTACCATATTCATTTATTTAAATATTTTATCTCTGTCTACAAATTGCCAGCGTAATGTTTTTAATGCAGCATGTACCATTACTTGTTTTGTTTCCAGAGTCGCGTGAGAGAGTGTTTAGTTAATCTACTGACCACGTGTGGACAACGGGTCGGTCTACCAAAGAGCCCATCTGTAAGTATCCCCTTTGTATTCATTCAAAGCGTATCCTAAGGATATTTTGTTTTCCATTTTAGTCGTGTCCGTTGCGCAACGGAAACCCCGGGTTCGATTCCCGAAATACCCATTTTTTTTGTAAAATTTTCTTAGCTTTCATTTTATTCCCTTCATTTATATTAATAGCGAGAATTCAACTACATATTTTTACGATAACACTGTACAATAACAAATATTTCTATCCTTCGCTGCGTATAGGACGATTTATTAACCACTTTATGTTCTAAGGTAACGCATTATATACTGTATATATACATTATATACACACCATATATTCCGTATGTGTCCGCTTTGCACTCACTACGCTATGTCATATACACAGAAGGCTCTAGACGTCACACGTTATTATTTGTTTACTTGCGTGTGATTGGTGATTTATCAATACTAACTTTTAAATATATATAAATAAACAGTTCTCAACATCTGATAATAAGTGTAAATAAAAATTAGGTCCCTTTCGTTCTAAAAGTAACGATCAAACGCTTCACGCTTCGTCCACAAATACATTTATCATTTGCGAAAGCCATATTATATTTATTACAAGCTTTCACATACGTATATTATTTTACAATATAGGTTGTTCAAATATCTTTTATTTTTCACCATTTCACCAAATTTATTTGTTTGGTGGTCAATGCGACACGGCACATGACAACACTGATAACAATATAAAACTATCGTGCACTATATGTCACGAAATAATACGGATTGTTTGTTTGTACACCATGAGTATTGCTGTATTAAAAAAATCGAGATTCTGTTGTAAAGCGCAATGGATATATTTTTACGTTGCAACACTCGTCGCGCACGTTAAAGAAAAATCATTGATCAGTATTTTAATGAATTCGTAGATAAGTAAGGTAAAGTCAGATGAATGGATTGGTGTGTTAAATTGGAGTTGAGTGCACACAATTTTTATTAACATTGATTTAATGGATGCATTCATTCTATTACGTTCCTACTACGAGGGCATGAGAAATGTACGCACAGTATAACGCAAAAATATAGCTCTGGAAGTAAAATCATATAAATTTGTAAGTAAATCCTAATAAAAATAAAACTTTTTTTAATAAATATACTGAGTTAGAGAAGAAATATCAAACACAAGTAAAATATGCGGGTGAATAGTATTAATGTCATCAATACGCATGTGACAACAAAAAAAAAAGTAGCGAACCGGTTAAAGCGAGTTCACAACAAAGAGGATGTATTGTGACACAATAAATGCGCAAAATTTATGTTATCTCTCTTCATTATTTGCTACACAGTGTATGTGGAACAAGGACAACGATACGAAAACTGTGAAACTGAACGTCATAAATGAAAAATGTCGTTCCCAACTCTTCTGAACTGCGATTCATGTTACAAAATGTTTTAAATTTATGTGTATGGTATGGTGTGTGTGTATATTAATGTGTGTGCGTGTGTTTGTGTGCGCGTGTGCCTGTAGGTGATATTCAGCCAAAGCTCGGAGCTGCTGGAGCGAGAGTCTTCGATGGCGTCCTCCCTGGAGGAGGTGTCCGGAACGCCGGGGAACGAGCCTTCGTGCGGGGCGCCGCCCCACGACCACTTCGGAGTGTTCAAAGACTTCGATTTCCTCGAGTACGAGAGTGAAAGTATCGAGGTACCTTTATTGTATTGAGTCACTTTTTTTTTTTTTTATGACTGGACATTATGCTGTTGGCCGCAGATGGCCTAGACAGCGTTTACACGGGCTTTTGGTGAGAGCAGACGGCTCTCAACCGGTAGTTTTGAGTCACGTTAAAGACGGTTTTTATTTCCATTATTTTCCAATGAGTCACATGTTAAATTGGTCTCATTATAAGTTTCTGAATTGTAAATTATGTTGCTGTTTTCCTGTATGAAAATTGACAACGGCCCCGGAATTGTAGATACGTACATGAGACGTTCCCTCTTCACGTATCAGGGAGACGTTTGCAATGCGATGCAACGTGACACTTCCCAAGCTGATATTGTTACTGTTTTGAGCAGATGATACCGCTTAGTGGTGGGCCATTTGCTTTAGACGGGGCTCGCAAACCAGCGATAGCTTTGCCATGAAGGATTACAGTTATCCATCTGTTTCCCATTGTGACTAGGTTTCAACAGTACAGCGGCGATGGACAGTGAGCCTTGTCTGACTGATATTGACTAGTGTTTATTTATTTGTCCTGTAGGGCGAGAGCAGTGACAACTTCAACTGGGGCGTGCGCCGGCGGCTTCCGAGCGAGGAGCGTGGCTCGGTGGGTGGGGCACGCTCCTCGCCGCATCGCGCCCCTGCCTCGCCGGCCGCGCCGCCCGCGCCCCCCGCACCCGCCGCCGCGACTGATCACGTCAAGCCGGCAAGTACCCGTTAATATATACCATCGCTTGTACAATCAATATTCGACAAACTTCTATACTTGATATCCTACCAACTCTATGCTCTATTATGGCCATTTGAAGTTCGATTCGGGATTCTAGGTTTGCTTGTTGCAGGATGCTCGTCAGCGACTATATGCGACGTATAGGTTTTTTCGAGCACTGGAGATGAATAAATTATATTTAATCTCAATTAAGCAGTAATTGAAATAGCGTACCAACTGTTTGGGCGGCAGATCTTGGTAGTTCCGAAGGAACCTTTCAAAAATCAAAATAATATATGTTGTCTGACTTTTTCCATGTATCGTAAACGGGAAGAGATAAAACATTTTGCGGCTAACTTCCGACTTGTCGACGTCTGTCGCCAAAACGACAATTGTTAATATTATTTCATTGTGATGTTACACGTATTGTATCGTTCTACAGAGCACGCACGAGGAGTCTTCTGACGAGGAGGGCGGGTGGGAGGAGGGTGGCGGCGGGCGCGGGGAGGGTGACGCGCACGAGCTCGCGTTGCGCGCGCGCGCTCTCTCCTTCTCGAGCGCGTCCAGCGGCGAACCCGACGGTACGTCACTATCCTCAACTCAACCCGTATCGACTGGCCTCTCAGCTCAGCTGACAGTCACTCTACCTTCTACGCTATAGCCCGTGCGTTCGAGGACAAACATTTGTGTGACGAACATTAATGTTTCTTCTGTGCTAATTTGTTTTATATGTATGTATTCACACAATAAAAAGTATATACTTCACCCCATGTGTATAAGGTCTCGTCCATATTTCGTCATATGCTTCTGTCGCATCGACGTCTCTTCTAAAATCTCGATGTGCTTTGGTGTGAAAACATTCCGAAACCTTGCTGCCATCGGCTGCCCAGCCTCACCTACGTCATGCCCACGCAGATGGTTTTCTGAATATAAAAATATGGAATGAATCTAACATTTTCATGAAATTTACAAAAATAACTCACTTTCAAGGGCTAACAAAGATGCCCCTTGTGAGAGTTGAACTCACGACCCCTGGTTTACGAGACCAGCGCTCTGCCGCTGAGCTAAAGAGGCGGTGTGTGACCTTGCCAAATAAAGACGCCGGTTCAAACTATGCGAACAATTTAGTTATGAAAGGAATCAATTTTTTGAGCAGCACAAACCATACTTATTCAGTTCCGGTGGTGGATCTTGTCTGTAGTTATTCAGACCTGCCAACATCTGGCGTCAGACCTGTAAAACAGTATAATGTGTGTGCACACAGGTGACAGGGGCGATGTGACGCCCGTGCCGCACTCCGGGTCGAGCGCGGGCGCGGGCGCGGGCGCGGCGGGGCGCGACGCGTGGCGCGCGTCCGTCAGCGCGCTGCTGCGGCACGCCTCCCACCTACAACCGCTGACGCTGCTGCACACGCTGCACACCGTGCTCAAGGTAAACACGGAGCAACGCACTCGACCACCGCGCGTCTGTTGTCATCAGCTGCTATGCTTAACAGTGCAGACGGTCGATCTTGCTATTCCGCTGTTGGATGGTGGTTTTTCATATATATGCCGAAATATATTCAAGGTTCCATATCTCTTGGGTGTAACGGATGCAAACTTATGTCGCCAAGTTCTGTCATTATACTGACCAGTAACCAGTAATTGTATGAGTAGACCTTGTACTGGGAATGATAATGGCTATTCTGACTTTGCTATACTGATTACTCGTATTTAGTATATGTCTTTAGTGGAATCGTCGGTTGTAACGCCTTGGTGTATGTGCAGGAGTTGACGTGCAAGACGGTGTCGCTGTGCTCGGAGGCGGGCGGCGGGTGGCTCGCTGGGGCGGAGCTGGCCGCTGTGCTGGAGCGGCTGGCGGCCGAGGAGCCGCCGCTCCTGTGGGCGGGCCCGGCGGCAGCGGACTGCGCACGCGTGCGCGACGCCGTCCGGTACGCCGCGCTCGAGATCACCGAACACCTGGAGACATACTTCGACAGGAGGGAGCACGCGCTCGAGGTACGTGTCTACTGGTCGACAACACAATACACCCTGTATATCCTGCGTCCTGTCGTACAGCTGACTGGCGTGGAGTTTCAGAGACGTTCGGAAAATAATCATGTTCATGAGTTTTTTTTGTTAAACTTGTCAATTTTACAAATGACATCCGATGGATAGAAATTCCGCTTAATAAGAATAGTTCGCGCAAAACCTGTTGAATGAAACTTCGTGGAAAACGTTCGTGGTTTTGAGTCCTAGTCACACTTGCATACCAGCAGCGGGCGTGCAATAACAAGCAATTAATCGAGTCGAGTACAAGGAATGCTTGCGTCGAGCAGCCGCCGCCGTCGCTGCCAGCGTTTACTTTATTTGGGTATATCTTGGACGAGAGATCAGATCGGCGCGATCAAGTCGATGTTATGTCCAGTATCACCGAAGCGCACTTCGCAGTGTTAGCAGATGACTCGACACTCATGGTCGTCGGGTGACGTTTCCGGGCCTTGAACGACACTCATGCGCACTGTGTCGCAACTAGTGACAGTGCTAACGCCTTATAGACATTGACATTTGTTTTTTTTTGACATTGACATTTGACCCTTTCTGACATTGACATTTGGACGGGCCTCACAGCTCAGTTAAATAGTAACCCTGTACTCTGCGCTGTAGGTTGTGGGTTTGATTTTTACCCAGGACAAATATTACTTACTTCTCCGGGTGAACTTTGCACAAGTTCTGCTGCTACTTTGGGTTGCTCCTTTCGCACCACCCGGGGGGCATGTGTCATAGGATTCAAATAGTTCACCTACGGACGCAAGCAACGTGGGCCCCTTTTTTCTATTCTATTGGAGTCACTGGTTCTCAGAGAGCGTGGTGGTCTAGCGGTACTGACCCCCGAGTTTCAATCCGGAGGTCCCCGGTTCAAATCCCGACGTGCACCTATGAGTTTTTCGATTGAAAGATTTATGTGCGCAATACCACGTTCTCAAAACGGTGAAGGAAAACATCGTGAGGAAACCGACATGTTCTCTCCTTACCTCTTTGAGGCGCACTTACAATCCTTTCACCACACTGGTTCGACAGAACCGGTGACTCGAAGAAGAAGAAGAAGACTGGTTCTCTCGAAACAGTGTGGTGAAAGGATTTTAAGTGCGCCTCAAAGAGGCTCCTTTCGTCCACTTGTCATATGTCTTCGAATTTTAGTTCTAGGACATGTCGGTTACCTGACGTTGTTTTCCTTCAACGTTTTGAGAACGTGGTATTGCGCACATAAATCTTTCAATCGAAAAACTCATAAGTGGACGTCAGAGTTTGAACCGGCGACCTCCGGATTGAAAGTCGGGGTCAGTACCACTACGTCAAACTTAGCGATAAGTACTCGTGACCTTATGTTTTGAATATTATTGACGTTTCCAAGCCATTTCTTTGAAAATTCTATGGATATAACATTTTTGACTTTGACAACAAAACCACAGAAACAAGAGTTTTCGTTTTACTTATAAATCATTGTCTTCTATTTGATTAAGTTACGGGTAATAATAATAGATACTAGGGTCGTCCCAAAAGTACCCGACCTGACTTATAAATACAGTTAGTTTGGAAAAAATAATTACTGTGATTGACAATACCACATTTCAATAACTTAATTAAAAAAATTAATAACGCTACGTTGATTAATATTTCTTAAACAACCATCCAAAGTGAACGCTCTCAGTGAATTTGTAAATATGGAAAAATCGGGCATCGTTATGTGATACAATACTTTCATTTGAAAGGTCAAAGTCCAACCGATATCAAAGCTGTGTTGGATTCTACTCTGGGGGAGTCTGCTCCTTCGTTGACAACAGTAAAATATTGGGTAGCTGAGTTTAAGAGAGGTCGTACGAGCTGTCAAGATGAGCACCGTAGTGGTCGACCAAGTGACGTCACTACGTCAGAAAAAGTGAAGAAAATCCACAAAATGGTATTGGATGACCGTCGACTGAAAGTACGCGAGATAGCAGACATGGCAGGCATTTCAAAAAGTGCTGTGCATTGCATTTTGACCGAAAATTTGGCATGAAAAAGCTGTGCGCAAGATGGGTGCCGCGTTTGCTCACAATGGAGCACAAACAGCGTCGTGAGGATGTTTCCATCGAGTGTTTGGCAATGTTTCGCAGCAATAAAGCAGAGTTTTTGCGTCGATTCATAACCATGGACGAAACATGGTTCTATCATTTCAAACCTGAGACCAAGGAGCAGTCAAAGCAGTGGCTGAAAAGGGAGAACGGCTCCAAAGAAAGCAAAGACAGTTCAGTCAGCTGGCAAGGTCATGGCATCCGTTTTCTGGGATTCGCGTGGAATAATATTTATTGATTAACTCGAAAAAGGAAAAAAAATCAACGGCGCATATTATGCAGCCTTATTGCAGCGTTTGAGTGATGAAATAAAGGAAAAACGGCCCCATCTGACGAAAAAGAAAATGTTGTTTCATCACGACAATGCACCAGTCCACACGTGCGTCATTGCGATGGCTAAAATCAATGAGATGAAGTTCGAATTGCTTCTTCACGCACCCTATTCGCCAGATCTGGCTCCCTCGGATTATTTTCTTTTTCCAAATTTGAAAAAATGGTTCGGTCGCAAAAGATTTGCCAACAATGAAGAGGTAGAGTCTGCGGTTTATGGCTATTTTGAGGAGCTTGACGGTTCCTACTATAAAGAGGGTATCGAAGCTATTGAACATCGTTGGGAAAAGTGTATCGAGCTAAAAGGAGAGTATGTTGGAAAATAAAATAAAAAATTGCATTTTTTTTACTGTTTTCTTTGTCGGGTCGGGTACTTCTGGGACCGCCCTCGTAGGTAGGTAGTTTGCACTTAATGTATATTCTGCTGCCCCGATGGGGGGTGATGCGACGTGGCGGATGCGAGGTGGCGTGCTTGCGTACTTAGCTTAGTTGTGGCGTGATGTACTCCGTCCGAGTAATAACGTCTGGGCCGGCAGAGGGATGACAAAACAGCTGTTTGTTTACATAATCATACACAGCTGTCAGTGGGTTGTCAAACCGACTAAACATTAGAACTGTCAAACGAAATTTTGTGTTTGGCGTTTTGTTGCTCACGTCTTATTTTAGGGGTTTACCTTATTTTCTAAAATTATATATGGATGCCTCGTGGAAGCCATTTCTTACCGATTGATGACGGTAAATAATGCGTGAATTTTAATTAGTTCTAGTTTGTCTCCAACATTATGATACCATCTACAATCTTCACCTTTGATTATGACGTATTTAGCGATCTGATAGATAAATGTTGAATGTCAAAGACGAGAGATTCTATCGATAAATAGACATTTGCGTATTCGAAAGATACATTACTGAAATGTAATTAATAAGACCGTTGTATACCTATATCGAGTCTTTAGTCTATTAGTCTATATATGTATGTTATGAGAGCGTGGTGGTCTAGCGGTACTGACCCCCGAGTTTCAATCCGGAGGTGGCCGGTTCAAATCCCGACGTGCACCTATGAGTTTTTCGATTCTATGTTTTATGTGCGCAATACCACGTTCCCAAAACGGTGAAGGAAAACATCGTGTGGAAACCGACATGTCCTAGAACTAAAAATTCGAAGACATGTGTCGAGTGCACGAAAGGTGCCTCTTTGAGGCGCACTTACAATCCTTTCGACAGAACCGGTGACTCGAAGAAGAAGAAGAAGTCTATATAAATCTAGGTTTATATAAACATCATGTATCATGTACGTATATGATACACGAACCACACGTTCGCACTCACGAACCACACTGTGATTTCACAACTCTGTGCGTCGGTATCATGGCCGCTTTGTGAGACATTCGAAGGGCGATTCTCGGACTCTTATTACTGTGACATAAACATGATATAAACACAACAACAGGCTTGTACTGTCGTAATGTAGAGGGTGGCAGACGGGAGGTAGTTTGTGCTTTTGACATATCACGTCTACAGCTTCGTGTTCTAATTTATTAAAGTTATGTTAAATCTCGTACTGTTAGCTCAATCATTACGTACGGTTGGCAATCTCGCCTCAGAACTCAGACGAGAATACTGAACTCAGAACTTCTTCTTCTTCGAGTCACCGGTTCTGTCGAACCAGTGTGGTGAAAGGATTGTAAGTGCGCGTCAAAGAGGCTCCTTTCGTGCACTCGACACATGTCTTCGAATTTTTAGTTCTAGGACATGTCGGTTTCCTCACGATGTTTTCTTTCACCGTTTGAGAACGTGGTATTGCGCACATAAATATTTCAATCGAAAAACTCATAGGTTCACGTCGGGATTTGAACCGGCGACCTCCGGATTGAAACTCGGGGGTCAGTACCGCTAGACCACCACGCTCTCAGAACTTAAACGGGAATACGTTGTAGGATTCAACAATAGGCAATGCTTCAATAGGTACCCTTTCTAAAAACAGAATAGAAATATTTTGTAGATTGTACAGTCTCTAAAAAATAATGGAGATTGAATAATTGAAACAAATCATCATGTTTACTTTCTATTTATTCCTTCATGTACAACATTGACCACTTTCACGTATATTACAAACATTTGTCATACACATATTTGTCAATATATTTAATTAACATAATATAATATTTGTTCTTGTTTTGTCGGGACTGGAAATGTGTCATTGGAATTTACATATACCTACTTCGATGCTCTTTCTACGCATACATAGTTGCTTTCCCACTCCCGTGGGTGTCTTTCAGACAGGGTACACTGAGGATTAGTGAAGTATTCCAAAACATACATTTAATATATTGACAGTTTGGAAATTACAAATATACGAATTTTTCTCGAAAATCTGGTGGGAAGATTCTATCGAACGTAGTTCTGGGTAGGGTGGTCGCGTGGGGTGCAGCGGGCGCAGGGGGTGGCCCACCCACTGCAGCCTCACCGTCCCGCCGGCTACAAATACTCTGTGGAGTCATCTCATTGCACTTGCGCAGTGACGCAGTGCAGATACAATGGTATCCTTTGGCGACATTATTGAATTTCGCTCAAGTCTGTTATTGTATGGGTATACGTGGGTGTATTACAGGATCATCTTCCGGGTATTCGCCGATAATTTCTATGTTGTATATGAATGTAAGGTCGCGCACGGCTCGCGCTTACCGCCAACATCTAAATATTGAACCGTAATCCATCCGAACTTATAATCCCGGCAATTTTACACAATGAAAAACAAATCTGGATACAATGTTAAACACAAAATCATTAGCAACAGGATAATACTATAGTGACTCCTCCTTTGTAGTTATTGCAAGCTTAGCGGCACAGTCTGGTGCAATAGCCTCTCGGCCACTGAGTGTCGTGTGCTCGGCTCAGTGTAGCCCCACACTAACTATATACGAAAGAATACGAAAGAAGTCGAGGGCGATGCCGTCCGAACGGAGCCGAACGGGCGCCCGTATCCAAATCGACCCGATATATTTGGCAATGTGCCAATGCAGTCTCCCAGCCAGTGGAGGCTTTGCACAATAACAAATATTAATTTCATACCTTTAGAATCACTTTCCTTCCGGAAGATACATAGCGGCATTTGGGCACGGATATTATTAGTAGCATTAGAACTTGTGCCAAGTTCGCTCGGGGTAGTACTGCTACCATACCCATTTCTGCCGACAAGCAGCCAATGCATTCGCTTTACTGTGTTCCGGTTGAAGGGTGTGGTAGCCGGTGAAATTACAGGCACATGAGATATTCCACCTTAACGCGTCAGAGTTACGGGCGCATACGATGCGACTTGACTCTTGTTTTACGTAGACAAGGGATGACCCTAGTCGGATTACTTGTTATGGGCAGAGGTTACCACTTAACACCAGGTGGGCCATCAGCTCGTTACATAACATTGCCACACAAAAATAAACACCTGATGACACACTGTCTAATTGTAGAGACAGAAACAATTGTAATCTGCCTTCGCGTCTGAAACTAGCTTTGTTTTGGTATACTTACATACATACATGGTAATAAAATATATATTATATTGCAAAAACAATTTCTGTTCATGTCGTCGTAAGACTGCCGAATCACATATTTACAAATGTTATTGTAGTATATGTATTATTTATAAGTATGTATATTTAAATTATTATTTGTTTATTATATATTTAAGTTTTATATTTAGTATATTATGTATTTAGTTATTTTATTTAATGTTTTTTTATCTTTTATTTAACACCAACGTCCCATATCATTCCTGATTTGGGCCAGTTCATCCAAAGGTTGCCTGGAAGAGATTGGTTTAAGCAATAAGGACGCCCATTGTACTTCACATTAAACTATTATTTCTTGTAATATCGTTAATGTTTATCTTGTGGTGTACAATAAAGAGTTTTCTATCTATCTATATATCTACATACATACCCACAAGTAACGTCGTGTGGATTACCCACTGGTTGCGCCGCGGCTACACTGTGTGACGTCACACACCTCGGGCGTGCTTCGACTCCGCGATGAGGGTACCCAAACAATAGCAACAGTTGTATGCGGGTAACCTTATCACGAACGAAGGTCACGGTCACAGGGGCGTCCCTGACCGAGTGACGGGATTGTTCAACCCCAAGCTGACGTCGAATTTTGTCTAAATGTAGATCTTGTATACAAGAATGGATTGTACTCTTAAATCACCATTGGTACTGAACAGACACTCTTGAACGTACCAGTGAGATAGGCACCGCTGTACCGCTTCATATTTGAGTTTCAGACTAATAAATATATAAGAAGATATATAGAGCATATATATCTAAGAGCAGTAGAACTCTCGCCAAGTTCGTCCGGGGAAGTACTGCCACCATGCCCATTTCTGCCGCCAAGCAGTAACGCGTTCGCGTTACTGTGTTCCGGTTTGAAAGGTGTGGTTGCCGGTGAAATTACAGGCACATGAGACGTTCCACCTACACGTCTCATAGTTATGGGCGCATACGATGCGACTTGGGTATTGTCGCACCTAGTAGGGGAGGACCCAAGTCGCATCGGTCGTTATGGGCCGAGGTTACCACTTACCACCAGGTGGGCCGTCGGCTCGTTCCGTAACTACATAACATAAAAAAATAATATATATATATATATATATATATAGGAAGGAGGTATGCAATACAGCTTAGGTATTTCCATCTTTCCGATTTCACATAAAAAAATGTTTATTAAAACGTTTCTTTTTTTTGGTCATAGATTTTAGTCATGGAGGTATTATACCTTAACCGTTTTGTTCACAAAAGTGATACATAAGTTAACCAATTTAAGCAAACACACTGTATAAACGGTCATCAAAACATCGGTGTCGGATAACACTAACAATAAACCACTAACCCGAGGTTTACTTTATTGTCCACAATTAAACATATTTTATTTTTGTTTGTTCACTATAGAAACATTTTCAGTCACTGGAAGGGTCGCGAGGGTCGGCCGATGAGACCGCACGGTACCTATACAAGTTGATCTTCCAACTGCTTCTACTTCTCGAGACGAACAACAAAATGGTGGTTGCTGTATATCACGCCGCGCTCGACAACAGGGTGAGTCACATTACCACCTCATTCCTTTTGATACAGTGTTTTAAGGGTCAAAGTCAAAACTTTTATTTCCATAGAATTCATAAAGAAATGGCTTGGAAACGTCAATATTCAAAACATAAGGTCACGCGTACTTATTGATAAGTTTGATGCCTGTTCAAACCCTATCCGACCCTCCATGGGGAAGAACAGGCAAGAAACCCCTAATGGAGGGATTCCTTTTTTTTCGTCGTTTACAATACCCTGGTATATTTGAACAAGTTAAGAAAAATGCTTTGTACAGTATTCGCGCAGCCAACGTCAAAACGTCAACTAGGCGAATCAAAACATAGTTAGAATATACTCTTAACTAAGAGAAGTAACTTTAAGACCGAAATGGACACACTGTCGATAAATACTTTTTATAATGATATTACCACATCCCCTATACAGCTTTACAATAGAGACCCTTTGTAATCGTGGAAGTCTGAATAGGCAGTTTTTGTGGCAAGTATAAAAGCCATAATTTGACATTCCACCTTCCCGTATCTAGTTACGGGCGCAGTACAATGTGACTTGGGTAACCTTAGGTAGGAAGGCGATTTCGTAAATTAGTGTTGCAATTGATTAGGCAAAGCGATTCTATTCTATTCGAATCACTGGTTCTCTCGAACGAGTGCTGTGAAAGGATTTTAAATGCGCCTCAAAGAGGCTCCTTTCGTGTACTTGACACGTGTCTTTGAATTTTTAGTTATAAGACATGTCGATTTCCTCACGATGTTTTCCATCACCGTTTTGATCACATAAATCTTTCAAGCGAAAATTTGTAGGTCCGCATCGGTATTAGAACCGGTAACCCCCGGATTGAGTCAGTACCACTAGACCACCGTGCTATTTGAACCAGATATTTGAAATCATAGTATAGTTATTTCAAAAGGAATGATCACTTTAGCCATCTCCGCTAGGGCGGGTTTGGGCGGTAATCGATGATGCTGCACATGCGCCCGGCGCAGCCCGGATGCAACCGTGCACACACCCCCCACCCCCAACCCCCCCACCCCCACCCCCACACCCCCCCCCCCCCCCACACCTCGCTGTTGCTAGGATACTTTACAGACGAGATACTTACTATAGTATATAATAGGTAGACTATAATGTCGCTATGATGTGATTACCTTTTACTGGCATTTTAATAATACCCATGTTATTATGTTAGGATATAAATTAGAATCCTAGTACTATGAGAGAACCAATAAGGTAAACCCAACCGTGCGCGTGTGCGTTTCTGCTTGCCGGCAGAGATATGGTGACGTTACTCCTCTGACGAATTTGTCACAATTTCTATTGCCTGAAACGAATATCCTTATTTCTATCTACAAAGATAACTGATAGAGTACTTATATACTTTTTTAAATATATATTAACACCAAGACACAAAACAAACATTATGTTCGTCACACATATGTTTGTGCTGGATGGTAATCGAACCCACGATCTACAACGCAAATGATTCAAGTCGCGATCAGCTGAGCTGTGAAGCCTGTCGTAATAATATAAATGTACAAAGAGTAGCTAAACCCCCCTTTATTTAGGCTGTCTTATATTAATTAGCTTTGAATTTCACATCGGGAAATTCGGGATAGAAATATAAAAACCTATGGAGATCCAAAGTTTTATAGAAATATCAAGCCAATCCATTCATAAATTTTCGAGTTGCTTAATTTTTTATGTATAAAGATATAAATCTAAGTTTCTTGTTCGTTTGAAA
Organism: Chesias legatella; assembly: GCA_947359385.1. Taxonomy (NCBI): domain Eukaryota; kingdom Metazoa; phylum Arthropoda; class Insecta; order Lepidoptera; family Geometridae; genus Chesias; species Chesias legatella. Next base: position 14,099,997 of record OX375762.1, on the reverse strand, counting down.
CAATATCTGAGTAATAACGAACCACTCCAAGGCTATCGGGTCTCACGGGCGTGGAGCTCGATTCAATACCCTTTTATTGCAGACGTAGAATATTATTCGCCTGTTGTTTATTTCAAATCAATTTTCGCAGAACAAACTTGAGTACAAGTTGACATTCCAGTGTAATTGACACTTTTGTTTGTCACCAGTCCACACGCTCTAGGTATCTGCTGTTAACTAACAGGATCGTATAGACTTGAATACGTTGAATTATTTTGTAAATACACTGTTTAACGATGAATTTTATGTTTGATTGTAAATATTTTTGAAAGGTAAGTTTAGCCATAAACGCGAAGGCAGATAAATCTGATTTGTATAGAACTAGTACTATCTTGATTTGTGTAGAGTCCCACGAGTCACCACGCATAGCACTGAGGCAGACACAACTTGCGATATATCTGAACGGAACAGAACAGTTACATACACAATATATACAGGGTGTCCGGTAATGAATGGATAACCTTGAAATGGGTCTTAATAGAACTATTGGGCATTCGGAGAAAAATATCAAATAAAAAAAACAAATAAAACAAAAAAAAAACAAAACATCGATATTATTTAAAAAATACATATCTTTGATACTACTTGTTTTTTTTATTTATTTGATATTTTTTTCCGAATGCCCAATAGTTCTACTAAGACCCATTTCAAGGTTATCCATTCATTACCGGACACCCTGTATATATTCGGATAGAGTAAACCACGAATAGGTACAATACCACCACTTATTATCTCTTCACCACTCTCAGTTATTATCGGTTTTATTAATTGCACGTGAACTGTTGGTTGGTCGGGGCGGCTACCGACCCCAGCAGTCGGGTGCATTTGAGTTTTCGCTCATCTCATCAATCTCGTCTTGTTGACCTCGATTGTCAGCAATCTTTCATTTGACGACAATGTTGCGGGCGAATTCAATCAACAATTTGCAACAATGTTGCATGTGATCAGTCTCAGTTATGTTCTGGCTGAGGGAGAGCCAGTCAACGCGTGGTCTTATTACGAATATCACTTTGCTTGAAGTCGAGCGTGTACCTATTTTGGCGTGTTAGTTCTACGTTTTCTCCCTTTCTAGTAGCATAAGAGATAGTAGCTGTTCTGTAGCAAGGCTAAATCGAGAAAACTTTTTAAATTTTCAACTACCTTTATGTACCGTAAACGTTTATATAAAAATATTTCAATACCATGTAGGTACTCCGTGAGTGGTCAGGGGAGATCTTAATTTGCCAAGCAGTAGCTGAAAGATATTGATGGTTCCCGATGTTAACATCTGTTCATAGAAACAGCGATAAGTCTTATATGCTATCTTGCTTAGGTTCGAGTAGATCCAAGTCGCATCGTATTGCACCCGAGGTATAGAGTTGTGCAGTGAAGATCCCCTCACTTTGCCAGCAGTAACACCACTGCTCGCCGGCAGATATACGACCTTTATAGCCAATACACATTCGCAGGGTGTGGAGATGAGTTCGGCCGTGTGCGCGGTGCGAGGCGCGCTCACTGCGAGCGCGAACGAGCCGTGGAGCGAGCATTCGCCGGCGCCCCACGACGACGCGCCGCTGCTTCATCTCATGCACCACCAGAGGTATGTACCAACACACTTTACAGGTAAAAGTAGCACCCTTTACATCCAACATGATATATGTCAAATGTGTTCCCTTTGTTTTATACGCTTTTATAACCAACTCCAAGTTTACGTGTTTTTACATTACCTGATCCATTTCCATTTGGATAGCGTGGTGGTCTAGCGGTACTGACCCCCCGAGTTTCAATCCGGAGGTCGCCGGTTCAAATCCCGACGTGCACCTACGAGTTTTTCGATTGAAAGATTTATGTGCGCAATACCACGTTCCCAAAACTGTGAAGGAAAACATCGTGAGGAAACCGACATGTCCTAGAACTAAAAATTCGAAGACATGTGTCGAGTGCACGAAAGGAGGCTCTTTGAGGCGCACTTACAATCCTTTCACCACACTGCTTCGACAGAACCGGTGACTCGAAGAAGAAGAAGACCTGATCCATCGTGCCCTTCGTGTTGCTTTGTGTCATGTCTGAGAGACGTATCGTTTTAATTAATGTATATACATAGGTACCCGTGACTATGATACATACATGTCTTAACAATATCTTTTAGCGTGTAAAAAAATCTTAATACGTGTGTTGTGTAGATGGGGCGCTGCGCTCGCGTTGGTCCGCTCGCGCAACGTGGAGCGTATCCTGGAGCGCGGAGAGCTGCCCGAGGATGACGTCACCAGTCTGCTGCACGTCTACTGCAAGGGGCTGGCGCAGGCGCATCCAGGTATACCGGCCACGTCCACTCCACTCCACTCCACTCCACTCCACTCCACTCCATGACCACGAAATGTCGTCTAGCAACTGGAAAGTTGGCTGCGAAATGTGTTTTGTTTTTGTCCTTTGCTGCTCAGCCACAGTGCACAGCCTGCTAGCTCATGATCACACCAATAGATACCTTTATTACCTACTACTTCCTGGCGCCTTACAATAGGGGGGGGAGGGATTCTTATTGTTGTGTACAGATTCGAAGGGGGGTGATGAAATTATAGACACACATGAGCCGTTCCATGTTAAGTTTCTGAATGACTCCTGTAAAGAGATTCGACTTGGGTCTTTTGATTCACTTAACACCGGGCACTCGGTTACTTCCATCATTGAATTTACTGAAATTGTACTCCCGTGAATGGTGGTGATGATGATGACGATGATAGTTTGCCACTTTTAGGTCATGGAACAGGAAATTCCTGGTAAAACAAGCATACATTTCGTTATCGCTCAACTGTGTCCGTTTGTTTGCAGACATGGTCGCCATCACCCGGCCAGTGCACGAACTGTCGCAGAACCTCTCCTTCATGATGGAGAGCCTTTACAAGGTGTCGTTGGCGCTGCAGCGGCTGGACTAGTAAACCACCCGGCCATCACCGGCCATCACCGGCCATCGTCAGTAGACGAGGCACTCTCGACACCCGCGGCCGCAGTCTGCACTGTGCTGTTACTCTACAAGGAGTCCACATTTGCCTCCATGTTGGCGCTGTTTATACGATACAAACGTTAAATTATATAAAATCTGTTACCACGTAACGCTTTCTTTGACACACTGTTTTTAGATCGATATTTTTTTTTTGTAAGTTTGCGTAACGAGCGATTTTTAAGCGTTAACTTCTCCCAAAAAAAAAAAGCTCGTCGCTCTCCCCTACTTAGTAAATGTGTGTATGCAGTATGGGAGATCGCGTCGCAGTGTACATAATACACATGGCATAGTTTCTTCTGCCTTAAACAAGTACCAGTCCAAAGTTGTCACTTTATGGTAACAGGGAAAACGTTTTAATGGCCTTGAAGACTGGCTGTGTACTTTTCGCTTTTGAAACACTTGGAAGAATTTTAAATATGACGCTTACAAGTTTAATGCCAAAATAGACAGTATTTTTGCACAAGTTGTATATTATTTTATTTTACCTTTCTATATGATTTTTTCATTCGATATGTTCCTCTTAAACTAAAATTAACATATGTTATCTCTGTTTTGTCTTCTTCATTTAAAATCAAAACTACCTGTAAAAAATGCATAACACAGATTAGCTTATTAATCACTTTTCTAAGCGATCACCCAACTGTAATGTGTGCCCTTAATTAATGGGATATCTATGTTAATTTATACTTTGACATAAAATACAAAGAAATAGATGCAATTTAAATTTTACGTTCGAAATTTGAGTATATAGGCAACATTTTTACAGACAGCTATATTAAAAAAATTCAAACCCTCTCTTGTATTGGAAAGTCTTCGCTCTGGTCTTTAATCAAAGGGTTGGAAACGAGAGGGATTTGCTATAAATCACATCTTCAATTCGGTGCGTAAATGATTTATAAATTAATGGAAGTGGCTGTCGAACTTTACTTGTATCTCTGACGAGATATCGTTGTCTGTTCCGAATATTCGTGCTTCGATGTGATGTAGTTTTGTTTTTCTATTTAATTTTTCGTCCACATTGTTAATAATGTTCTGGACCAACTTTCCAATACGTAAGTGCGTACATAAAAAATTTTGTATGTAGGAAAACATCGTGTGATATCCATTAAGTCCTGGTCCGTTGACAGAGGGTCTTGGCAGGAAGCAGGTGCCCGTAAGGGGAACATTTGTGCTCTGTTATGAAAGTGAATAATGTTTGTGTTAATACTTGCGTTACTAAAATCTATTTTCATTTAAATTACCTATCAATTAGCTTATGGTGTGATCTGTACTTTATTTTACGGAATTTAATACTTACCTATGTACGAGATAAGTATTCGTAGACGTGAATAACAAATTATTAAGAACTACAAAATATTACTTCACGTTTCGATTAATTAATTTAACTTTCTAACCAAAATCTTTGCGCATGATTAGTTAGTTGGGTTTATAATAAACTATGTATATAAGGTAGCAATCAAATAAAATTATACGTATTCTTGTCTGTAAATACAATTCAGACAAATGTAGCGCTTATTATTTTTTAGGTTTTAGTTCGGGGAGGTACTGCCACCATGCCCTGTCTGCCGTCAAGCAGTAACGTATTCGCGTTGAAAGGTGTGGTTGCCGGTGAAATTACAAGCACATGAGACATTCCACCTGCACTTCTCAGAGTTACGATGTGATGCGACTTGTCTTGTCGTACCTAGTAGGGGAGGATCCAAGTCGCATCGGTTGCTATGGGCCGAGGTTACCACTTAACATCAGGTGGGCCGTCGGCTCGTTCCGTAACTATATCACATAAGAAAGTTCCTCCTCTGCATAATATAATATGTAAAATATCTTTCAATGTAATATATATTGTATTTTAAGAAATTACATAAAGGCATTCATAAAATAACAAAACAAGTTTTAAAATCACCTGTAGCCACTGTTGTTTATAGACGAAAATTTTAAACCATAAACCTTATATTGCAAAAAATATGGGTTTGGCCACTATGGTGTTTATGTCCTCTTTGTGTCTACTGTCCGTGGTGACTTGCGGGGCTCGGCCTCTCTCGACCAGGGTGAATGACGTCATCGCAATACCCTACGCGACCGGCCACCGCACCGACACCGGGACGACACGACACGACGTCATCGGCCGCGACTGGGATGTTCATTCATCTCAGAGGTATAAGCTGTCACTCTATAGATACAAAAATTTGAGCCTTCAAGTCGATCGTGGTTTAAAAAATATTTAACTAAATTGATATAAAAAACACTGATATTTAGCTATGACACTGCTTCAGTACGCATTCATCTCCATAAGTAAATTAACGTAAACTGATATATTTGTACGGAATCGATGCTTTGTCAATAAGTGCATAACACTAGTATCTATTAGTAAATCCGTGTTTAAGATATCCTTTAAGTACCCGAATCATTTGGATTCTAGCCTGATTTATCTTCTATCACATCTCGCAGTCTGGCTTTTGATAAGAAATCTAGTGCTGTAAGGGGAAACACATAGTCTTCTAGGTATTGCTAATATATTCTATTCAATACTTAATCAGTGTAGTTTATTAACGAATTTAATCGACGACAGGGTGGGGCGAAGCCGATTAGCGTTGTAAAATATTAAATTGAGGTCTGTCGGACCCCGCGTACCTTACTCTAGCGCAAAACTCGCGATACAGTGGAGCGGGACTCTAAGTCGCCTTTTGGAACCCCAAAGTCTGTGAGACTCTTAGCAATGGCGAGCTGAGACTTAGTTTGCGGGCATTACTATGTTCGTACGAATGTGTAGTGACCGTGGAGATGGTCTGTTATAATCTCGTACTAATACAATACAGATGTTATACCGTTCTTGTCATTTATAAGTGCTATAAAGTTATTGCTTCCATCGGTATTCATTCAGAGCTTTTTCCTTACTTAGCTACCTACTTACCTTAGAATTACTAAAATATCCTATTTATATATATGAACTATTATATATATATATGAACCTTTTGATTAGCGCACAGAATATAATTTGGTTTAGTTTAATTAACTACATAGTTACGTTTAGGTTAGTAGAGCTAACGTGTCCATTCTGTTATGTACCTACTTAGGATCAAATAACTGATCTCAAGTAATATCAAACAAACAAACACCACTCAATATTATTGAATTTATAAACAAAATGTTCTCCTTCGATGCAAAATAATAGATATTTTAGTTTCATTTTGATAAATAACCAATGAAATGTCTATATTCATTGGTACCTATTCCATATCAGTAAAATAATAATAAATATTGGTGGACATTTTACACAGCGCCATCTAGCCCCAAACTAAACAGCTATGGAAACCAGACAACTGATAAAATACGTACTTTATGTAAATACATACACATAATACATATTAACACCCAGACCACCAACAAATACTCTGTGTCCGTCACACGAATGTTTGTCCTGCGTGGGTATCGAAGCCACGACCTACAGCGCAGAAGGCAGAGCCGGGAGCCAGTCGAAGTTGACAGTACAACACAATTCTGTTTGATTCAGCTTGAAATCACTGACAAGCTTATACTTAAAGACGAATAATAAAGATTGCAGTCGACATGTTTGAAATTTTGAAACTGGCAAAGATCTAGTTGAAATTCGATCGTCTACCTACTACTAGTCCATACAAATAAATAAAATCGGAGTGTCTGTTTGTAATATTAAAATAACCGCTTTTTAGTGCATATGGATGTATACACGGTACATATACCAAAACAACATTTTTTTAAATTTTTGTCTGTTTGTTGCGGCTAATCTCTGAAATGGCTGGACCGATTTTGACGGGACTTTCACTGGCAGATAGCTGATGTAACAAGGAGTAACTTAGGCTACTTTTCCGAGTGGTAAAATAGGGATGCATGATAAAACCGAATTCCACGCGGACGAAGTCTCAGTCAACAGCTAGTTAATAATAAATAACTCAATTGTAACGCTGCGCACACGCATAACTGCACACGTGTTTAATGTTGGCTATTAGTATAATTTTTTGTATACATACAGTGATTTCTAATGTATATAAAATGTACGAAGTTGACGAAATCCAAGCCACTACCTAATCCTATCTATTTTACCTGTGCCAGAATGTCTGTCGGTCGGGTTATGTTATACATAGTATGATATAAGTAATATTTGATATTACGCTACAAAAATTATGTTACTTTTCGACTTTATTTATGCCGTTTATAATAGTTGTTGGACGACCAAAGTTTACCTACCAAGCTGATAGAATACATAAATATTCTTTTTTGTAAATACAAATATATAATACATAACACCCAGAAACAGAACAAACAAAATTCGTCACACAAATGTTTGTCCTGGGTGAGAATCGAACCCACGACCTGCGAGCTGTGTATACAATCTGCAGATGTAATGAATTAAACAATTGTTGATTCCACGAATCGTTTTATGTTGATCATAGCTCATTAACTACGTGTATATCTGAAACTTATAAATAGCTTGGCAGTACTTTTGACATGCGACACCTGATAAGAATCAAGAATGTCCGGCAAGCCTTCTCACTTAGGTAACCTATCTACCGCTCGAATGCATTTCAACTTAGTTAAATTTAACTGTCTTTATGAAATTAGTAAAGGCTGAGTCCACATAAACGATGCATGCAACGTTTTTTGACAGTTTTTTCTGACGCCTGGAAACGAACACTGCAGTAAAATGTTGTTCTGTTATCATAATTCTAGTCTGCATTGTCTGATGCAACATGTGAGTAAACTCGAAGTCAAAGTCAAAAACTTTACTTCCATAGAATTCATAAAGAAATGGCTTGGAAACGTCTATTCAAAACATAAGGTCACGCGTACTTATCGATAAGTTTGATGCCTGTTCAAACCCCATCCGACGCTCCATGGGGAGAACAGACAAGAAACCCCTAATGGAGGGATTCCTTTTTTTGCGCGAGCACGATCCTTGTAACAATTGAGTACTTAGGTCTATGTTACATTTATGACTACATAATATACTAAAATAAGATATTACATGAAGTTTTGTGTGTCGTTGAGCAGAGCGACATCAGACCATGGGGATTTATCATTTATATAATCATTTACAGTGTAATAAGCTTTACTTAACAGACCCTTCCATACGAGATGTCACTCAAAATGCGTGCGACCAGCTTCTTTGCAACTAGTTGGTTACACCGACAAAGCCTTCTAATAAGTAATACACCTAACACATACCTAATGTTTGTAATCACATGTAAATTTAATTAACTGAAAATATGAATAAATAATTTATAATGAATGCTTGTTTTTATTTCACTTTGCCTCGTGTCATCTTGTGTCACCTATACTTCAGCCAGACTTTATTGCCAATTATATATATTTATTAATTTTAAAAAAGCTTTATTAAGTATTCTACATTCAAAAATCCCTACTGGGTTTGTACTGAGTGCTTGGATCCCTCTAAATATTCAATAAACAAACTACCTGACAACATGACAACTAACTACATGACAAATTTCTTTAGCCATTTTTTTATGAATTCTATGGAAATAAAGTTTTTGACTTTGACTTTGACTCAAAGTTTCGTAATAAAACACTAAAGTACCAAAGCGTTGATTCGATAGTGAATTGAAAACGACAAACTTGCGATTAGTTCGCTGTTCCCTCCGCAGATACTACCCTTAATAATTACACATGTGTCCTCCAGTTACGGATCTGTACAGGGTGAAAAACATTATGACCTACCGTAACTAGTCCTGAATTCCTATTCAATTTTATCAATGGAACTAGCTCATGTTTTACTCCTACTGAACTCTTGAATTTATCTCGTCTACTGTGTCATTTTCACAATACAATCCAATTTGTTTTTGCACAGGAGGCGTAAATAAATTGTTATGAAGTTCTGTTTATTCGAGTTCGTTTTAACAGTGATATTTGTATATTGAGTTGAGGAACAATATTTCACTAGCGATGCTATAATGCGATGGAAGAAATTACCTGTCATATATGACGACTCCAAATTTTTAGGCTAATAATGATTTATTAAGTTCTTGTAGTACCTATATTGTTCCAGTTTTGATTTAAAATCCAAACTACTCAACCGATTTTAACGAATTTTCTATGGGACTAATCAAAGTCCTTTCAAATAAAGAATAATTTTCCAAATCGGTTTATAAATGACGAAGATATGAGGTAACAAACAACCATATACCACGTAACCAAACTTCCAAAATATTAAAACTTAAACCCTCCTTTTGAAGTCAAAGAAGGTATCATTTAGCTGCGCGAAGAAATATAAAAAATATATAATTGAGGTAGGTAACTCCGATCTTTACTATGTACCCGAAGTCAAGATCGGAGCTACCCTTATTTATTTTATTGTTGCCAGTGCAAAAAAATGTTATCTGTTTAGTAGGAATTTCAATATAACAAATCTATATCGCAATATGAAATATATTTTAGTAATAATACGTTTTGATATTTACGCCACCATTTGCTTGATCTTTTGCAAAATTTTCGTCATTTCATTCGTTTCTCTGGCAGATGTTTTTGTTTTTTGTTTATTCTTTATTGTACACAGAAAATAAAATATACAAAAAAGTCATAAGTGATACATGTACAAAGGCGAGCTTAACGCTACAAAGAGTTTTCTTCCAGAAAACCTTTGAGGCTAGAGAGAGGCGATTATATTTTTATTATGTTTTTGGTTACCTACTGTTTTTGTTTTTGGTTCTGTATCACTGGCGCACCACACTCTCGTAGTTCGTTTGAAGGACCTAACCTTTAGAAACGGTAAACTCATAACGGGTGACAATTGGCTTACTACCTTACCTACCACGCGAGCAAACTCGCGGGATGCCTATATTTTAGAATGTTGATATAATAGCCGGCAAACAACTTGTCTACAGACGATGCCGCCGCTAGGACTCTAGGTCCAGGCCCAAAAAAGTTTCATGAGCTTTCGCTAGCTGAGTTATGTTTAATGACTTTTCTTTGTTTACATTTCAAATCTTAAAATAAAAGCCGGAGTATGTATCGATAAAAAGTATCCTCATTAAAATGCCAAAAATGGAAATACCCTATAAAGTTACCCAACCAATTTTGTTCACGAAAGTTCCGAAAATTCAGAAGTTCTGATAATTGGTTTTTGATCTTAATATCAACGTTATATGTTTCACAGGTAGATTTCAAATTTTCAAACTACTTTTATTGTGCATCGATATATTTGAACCACGGAAAAATCTAAAACTGAAATCAAACTATTTGGAAGAAATTCCATCACGGGCAAGACTGACCGACTCAGCAAGGGTTGCAACGATATATCGAAGAAGAATATCGATATTAATACCGGTAGTTTAAATTAGATGATACGATAATATTGATATTAAACACAAAATATCGTTTATTTTTATTTTATTTCATAATTATATTTTTTCTTATTAGGTTTATTCAGACAGCTTTCTCATCTTCATGGTAACCAGATGACTGATAGAATACTTATATACTTGTTATTGTAAATACATACATATTAACACCCAGACACAGATCAAACATATATATTTATCACACAAATGTTTTTTCTGGGTGGGAATCGAACCCACGACCTACAGCACAGAAGGCAGAGTTACTACCAATTGAGTTGTGCGACCGCTACCTTATAAGTTTATTTTAGTAAATAATTGGACTGGACTAACAGCTCAGTTGGCTGCCTTCTGAGCTGTGGGTCGTGGGTTCGATTCCCACCCAGGACAAACATTTATGTGACATTTGTAACATTGATGTTTGCTCTGTGTCTGGGCGTTAATATATATTATATGTATGTATTTACAAAAGAAAAGTATATAAGTATTATATCAGTTATCTGGTTCCCATGATAGCTGTGTGAAATGTCCACCAATATTATTATTATACATCCTCCATTTTGAATTGAATTTCATTCACAACGATTATGGATTAATATCTTGGCCTATGCTCAGCAATGGGGGATTATTGGCTGCAAATGGCTGGAAAAAAAAACAACAAAACACAAATAACACAATAAATATATTTCGCAATATGCTTACTGAACTTAAAAATAAAATTTTTTAGTGTTTAACACAGCATCTTCTTCAAATGTATAACTTATTTCTATTCAGTATAATTCATTTCCTTTCATTGTACCTTTTTTTTTATTAAATTTATTTCTTGCTGTACCTGTTATAAAATTTTAGAAAATTATGGTATACTATAACTATTCTTTATTTGTATCAAGTAAAACAATAATTTTCTTAACATATTAATAATATCGTATCGCTTATGTGCTCAAAAATGTATGCAAGCTGTGTTCATCTTTAATTAAAATTACATGTAATCTGTTGATATTAGCACTTAAGAACATAATCATGTTAATTTTGTTGATGAATTAAATAAATCAATAAATAAAATGATGATGATTAAATATATTGGCTAGAATTATATCGATAATATCGTGTGGCCCGCGGTGGATACGTTGAGTATCGATATTCATACCGATGTTTCTGAAAAGTTGCATCCCTACAGTTGAGCCGATCGATAGCTAGGTAGGTAGAGCGGACGAGCCATACGCCGACGAACATCGCGAAGAGCTTTTTCTGCATCTAAAATTTCATTAAAGGATCTACGCAAATTCAGTACCCTTTTGTTTGTGTCAGGTGTCTCAGCTGTGTTCGGTGGACAGAAAACGTTAATCAGGTATGTTATTTACGTATTTATTACTTTGATTCATTGCTCCATTTGTAAAATGGAGACGTACTTTTTAAGTATCTACCCCGTAGTTAGTTTAAAATAGATACCGTTAATAGTTTTCCAAGTTATATAGATAAATTTGGCAATTATTAGTTTGCTGGGTAGATAGAACATTTATTTAATAAGTTTACCGCCGTTTTTTTTGTCAAATAAGCAACATTTGTTATATAATAATAATAATAATAATTTTGATCTATATAATAAGCCTGTATATATCTCTTTAAGTACTGATCACTAATTTGCAAATAATTGAAAGTAGTGTCGAATTTGTTTTTTCCTGGGCGAAAACGTGACAACGGAATCGCCGGCCGGCGCGCGCCGGTGTACATACAATCGATACGTAGAGGATTGTGCCGTGTGGCTCGGACATATTGAAATCTGTTTGGTCATCGTAAACGAAACTATGTTAGTACGTTAGTTGTGAGGCAGCAGAGCTACTCGTGTTACTTGTACAGTAGTTTACTTATCCAATTTACGACGTAAACGTTTTCTGCGAACATTTTCATATAATCTATCAAACACGGTATAAAGGTACGATGTTCACGTAATTTAAGACGTATTTGAAATTTAGCTACATTTTATTTCAATTTGTGGTTTTTGTATATTGATGATTAAAAATTTCTTTTTGTTTCTCTCCAGTTTACGCAAGCAAAGGATTTTCGAAGGATCGGCGCAAACATGGGCACGAACAAAGGAGCCGAAAGGCGTATCGCTTGTGGGATGAACAATCTCGAAGCCGTTCGCATAGCGCGTCTCATGGATTTTGTGGACGAGAGAGATTGTCCACCTGAAGCGGGCCAGCTCAATATCAGAGATGATGCTTCGGACCAAAGCGACGACGCGAACGACAATGATGCCCATGAACTAGGAGGAGATGATGAAACCTACGAACAATTTGCTGCAAAGCTCAAAATCATGGAAGAGCGTGAAGACGAATTAATGGCTCACGTTAGGCAGATGCTGAACGACGGTGAGAACGATGCACCAAGGGTTGAGGTAGGACGCCACCACGAGAGTGATGATGAGGAACCGGGGCGCCGCGCGCCGCAGCCGATGCGCCTACACCAACTGGGTGCGGGCTCGCCGGGATACGGCATCATGCAAATGCGGATGATCTCCGAACAAGACGCAGAACTGATCGCGGAGGTGCACGCTCTGATGAACGAAGAGGACCCCGCGGCCCAGCGGCGCAACCGCAGCCAACAGGACCTGGCCGAGCTGATGGCGGAACTGAACGCGATGCCGAACAACGGCAACGGGCCGAGTATGCCCCGTGGACCTGTGTTCCGCATGTCGCTACCCGACTTCTTGTACGTGGCAGACGACGATACCATGGACGGGGGCGAAGACGAGGAAGAGAACGGTGGCGGGCCGCCTCCGCCGCAGCCGGCCGCGGCCGCACAAGGGGAGACTCACAACTTCCTGTTCTTCCCCGACTACTCCGTCGTCATGGACGAGCAGGAAGACGAGGAGGAACGCATCGCCACCAACAACTTCAATGCCGCTCTTGAGAATTTCTTCAACATGCGTGCTGAGCAGGGTCTCCCAGCGGTCACCCTGGGTAGAGATTTGCTTAATTTCTTGGAGTTCTTTGAAAGGGGTGAATAAGTAAACGTACGTAATGTAAGCTGATTATGATCTGTGTAGGTTCTTGTCTGTAACAAGTACAAGTCCAGTAGAGTTCGTAATGTTATTACATATTACCAAAAATATACATGCGGATTTCGAAATTAATATTTTAAGTTTAAATGTAAGCTAGCTGTAATTCATATATACTTATAACAACTTTTTGTGTCCTTTTCCAGGTCTAAACAAAAACAGTTGTATGTTCATTTGCACACGTTTCTTCTTAAGTTTTTTTTTTGTGTAATATTGTCGACTTAATAAGGCTTTGAACAAAACTGTTAAAAACGTGCTCTAATTTATAAAAACTTCATAAATATCTGTTTTATCTGGAATACATGCCATAGCTATAAGTATATAATTAAAGCAAAAAGTTTAAAATATTAAAACATTAGTTTCATTTTACTGATAAAATTCTTAGTTAAAATAAAAAGGCAATCATTGATTTTCATTCTTCTAAAGTTTCCTAAACGTATCACATGCCGATTAGAAAGTAAATTTGTAGAACCAAATTCATAAGTATTTCAAATGAGACACTGAGAATTTTAATTGTTATAACTATATTCCGTCTTCATAAATCTTCAAGATTATAAAATATGATGAAGTTGTAGCTTGACTAAATAACTACGCAATTTGTCGATATAAAACTCTTATACACCTTTCCTTGACATGGAGCCCCTAACAAAGTAAAATACAATAAGCATTTTCTTTCAAATTTGATAAGTTATGTAATTTCGTAAGCATTTTACTTTTATGTGATTGAAAAACTCATATGATATGGAAATAAAGAAAAGAAACATTCAAAGCTTTTTAATGTATTTCACTATGTATTGAGAGCGTGGTGGTCTAGCGGTACTGACTCCCGAGTTTCAATCCGGAGGTCGCCGGTTCAAATCCCGACGTGCACCTATAAGTTTTTCAATTGAAAGATTTATGTGCGCAATACCACGTTCTCAAAACGGTGAAGGAAAACATCGTGAGGAAACCGACATGTCCTAGAACTAAAAATTCGAAGACATGTGTCGAGTGCAGGAAAGGAGCCTCTTTGAGGCGCACTTACAATCCTTTCACCACACTGGTTCGACAGAACCGGTGACTCGAAGAAGAAGAAGACTATGTATTCCCAGCCTACTCGTAGCAATAATAATCAAAAGAAACTTAGAATATCAATCGATGTATTTATGTACATATTCTTATATGTACGGTACATCATACGTAGGTTTCACTTTGCACAAAGTGAGACTTGTGTTTTTGAGAAGACTCAAGGCAGACAATACTTTTTGCACTGTAAAAAAAGCCCTCATTTTCGTATTAAGAGAAGACATGCAATAGATTCCACATAGCAATCACTGCAATTGATTGCTGTGTGTCAAACCAAATTCGTATTATAGTATAAGGTGATCGCTCACTTATAGTTTGCTTCTGCCATTGCAAAACAAAATGCACTTCGTCACGTTTTGGAGAAGAAAGTAGCGCCACAGCGCCGTGCGGAGCAATCGAGAACTTACTTTGAATTGTTTACAATTTGTAGCTTTGAGGTTACGCGTCTATACAAAATAAGTTTTTTTGTTTTCCTGCTTCCACATCATTTTGGATATATGATTAATGTTAGAAAATGTGAAGATTATTCTGAAATATGTTTCATGAAAATTACTTTTATACACATCAAAATGGAATGAATAAACATAAACAATGAAAAAGCATTGATTTTTTACTCTACCGAGTATCAAAAATTCTCTCCTCTGGATTATTTAACACTGCACCTTCCTCATCATGCCAAGAGAGTGGGCTCATGGGCAAAGAAGACGATTGTCGACTGACAATGGGGCACCCTCACTTTTACACCCAACGCCATGGGACCAGACTCCACCAAAACTAGAGATCGGTGGAAAAAAGCAATAACTTATTTAGCTACCTTTGTGTCTTAGCGATCTGGCCAAAATTATCCAATTTTTAAACTTTATTTTGCATCTACTAAATTTACTTGATGGAAACCATACGACGGGATTCAGGGATCCGATGCTGACGGAATGCAACTGCGGTTATCCGGTGCAAACCATTCAGCATCTGCTGATTTGCCCACTGAGCCCGGTCACCTGTACAAAGGAGGAACTGAACGCAGCTACAGGTCTGAACCATTGACTCGTTAAGAAGAAGAAGACTTGATGGAAAAGGCTTTTCACAGTATTGGGCTGATATTAAACACAAAGCAAAGACAAGATTCTTCGCCACATATCTCATAAAAACATGTTTGTAAGTGTGTAGCAGCAGAAGTGTGTAAATTTCATTGTATTTTCTGTAATTTTTTCTTTTATTTTGTGAATTAACATATTTTTATCAATACAGGTAAACCTACGAATGGATCTTGAGCGGAGGAGAGTTGAAGCCGAAGAAAAGTTAGCCGATACTGCTTTCAAATGATATATATGTCATATATAATGATCATAGTTACAATAGTATAAGTTAAACATTTGAAAATAAAAGCACAATAATATCATCAGTGGTTTCATTTCACCGAACTCTTCCCAGCCTCTGTATGTTTACATCGCTATGAGAACTGCTGCGCCATCAGATGCTGGACTTAATTTATAGTTGCAACAGTCTTGGCTGAGCTCCTGATGAACTAAGTTTTCTTGGATATCTACAGGTGGTAAATCTGACACTGTGTTGCTATGTCATATACCTATCACGGAACAAGGATTTGTTATCTTATCCACTATATGATATACATAATGATGAAACAGATTTCTTAAGTCTTCAGTGTGCTTGGAATTCAATGTCTTTCGAGAGTTTTTACAGTAGTACAATCACGAAAACTTCGCCTGAGTCGCCCAGCAACTTTTATACGAATCTCTCATTCTCTCTAAAACTTGTTTTCGTCTTCTAGGGCATTTCAATTAATTAAATTACGAATGCTCTGACGACTACTCGGCAAATTGTAAAAATAACAAACCAAAACAAAGTTAAAGCAATCAGTGTTTGGTTTTTTGCTGTTTGACGTTTGTGATTGCTTCTCGATTGCTGTCAACACAGCTGGTTAGACTACGAGCAGAACGCATTTTTTAGTTTTATGATTGTTCGCTAGAGGCAGCACCGTCGACCGATTACTATCGTTTCTTACGTAATTCGAAACAGCGTTTGACAAACAATTTCTTCTGACAGCAAGTTACATACCCGCGGGTCTGTTGTTTGGTTCAAGCGGCCGCAATGCAAGCTGAAATAGTCCGTATTTGTATGGTACGAGAATCGTTTACCCCGCCGTAACACAGTTACTAACTCGCCCGGGAGGTAAATATTTCTTTAAATTTATATGTGCGTCTACCCACATTGCGTATTTTGTTTATATTATTATGTTAAACATACGAATATTATTAATACGTATATCTTTTATTTGGTTACAGTACGTAGTAAACTATGATAAGATATTCAACGACAGTCAGAGTGAGCATATGATTATTTTCTCATTTACAGATTTAGGCACTGATGATAGTTTTAATAGCATTCCTACTTTGTCTGAGTCCCTCCAGGATCAGATGCCCCCAATTTTTTTTAATTGACTATTCTTGCACACTTTTCGAATATGCTGGCGTCATTCGATAACAAAAATCTTTTTTAAAAGAAAATTGTGGTTGACAGTAAAAAAAAAAACACTTCTTTTAGAAATGGAAGCGTTACTAAGCTTAATTCCTTAAAAAAACTTCATTCAATTCCAGTCCCTGATTAATCCCTTTTCTTTTTAGCAATTTATCGATTGTGATGTAAAGAGAAATGTCACATCCAGTAGGTGCTGACAGAATTAGTCGTAATATGTTGGTAACATTGAAAACTTTTGTTGAAGTTGGTAACTTTCCTTAATTGCGTCTCGGACTCTCGGTCGATTATCTGTCAGAAAGATTCTCAAGTACCTAGGTACGTCAGCTTTCCGTTATTGAACAAATCAACAGAAGGCGGGTATTAAATTAAAAGTTGTTGAACGCCAGCTTTATTTGGTGGCAGGCAGCTGAGACAATCCCGGGGCAGCACTCCACGGAAACCAGTCGCTGTTTGTGTGCGTATTTGCGGCGCCAGCGTACTTGTCGCCGAAGGCGGTCTGCCAGACATGGAGGGCTCATCGTCACCAAAACCGAGATATAAAACTCTGATGCCAGTTCAGAGAGAGTTAGATGAGGTGGGGAATGGAGCCAAAGAAGAAAAAGCCAGTGGAGTAGATGACGAGGCGAAGAAGCTTGCTGCTCAACAGCCAAATGCTATGAAAAATTATAATGAACCCAAAGAGCCTGCTAAGTCTGAACAATCCAAGATGTCAGACGAAGAAGCAAAAAGAGCATACAACAATAAGTGTATGCAAATACAGAGATTCATCTATCACCAAGCAGTCTTTGATAATTCCATCAATATCTACATAGAACAGGAGCATGGAAATGTGGACAGAGCACAGAAATATGTGGACACACTGACTGAGGTGTTTGATAATATTAGAAGGGAAATATCTGGAGAAATGAATCAGCCGGCTGATACTTAAACAATCTTAAAAACAAATGTCTCACCTAGTCAGTGCTGTTCATATATTTCACATACTTGAACAACATATTCTAGTGTTAACATAACTACCATGTAGAGTATATATGGTAATAGTATTATATAGAATTACACTTAATAAGTTAAGCCAAAGTATTGTGAGTCTCACTGTCTGTAGCAAGTATTTAACTTATTCAAAGTTACCAATTAATGTAGTTCCAAATAAAGTTTAAGCATCCATATATTTTTGTTATACTTCCTAAACCATTAACAGTATTCAAACATGTAGCTATCTCCCAGACAAAGTATGAACTTATGCTTTTTTACAAATGATGAAACTAGGATATATAAATGTACCCCAGCACTGGCCACTGGAATAGGTTTAAGTCTACTATCCACCAATACCACTAATGGCAGGTATTTAGAAAGTTGCATCGCTGTGTTTGATGTTTTGGGGGGCACGTTGCAAATAGTTCGTCATCAACAGGTAGTTCTGGAAATGAGTTTCAGGTTGGACATCTTTCACAGCTATAACCATCAGCCCCCATTGGCTACATCGTTGTTCCTAGGTGTGAATGGGGAAAAATACCAGTATTTTAGCTATTTTTCTGTATGAAATGGGAAGAAAGATAAGTCATTTACATTAAAATAATGATAGTTAACTCTGCCAGCAGCATGCTCGTAGAATGCAATCTGCTTCACTCCAAACAAAAACACAAATAAAAGGTACAGAATTGGATTTGTTACAATGTTATTAAAGTATAGAAATGGGTATGGTTGGAATCAGTTGGCAAATTATACATTTTACACAATAAAAAACTGCCATATTTTCACAAATGTATATTTTTCACAGATGATAAATAATTAGGACTATAGAGCAACATGTAAACAAACAGTTATCAAGCCAAACTGAGGCCGAGTATACCTAATGTGTGACAGACAGTGTACGCGACAGACATGGGCCTGTACCTGAGCGGAGTGCAATCAATGCAATCTTTATTAGGTGCCTTCAATATGTGTACCCTTCGTCGCAACCTGCCCACTTGTGAACTAATAGCAGCGTAACGCGAACAATGGACAACTTGTAACTTCAAATGTAAAGTATGATGAAATTGTACACAGGCCAGTCAATCAGAGAAAGTTTACATGCAATATATAAGCAACAAACATAATATACAGAATAATTGATTGCTAACGTTCAAAATACATTGCAACATCCACCATGATTATAATATACTTTAAAATATACAACAACCATAAAGTATGATTTAAAATAACAATATACACATACGAATCCATAACAAGATCTTGATGATATTATCATAATATATAGTATTTTGAACAACTTTCAAGTGACATTATGGTGATATTTATTGTAACATATACAGTCGACCCCCAGTAACCCACTCCCTCCCTTGTAATCCGACATGTCTACATATTCATATTTATAGTTAATATAATTATTTTTGGAATTAGTAAAATATGTTTCTTACTTATTTGATTTTTCATACATTTATAATTTGATTACATTACAATTTTAAGATCATGAATTAGTTATTAATTAAAGTGGACAAAACAGGTTCAGGTGCAACAGAACTACCCTACCCTACCCTACCCTACAGTACATATATAATCTTACTACTTTGATATGTAATCTGTCGGATTACATACAACGTATACTTGTACAAAGTTCGGGACTACAAGGGGGCTGTGTACTACTCCGACAAATTTGATTATCCGACACCGCATTGCAAAACGTATGTCGGATTACCGCGGCTCGACTGTATACGAAAGACAAATAGTAGTGGGACTGTATAAAACATCTTCAATTATACTCTAAGATACACATAAATATATATTATCTTAATAAATACAATTCAATAAATGTTCAGAGAGAGTCGGTACTATATACATCATGAACAACACCGGAGCGCGAACGTCGAGCACGGAGCGCGAACTTCAAGCACGGAGCGCGAACGTCGAGCACGGAGCGCGAACTTCGAGCACGGAGCGCGAACGTCGAGCACGGAGCGCGAACTTCGAGCACGGAGCGCGAACGTCGAGCACGGAGCGCGAACTTCGAGCACGGAGCGCGAACTTCGAGCACGGAGCGCGAACGTCGAGCACGGAGCGGACCGCGCGCGGACGCAGACGCGGACGCCAAAACTCGCGCCGCCATATTTGTACTGACGCGCTAATTACATTACATTATCATGATTTTACTATTACATTTAACTTATATCCAAAAACGGGACGTCATTTAACTTATAAAAATGATGGTAAATAAAATATATCATGGGTATGAATATTCCATAGCCAATGTATATTAATATCATTAGTATTAACGCCACATTTGCAACGTTTATTTATTTAATACATTAAAAACAAGTACAGACAAATACAAAGCGCCCAAAGATTAAATAACTTACTAACATTACAAATCATAATCATTCAAATAAATAGTATGTACATATTAAAATGGTCTAAATCAATAATTAAGTTCCATATCAATCAATAATATCCGGGAGAGATAGGCAGCGATCACGATTATCCAATTACAATGTGGAATTAAAATGATCAAATTATAGTGTAAAATAATAAAATACTGGATGCGCAATGACCGCACTAAGGTGTGTCGACATACGAATGCCTTGATACAACATTACAGACACACCATTGCATAGTGATTCGGGTTTTCATACTCTTCTACTCATATCTTGTGTGCGGTCTCAGTCATCAAATAATAGTCGTCAAAATAATAGCTGATATACAAATAAATCATTGATAATAACTTATTATGTTTAAATTCATTACTTTCTGACAGTGACACAGTGTTCATAAATTAGTCCCTTAAATACGATCTGCACGCTAAAATATAAAAGAGTCATATGTATATTATGCTAATTTCATTATCCACTCCAAGTGTCTGTTGTAAATATATATCTCAGTGGAAACTTCCTGAACCGTTCGTTCTTTGTGATCGATATGACACGAGTCTGTGTGTGACATCACACAGGTAGGGTCTACCCTCGCTTTACATATTATATCTATTACGTTTTATTTTAATACAAAAACGATGCACACATAATAAAGTGCGTAGCGTCCGTTGTGTTCAGTTGAAGAGCACAGAGTTGGGGTCCTCGTTGTCGATCTGTTTGACGTGTCGCAGAACGTCCTTCTTCGTGATCACTCCCAACAGTCGTCTGCAAGAGGAGCAAGGTGAAGCGTCAGTGTCGAGATGAGCTGGTGCAATTACCTTCATCAGGACCGCAAATGGAACGTCGTCAGGAGAGGTGGCGCTTGGGATAAGCGACGCAGTGTGTACCTCGGTTCGTTTTCACCGTCACGGTCACCTACTGGTACAGTACGGCTGCAAGCTGAGGCCAAAAGTCCTAGTTGAGACTAGGACCTATTTTGGTCCTTTTAAATACTAAGGATAATAATACGTACCTACCTTCTATCCTTTTTGTTTATGTACTTTGTTTCCTGTGTATTTGTGTGTAACATGTTTTTCTCTCTTTCTATGAGTGTCCATTGTCGCCGTCGAGCTTATAGCGGCCGTACCGCGTCGTGGTCGTTACTTATGGGTAGATCGTTGATCGGTGCCGTGTGTATAGGCGACGCTACGCCACACGACGTGACGGCGTAGAACTCACCCGTTGTGTGTGACGAGCGTCTGCCGAAGGCCGAGCTTGCGGAACATGTCGACGACCGTCTCCATGGGCGTCTGATCGGTGACTGTGATGGGAGCCATGTCGAGGATCCGCGTGAGGTTGAGGCGGGCGAGCGTCGCGTCCGGGTGTCCGCTGAGGCCGCCCGCAAACACCACTATCGTCTGGCCCGTGATGCCCTCCATAGTGCGGCGAGCGTTGCCTTATTAAAATACACAAAAATTACTCTTAATACATTCAGAAAGGAAGTAAAACCAATTGTGGAACGCGCTTTCTTCGTTGAGAGAGTAGTCGTAGGTAATGACTGTTCAATTCCAATAATTCCTCCACTATGCGTTGCCGTTACTTTCCTACGTAACAAACAAGTTAAATGATAACGTACCGAGGGCCAGGTTGAGGTCTCGCCTCAGCACGAACCCGACCAGGTACTGCGACTCCTTAGAGACGACCACCGGGTACCCGTTATGTTCGGTCTCCTTCAGTAGCGTCTCAAGGTCGTCCACAGTCATGGAGTCCTGCGTTATCACAGACAGAGTCTCGTTGCGTCTGAGAACAAACAACATTATTTATGTTTAATATGTTGTATGTGGTTTTATTAGTGGTACAAAGGCTTAATTTTAAATACATCAATTAAACTGTAAAGGAATAGTTCGCTTCAAACTTCGCTTCGATTCTTCAGCGCGGAGAGTCAGGAAGGGTTTGAACATGCGCTACATTTAGATAATAAATACGCGTGATTTTGCTGTTTTGTATACTCTGTTGTAACCCTAAGCGAGCAGTTGTATATAACACAGAACATATAACATGGTGGTCAGACGACCTAGTGAGTGTTCAAAAGCTAATCGACCGATTCAGGTGATGTTAGCATTGGGACTAGCGCAACACGCACCTACATCATTATTTTATGAGAGCGGGGTGGCCTAGTGGTACAGAACCAGAGTTTCAATCTGCTGGTTCGGATCCTAACATGTACTAAATAGTTATTCACTTGAAAAACTTATGTGCACCAGCCGAATTCCCAAAACCAATTCTAAAAAGGTGAAGAAAAAGAAGGAACCAAAAATCGAAGCTATATGTCAACGAACCTGTGTGAGATGCACTTTAATGCTTTCACCACACTGGTTTCGACAATGATATGGTTAGCAGTATAACTAAGCAAACAATTTAACTAAACTTAGTCCCCATACATAGCTTCATTTAAAAAATGCACAGCGGGCCACAAATCAGCTGCAGTAAAGTTGCCACAGCAATAAAATGTAACGTCGCGAGCCAGAGGCAGAAGCAAGGCAGCTTATTTACAGTAAAACTTCAACATCTCTGATGTATTCTATTAAAATTCGCGACAGCTTTTGAACTGCTGTGACAGCTGATGTTAAAGTACTGATTTGTTAAAGTATTCGACAGGTACAACCAATGAAAATGTGTTCACACGAAACATTAGTACGTAAATAACGACTGGTCTCACAGCTCAGTAGCCGGTTACTCTGCCATCTGAGCTGTAGGTCGCGGGTTCGATTTGCACCCAGGACAAACAATTGAGTGACCAACATAGATGTTTGTTCTGTACCTGGGTGTTAATATGTATTGTACAATAAAAGCGCATAAAATCTTAATTATGGCACAGCTAATTGTGAGATTAGAACTCACGAACTACAGATCGCAAGCCGTACACCGAGCGGTACGATTTTACAACCGTAATTTTGCTTATACCAGAAACAACTCGCGTAATTTAGTATTCACTTCTTATACAAAAGCGGTACGTTTTTGTCTCATTTGGTCGAAAGACAAGATTTGCAATACATACAATGAAATAATATTCAGACAGTTTGCAATTTACGTACGTTACATAGATCAGCATCTCTAATGCAAACAGGTCAAACGCTACTTGGATATTGGGTGTGATCGCACAGCCAGGAGATTCAAGACGGTTACTCCATGCAAAAAGACTGTCTTAATGCTATATGAGACTGATTTCAGCGATGTGTGCTTCCTATAGAGAGACAGAGAGAGAGAGAGAGAGAGAGAGAGAGAGAGAGAGAGATCGCAAAGCGTACGGGAATCGCGTTGGGCACTCACTTGGGTTGCATGACGTCCGCTGCGAGGCTGGTGTGCTGGAACTCGTCCTTGGAGTCGAGGAAGGGATACCCGTTGAGCGCTATGTGCGCGTCGTATATGCCCTGCCGGCCGAGCGCGTCGCCGACCCACTTGGAGGCCATCGCGGCCGCCATCAGCGGCACTATGTATCGCACACCGCCCGTCAGCTCGAACATTATCACCACCAGGGACACTGAAACACGAACACACCTGTCAAGCGGGAGAAACACAACGGAACCCGACACATTTCATAAACTAATATAATAATATTGGTCAAGCGCTCAAGTCACACAGCGCCATCTAGCTCCAAACTAAGCACTTGTACTATGGGAACTAGACAACTGAAATACATTAACTTTTCTTTGTAAATACATACATTAGCACCCAGACAGAACAAACTATAACATCTATATACGTCACACAAATGTTTGTCCTAGGTGGGTATCGAACCCACGAGCTACAGCGCAGAAGGCAGAGTAACTACCAACTGAGCTGTGAGACGTGTCGAATACAAAGTGGGTGACGCGTTTGCAGGCTACTAGTGACGTACCGGTCATCCGCGT
Source organism: Chesias legatella (assembly GCA_947359385.1). Taxonomy (NCBI): domain Eukaryota; kingdom Metazoa; phylum Arthropoda; class Insecta; order Lepidoptera; family Geometridae; genus Chesias; species Chesias legatella. The sequence goes on along the minus strand of OX375762.1, from coordinate 14,075,782 downwards.
GACGCCGCCGAGCACGGCCGCAGCGCCCACCATCGCGTACAGTCCGGGCGTGATGCACACCTTGCCGGACGAACACTCCCCGCTGAACATCCACATTTTAGGGTAGTTGTACGCCAGCTGCTCCACACCTGTGGACGAACGTCGCGTCTACACAAACTGACTAGATAGATAGATAGATAAAAACATTTATTTCAGCACAAACATAAGCATAAACATTCTATCTACTGTCACTTCAAAAACGTTAGCAGTGCCTTAGCTAACTTGAGTTATTGTGGAACTTATTCAAATCTATGTGTAGTGGAGAGAGACGAATATAATTTCAGAATTATCAAGCCAGATTTAGTGATTCACGTCCGTTTGTCATTTGTTTCAGTCAAATTTTAATTGGGATCGTTGAAGTTTCTAAAATTGACATTATATTATCATTAGTTCCAGCTAAGCGGAGTGGCTCCAGTCACATTCTCTTCCCACTCACGAGACACCAAAGTCAAGGTCAAAGTCAAAGTCTAAAACTTCCATAGAATTCATAAAGAAATGGCTTGGAAACGTCAATAATATTCAAAACATAAGGTACTTATCGCTATGACGCCTGTTCAAATCCTATCCGGCCCTCCATGGGGAAGAACAGAAAGAAGACTTTTTCTTTTTCACGAGGGATTTGTTCGGTGTTTCAGATGAATTGAGAGATACCAATACCCCATCACAAGGGGGGGGGGGGGGGGGGGGGTACTTGTAAGTAGTGAGAGCGTGTGCGTCACTGACCAATGCCCACGATCCGTCCGGCGATGGCGCCGAGCGCGAGGCTCGGTATGAAGAGACCGCACGGCACCTTGATGCCGAACGTGAAGATGGTCATCCCCAGCTTGAGGATGAGTGCGAGCACCAGCAGCCACATGGCGCGGTACACCCCCGGACCGGCGGCAGCGTTCTCTATCGCAGCGCTCACGTCCGTGAAGTTACGGCTGTACTCGCTGCGGGGGAAACACATAAACATCAGCTTGTATCGAAATATACTGGCTACGAACAACTTCAAAACGTGAACCAATCAGTAACAGACTATGCTTTCCAACGCTGTCGTAGTACGTAGCACGAAGTCATAATAAATAAATAATGGTGGACATTTTACACAACGCCATCTAGCCCCAAAGTAAGCTAAGCATAGCTTGTATCATAGGAAGCAGACAACTGATATAAATACTTATATACTTTTTTGCAAATAAATACATATAATACATATTAACATCCAGATACAGAACAAACGTCTATGTTCGCCACACAAATGTTTGTCCTGAGTGACAATCGAACCCACGACCTACAGCGCAGAAGGCAGGGTTACTACCGACTGAGCTAGGCCTGTCAAAGTTGGAAGAGTTCAAGATCACTCATAGTTATTACTGAGTATATAGCTCGTTCAAATCCCTCCGGTAGAGGGTCCGGTAGGGTCTGAACCGTCACTCACCACAGCGGATCAGTGGAGGATATGTCGCACTGGTTGAACAGCAGGTATATGAGCTCGCTGGTGTTCATACGGGTGTACGGGTTGGGGTAAGCGATAATGGCCGTCACCAGAGTCACGACCAGCACTTCAGTCACCGGGTACTGACCCAGTTTGGACAGCTTGCGGTACCGGCACCAGTAGATGTTCGCCTTTATGAACACTGTCGCGATGCAACCCTGAACACACAGTGCAAATGTCAGAGTAAAAAAACTGGATCACACAACTTTTGTTTCTTGTGAATAAATCAATGAAAAATTAATGTGTTTTAAAGTGAATTTACTTATCTGCACTAAGAAACAAACTATATGCTGCGATTTGGACTATGTCTCTCAATCTTATAATTGATTGTCGGTCAAGGATATAATTGTTGTTACAGTGTTATGCATAATAAACAATATATCTATCTAATCATCACACACAGTCTGGTAATTTGTTACAAAATCTTTATCAGCATCAATCGATCAGTCCATGTGTATGGTAGTAGTAGTAAGGATACTTACCCCGATGATGCCGAGGCCGATGAACGGAATCAGCTCGAAGAATATCCAAGGCTTGTTGTACTCGACGAAGAACAGTACGGAGTGCTCGTTGCCGAACGGGTTAATGGAGCGCAGGATGAACGCAGCGATCAGCGCGCAGAAGAAAGAGCGCCACAACGTCTTCAGCGGGAAGTAGTACGACACCTGATGGCGAATACACACTCACATAATGGACACAGGACCGGCGATTGATGTCTCTGCGACATCAGTCCATATATATGTAGCACGTTCTCAATACGGTGAAGGAAAACAACGGCACGTCTTCTCACCAATATTCGAAGCTATTCACATTACACTAATCCGGAACGGGCTCCCGTCCCGTCCCGTCACGTTTTCGAAATAAGAGCATTCACTCTCGCTTGTTGTAAGAGGCCTACGTAATATAAGTCTAGAATATTCCACTTCCCATCGCCCTGTCAACCTTACGGTAAACGGGCCAAAACGTCGGGAGGCAAAACCTTAATTTCTTATTTTTATATGATACTATTACGGAACGAGCCGACGGCCCACCTCGTGTTAAGTGGTAACCTCAGCCCATAAGAACCGATGCGACTTGGGTCCTCCCCTACTAGGTACGTCAAGACCCAATTTGCATCGTATGCGCCCGTAACTCTAGAGACGTGTAGGTGGAATGTCTCATGTGCCTGTAATTTCACCGGCAACACACCTTTCAAACCGGAACACAGTAACGCGATTGCGTTACTGCTTGGCGGCAGAAATGGGCATGGAAATACTTCCCCGAACTACCTTGGCGTAAGTTCTACTGCTCTTTAGAAACGGTGTTCCTCTCGTATCGTTTCCCTATACCCCTTCTGTGTCAGGCCCGACCGAGCATCGTCCCTCTTAAGTTATACAGGGTGAGGATGTGGTTACCTCCTCCAAGCTGAAGAGCACCCCCCCGATGGGCGCGCCGAACGCGACGGACACGCCGGCGGCTGCGGCCGCGGACAGGATCTCGCGCTTCTTCGCCTCGTTGCGACCGTACTTCGGAAATAAGTATGACAGGATGTTACCTGCAATAAAATATATAGTTTACATTATTACCTGAATGAAAATAAAAAAAACAGACTAAAATCAGTTAACGTATAAATAAATAAATAATGGAGGGCGTTTCACACAGCGCCATCTAGCCCCAAAGTAAGCTAAGTAAATAGCTTGTATCATGAGAACCAGACAGCTGATATAATACTTAAATACTATTTTTTTGTAAATACATACATATAATACAAATACACAAACACCTAAGTTCGTCACAAATATTTGTCCTGGGGGGAATCGAACCCACGACCTACAGCGCAGATAACAGGGTTACTACCAACTGAGCTATGAGTCCAGCCTAATGGTCTAATATGGTATCGATAAACAATTTTAGAAATCGTGCTCTGCATTGCTTGCAAATGTTAGAAAAAGTGTGAGGCTCACCCAAGCAGCAAGCGATATGGACCATGGGCCCCTCCTTGCCGAGCGAGAGCCCCGAAGACACGGAGAGGATCAACCCCACCACTTTGATGATGAGCGTCCACTTGCCAAGGTAGCCTCGGATGATGAAGCCGCTCAGGATCGTTTTGATCTCGGGGATACCTGGAGTATTATAACAATACGTACAAATATGATTTCCATTGATTTTTTTAAATTCAGATTCGACTTTAAAATTACAAAATGACGCGTTTTAGTAGCTAGATCCGGGACGATTTATTTCTTTGATATCTCAATAATACAGCAGCACCAGAACTTACGTCAAGTTTGTACAGAGAAGTACTGCCACCCTACCATTTGTGCGGCTTCACAATGCACTTTTATTGTTAATCCGGTTTGAAAACCTCAAAGGGAGCTAGTGAGATTACATGCACATGAGACATTCTATCAAATCTCAGAAAGGCGGGCGCATTGTGATGAGGCTTAACATCTCTCATCATAAGAAATGCCCTGATTACTTTGGAAAGTTGAATGGACGTTGGCATATTAGAGTTAGACATACCAGAGCCACAAGCGTACGGTGCAAACATCCGAACGAGCGAGGCCGACAGCGCAGCAAAGATGAGCGCCCACGCGATGTAGAACAGGTAGCTGACTATGTAGGCGCCAGCGCCCTCCGCGCGATGACCGAACACTTGCGGCCACGTCGACCACTGCACGCACAAACAACAAATCACTGGTTAGGTTGAGTCTCTCTGCTTTAAGAGGGCTGTCACTCAGTGTACATATGTACAGGGCAGGGGATACATTTTACATTTAATCATTTACCAGGATAACGGTCCCCTTTTATGAACATTATATGTTATATAAAAATTGGAGCCCAACATTCACAATAAATATTGTCTTCTGTCATATCATCAAGCTTGTTATTCCAATTAATTGACAAGCATTATCTGCAGTATGGGCAAATGCCAAAATCATTAGAGTATAATTAGGCAGTTTTGCAGGGTTCAGATGTTTTACAAATTAATTGCAGGTGGGTTCAATAGTTTAGGTTGAAGGCTAACCTGTGAACAATTGCCCGGTTCGAAGTTTGTGGTGTTGGTGTCAGACCAGCAGCACTGTTCCCTGTTGAGCCAGAACGCCTGGCATATGCCGAACTTCAGGTCTGTCATCCAGGAGGCTCCTATGTCGATGACCCCGGCCACGATGCCCGTGCACACACCTACGAGCAGGACGCACACCCATCCGGACCACGCGTCGTGAGCGCCCTACAAACAAACATATTTGTAAATCTTTGTTACATAACAAGCTAAGGGTTGAACTTGATGTTAGACGGTTCCCATAACCACAACAACGGCATTACAGCTTTGGCAAATGAATTTAGCAAATATTTTTTTCAACTGAAATTACACAATATAAAATGTGATATAATAGTTAATTATATCAAATATACATAAAATATGAACCGTTGTTTTAGTCACTCTGAACAGATTGTAAATGAATGCAGGAATTGCTATTCAAAATGAATGGAAGGAAAGATACCATCCCTTTTTTTGCCAGATTGTTTCAGGCTGTAAATATTTTAAATGTGTGAATCAATTTGTCTGTTTTACTGCTTAAAAACAACAACATTTTTTAATTGAATAACCAAATTGTGTTTTAAACAGAAGATAACTTTTAGACAGTTTGAAAATAATTTTAATGTTGCCTCTTGTTATATGTGTCATATATGCAGAATGTGGAATGCTTATTTTAAATTATCTATGTTCATTATTGTTTCTTTCTTTTCTGGTAGTTCAACAGATTGCTGAGCTTACCTTTACTAGGTCCCAACATGAGTCCTGTCTTTTTTTGACTATGTATCGGTGTCTCATCCGATCCCGTGCGATGTCTCGCTGCCAGTCTATGGTGTGGAAGTCCTCATATTGACCAATGCCAGGGATTTCATCATCACCTACACAAATTGTTATATTACAAAAAAAAATTATTAAATAGATATTTGATATTGCTCAAAAACTAAATTCTACATTATATTATGTGTCATTATTACTGTCCGGTCAAAATTACCTTTTGACAGATTTCAAGATGCAATTTCATAGGGTTGTCAATAGATTGTACATTCAACTACAGCTTACACAGCTTAATGGTGTAAGTCCTTTATAACACTCATAAGACTAGCTGTTTAAGGCATCTTCCAACTCGGGTGCATTTGAAATATAGAACAAAGAGTGAGATCTCAAAAAACTCACATCTCGGACGAAACAATGGTTTATAAATACAGATTAACCTTCCCACTTCACTAATCAGTCACTGCAATGACACTGTAAGTCATTTACAAGTAAGGACATAGATATCATGTATAGAATATAATAACAATAATTTAGGCAGAGATGCACCCTATCAGTAAAAATATATAGTGGTATACACATAATAAAAAAAATAACATACCTTGCGCTCCGGAGAACATGATTGCGTCCCCTGCAACAGTATATTTGAAAATATTAGTTAAACTCTATAATTTCTCGCATTCATTATGAATGTGTAAATCATCGATTTACCCTGCGGTATACTGTGGATCACTCGTAAGACAAATCCATTGAAAACGAGTCACTTAATAGATAGCAATAGAAATAAAATGTTTCATAGTAAATTGTAATAATATACAATAGATAAACAAATGTTATATTGATGCAAACAGCCAGCCAGCTGTCAGGTGACGCAATGCACCGAAACTAGACGTCAATGTCAAATTCGGTTAGGGTTGCCAGCTGCGGTTTTAAATCCCCATAAATCCCTACCGACACAATATGTAAAAAAAAAGAAAACGTGAAACGTGCAATACGGTATTATAATTTACTTGCAAAATTTGTATCTGTTTAATGAATACATATTATCAAAATATTTTGGTTGTGCAATGTACGTAAAAAATATACATGAATACTGTGCAGCAAACTAATGATTTTCTTTTTATTATCACACATTTCCTGTGTTCTTATAATGTTAATCTTTAATAATTTATTTTTATATTTATATTTTTAGAGTTTTAATGTTTATCGCTGTAATTTGACTAGCCTCACAGCTCGTGTGGCTCGAGCGGTAGGTCGTGGGTTCGATTACTACGCAGGGCAAACATTTGTGTGACCAACACAGATGTTTATTCTGTGTCTGGGTGTTTAATATGTAAATGTAGTATTTGTTAATACAAAAATGTTGTATGATTTTAATGCTACTTTTCGAAAATGTTGTTTGTACAAATGTTGTGTAATTAGGGCTAGCAGACTTAGTAAATAAATTATTAACATCTACCTAGTTTATTTATCATATGGTTTATTATCTGTTTTTGTACCTAAAATATAAAATAAAAAAATAAAAATACATATTTATCAAATTACAGATACAATTTAAAAGAATGAAGTAACAACTTGACAACGAGACAAGTTGCGACAACCTTGAAATTTGGGCAACGCTACACTTTGTGACGTAACCGCGATCACGTGCCTCTAAGATGACTATTTCACTTTCCATTGAGGCAAACGTATTAACTTCACGACTCCAAACGCGAAATGTACTATTATGAACAACTATGTTAAGCTTCAGCGGACAAGGGGATCCAAGAGCAAACCACATTTTAGACAGACTTCCAAAACGGTACTGGTTCTGTAGTAATTCCGATTTGTAATAGGCATGGGATAATCATAGCTTGGATCGATAACGTATTTAATAGTAACACAAAGGTATTTTGTGCTTGTATAATCAACACTGAGGTCGCCGAACCTCGCTAGCTACTCGTATCTGTTACACTAAGAATTTGAAACCTATAAGTTACCGGCTTCTTTGTTGAAATGAGGTTGAACATTTCAACCGCATTACAAAGAAGCCTTTTATTATCTATATATACAAAAATAGGAGAAGAAAAAAAATGGTTAAGTACCATTTCTTCTATTTTTAGTTTTCATCTATTTTTTGAGAAGGAGAAAGAGAGATATTTTTAGCTGTAAGTGGTTTAGTTCAATTAAATATTTTTGAGAACATGTTGTATTTTTCAAAGTCAAAATAGTTATGCACAATTTTTTTTTCTGTTTCCAAATGTTTCCCTCACATTTTCAATAGTGATTTTGGCGTAATATCGACCACTAAGGCGAACACTACTAATAACAAACGGTCGACATCTCACAACAAAGAAGTTAAATTTCGGTTTTAATAATCAAACTTTAAATTAATCAAATAAAAATTTGGTACATAAATATAAAGGTAAAGTAAAACAACAATAAAATTGTGATAATTACCACTTCTAACATTGTTGTCCTTATAAAGAAAGCTGCGACAAAATTACTAGGCAAGCGAAAATAATAAGAACATAAAAAAATATTCAGCTCCTATATTTTACAAAAAAGTAGTATCAGCATACTTATTAATATTTTAGTGAGTGAATATGTAATGTCTCTTCAGCATGCAACATGCAAACGCTACTGCAAACATCCTTGCAAGTGTGTAAGCCTTTTAGAGTAAAACAAAAACCTAACAAGCCAACCTATCTGAATAGGGTCTGAATTAGATGCAGACTTAGTAATTTCAGGCTCTGTAATTAATTCAGATGGCTGGTCTTGTCTACAAAAAATTACTAAAATTGCGGTCGCCTGTTTTATAATTCCACAAAATAAACTAACACTATTTTTAACGAGCAATCTATTTGTAGATTCGCTTACCGACAGAGGAACTGAAGTACTGCGCGATGGATGCTTGAATAAAACAAAACAGTACAATAAATTTGAACAAAATGTTTGATGCAAACGTAAAGAGGAAACGTTCGGCGGAACACGTGAATCGGCGCTGAAGAGATGACTCTCCTTGAGCGCATCATCGTTCGTACAAAACAATAATTTAGGTAATGTTAGAAATGCGTAAATTTAACTAAACATTTTCTCAGTCGTTAGGTTTGCAAAGAATTTCAGTTTCCATCTGCAGATGTTATAAAACTTTATTCACGTCTGTCATCAAATAGAGCAGTATTACAGCCGATTAGGGTCGGTAATGATATTAACACATTGTACCATATCTTCGGTGCGCGCGAAATGCCATAATGCACGTTGCGCGTCCGCACGTAGCGCTCGATTAGTGACAGTATGAAATCAAGTGTAACAAGTGTACGATGCAGATCTCAGCTAACTTGTACCGCCTATTGTAATCCTATTTGTGCCCACCGGGTCGTTCACTGCACAATTCCACCTAGACTAGAGTGGGCCCGGACGTTTCATCATTCGGAACATTAGCCGGTTGTTCAAAACCGGCTAATGGAAGGAAACCATCCGATTGGAATATATAGAGCCATACTTCGTCTAAGATCCGTGTTATTCAGTTAACGGAATACCCAGATTCTTTTCGTAACTTCATTTTTATAACGGAGATCTGACCCACCCAACAATTTCATGTAGTGTCGGAAAATATTTTGACCGCATCTGATCTAAAATCACCTAGATTGTTAATATATTTCTTGCAGAGAAAAACAAATTACCCTGTCTAGCGTGGCAGAAAAATGCTGTAGTGTTAGTAAATGTTTTACCATAATGAAAGCAATACGTACAGTTGGCACTAGCGGTGCTGTTTCTACCGTGGTCGTAAAGTTGGAAGGTGCCGTGGTTGGTGGGCGTGGAGACAGCAGACAGGCCTTCAGCCGCCTGCTGGAGGCCCGGAGTGATGTCTATCATATCATCCTCTCCGGAAGGATGGACGCCGCGCCCATTTGTTGCATTTCCACCCTGGAAAACATGCTTGTTTAATGCTACCACGGGCGAATAAAGCTAATACTAACAGATAATTGAGTATTATGGAAAATACGTGTTTAGATAGACATTGGTTGGATCCGGCTTTTCTCTCACCTGCACAGCTGTTTCAATGGATGCTTTTAGAAAAGATTATCGAGCAAAGCTCATGTTTGGGGAGGGAATATCACTCATAGGTTCCAATTTCTGCGACAAACCATACAATGTTGAGGGAGCTGGGCATGATATGACTTTTAGTGCCATAATCCAGTCACTTACGAATTCTGTGCCCGCTATATTTAAAGCTATTACCGGTCAATCCGCTCTCTTGCGAATTATTTGCCCACTATATTTAAAGATATTACCGGTCAATCCGGTCTTTTGCCCACTATATTTAAAGATATTACCGGTCAATCCGGTCTCTTGCGAATTCTTTGCCCGCTCTATTCAAAGCTCTTACTGGTCAAACTATCCGGTTACTTGTGAGTACTGTGCCTGCTCTACTAAGTCTTCTATGCAATATTCGCTTGAGGAATAAACGCAGCCGATTATCCTTTATCTGGCTATTGCTATAATTTAATTGGATAACGACATCGTGCTACTTGCACGACCAAGCTCTGACGTACGTACATACATACGTACAATACATAGTTCTAACTGTGAAAGGATGACAGACACAAGGGTCATCCTTTCACCACTACTATTACTTTTCCGACACTACATGAAATTGTTGGGTGGGTCAGATATACATAATAAAAATGAAGTTACGAAAAGAATCTGGGTATTCCATCAACTGTATATAATCGCGTAATCATTTTAAAATTCGTGTTTTTTTTTCAACCAACTTCAAAAGGAGGACGTTATCAATAGGTTGTATTTTTTTTAATGTTTGTTACCTCATATCTCTGTCATTTATAAACCGTTTTTCCTTTTTCATAGGATATACTTTCAGATAAAATTCTAGTTAAGTAGTTTGGTTTTCATATGAAAATAACTGGAAAAAATATACGAGATAACGAGAAATCTTTCTCGTTCATTGGCAATGAAGTCGGTTAGTCGGTTTCTTTCAAAAACTTTATTTCCATAATATTCATAATTATATAAATGGCTTGGAAACGTCAATAATATTCAAAACATAAGATCACGCGTACTTGTCGCTAAGTTTGACGCCTGTTCAAACCCTATCCGACCCTCCATGGGGAAGAACCAAGAAACCCCTAATTGAGGGATTTCTTTTTTTTCGCGAGCACGATCCTTGTAACAATTGAGTACTTAGATCTATGTTACATTTTTGACTACATAAAACACTGAAATAAGATATTACAAGATGTTTTGTATGTCATTGAGCAAGGTGGCATCAGACCATAGGGATTTATCATTTATATAATCATTTACAGTGTAATAAGCTTTACTTACCAGACCCTTCTTTATATATGATTGAATTTTTAGGTTGGAAGCTTCGTTGCCTGTTCAGGAAATTTATTGAAATGAAATGAAATGAAATATTTTTATTTGCTTGGAATAGGTACATTTGGTGTCATTATATTATTGATATATTTGGATCGAGCCGTATTCCGCTACATTATGTACAAATAGCATGCAAAATTAAATATATAATATTATTAAAGTGCATACAATTTCCCATAAAAGATTGGTTGACTTTTTGCAATCCGGATTTTTCGGATTCTAGTGTTCATGCTATGAACATCACTTTTTTTCTCAAGGCTAGATATGTTTTTATGAACATATAATAAATTTTCATATATATACATACTGTGATGAAACTGTAAGGAGATTTATTTCTTTGAATTTTTCTTTCAGTGTCCCTTGATTTCATTTTATAAATTGCATGTAATGCTCTCTTTTGTAAAACAAATATGGCTTGGATAATCTGCTGCTTTCCCCCAAAGCAGGATACCTATGACAAAACACTATAAAAATACCTAAAATAAGTTAACCTAGCAGTAAATTCATCCATTAGCTGTCTTATTCTACGTACCGCGAATGTGGCTGAACTAAGTCTGGAGGCAAATGCTGCGATTTGTTCACCCCTACTGTAGCTTTGCATCTATAGTTAAACCCAAAAACACAGTGGAACCAACAAGATTAAGCACTTCTGTGAAGTGAGGAAAGTTCCCAATTTTGCATACATTTTACATGTCCTAGAAACAAAAATTTGAATACAAGTGTCTACAGCATGAAACAAGCATCTTGGAGGCGTATATTAATCTTTTCACCACACTGGTTTGAGATGGTCAGCGACACAAGTAGTAAGGAAGTTCCTTGGTCTTGCAGCACACATCATCATCGTGGTTAGGGCGTTTGGCCCCCCGAAACGATTATCAAATCAGGGCACCGAATCTCAACTGCATATGAAAAACTGTTTTTGTGTAAAACATGTCTGTCTCTACATGTAGGGTCAAACAAATGTGAAACTGACATGTGAATTATGTTACTTGGAATCACCAATAAATGATGTGGATAGAGCTGGGAGTTGAACTTTAATTATCTCCTAGCCTCGACTTTCCTTGTCTCTTTTAGAATCCGAGCCTTCACTTAATGAAGGATAAAAAGGAGAGCCCGATTGAGGCACATTTAGCACTCCCTATCTAGGCCTGTTTTTGCCACTACTTAATTTGCAGTGCCAACATATGATTTACTACATACCTTTTTGTAAACTGACTGGTAGGTAGACGCAGCTTTGGGCAATGATGACTTCAGAGGAAACCGCTCCATCATGCACTGTAATAACAATATATTTTGTCATTTTTCTAATATATATCTGACTTGCAGTCTTTGTTTTAAAGTCAGAGGTAGAATTAGGAACTTCTAAAATGGTATTAAATATTATTTTGTTTGTTTCTTTGTCTGAAATGGACTGTAATATAGTATTATGAATTACTAAAAAAGTATAAACGCGAGCATTGCATACGCCCCCTCATTTACACTCTGCTGTAATGTCATTCAAGAACTAAAAATATCAGTGGATGTTTTACTTATGTGCCTTTATTTAGCTCGTAATCTTAAATATTATTGCTTCAAGATAATAATATAAAGCAGTAAAATTAATGCGTACCTACTAGTTCAGCGGCATCCCATTGCTGATAGTAGTAGTCTTCAAAACACGCGTTATACTCGGGAACACTATTTTAACAGTAAAGGAAACTACACAACACAACCAGTTCTCTTAATTATTCCTTCCTTTACGGGCAGTGAGACACGCACGAATCAAAATAGGTGATACTATACTATACTAGCATGATTGATTGACGTAACGAACGAAAACTTCACTTCTTTGGCATTTTGTGTCTTAGCTACACAAACTCTGCCAGTGTCCGTTGCACAATTTTTTTGTTGTTGGGTTTAATTTAAAACAGAATAATGGACAGTTTATAGGTTGGAATTGTAGAGCTTCAAATGGGGTATGTTGGTAATACAGTGGGTACGATGGATACCTACTGAATGAGAGGGCTTCGGTTGGAAATTGTTGAGGAATCAGCCATTAACATACTTAAAATATAAAGTATTATACAAACGATAGAAACTGGAAATACATGGATAAATTTTATTAATATACATCGTAAAATCTATGTGATCAAAGTGTCAAGTCACTTCGCGCAAGTGTCAGTGTCATCAAACTTCAAAGTGTGTTGACAAAATACAAGTATATATTATCTAGAGCCCATTCTATGAAAGAAGCCCTGCGGCTGTGGCGCTAGTTTCTATGTAAATTAATTTTTTCGTGTTGTTTTACGTTAGTTCCATTAACGGCCGCATGGCATCTTTTGTTATACGGATTTTATAAATTCGAAACGTGTAATTAAGGAATGGCTTACTACACCTTCTCTATCTATCTCTATCTTACGACAAAACAGAAGATATATTAATACATTTAGAAACATATAATAGATTTTTCTGTTTCTTGGATTTCCTATACAATAAAGTAAATATCAAACTTCAAATTTACCTATTTACACTTCAGACATGCAAAGTTACTGTTACAGAGTTACTACCAACTGAGCTATGAGGCCTGTCCCTTCGTATGTAATTGTTCTGTTTTCGAACTGATTCTATAAAAAAAATACATATAATATTCATCGTATAATACCGCGCAAGCACCATGTATTTACACTAATATAGGCCGTTAAGGTAGCAACGTCTTATTCTAGGTATACCTACTTCATGCTTAATTACTCATTATTATTACTAAGTTTTTCATAAAATAACATAAAACCATTTAATAACTTAAGTGAGAGTTTTTATACAGTATAATGGTTTAGAAAGGGTTCAAATAACTTTTAACTTTTTTTTATGTGATACATTTACGAAGCGAGCCGATGGCCCACCTGGTGCTTAGTTGTAGTCGTTTACCTCTGCCTATAACATATACAGGTATAAGACAAGATCCAAGTAACTGAGACGTGTGAGTAGAATATCTCCTGTGCCTGTAATTTCACCGGCTAACTTTCAAACGTAAACACAGTAAAACGCGAATGCGTGACTGCTTTGCTGCAGAAATGGGCATGATGGCAGTACTTCCCCGGACGAACTTAGCGTGAGGTCTACTGCTCTTAAACACTTTTAACTGGGTACTGTTAGTCGATATATAATATTATTACACAGAGTAAGTATATACTTCAGGGCAGTGGCGTAACTATACCATCTGGGGCCCGTGGCAAATTCTTTTGATGGGGCCCTATAAGTAAAAATCGTCTATCAGTAAAAAATAAAAAATATACTTTTCAAGTAAAATATAAAATACTCAGGTACAATGTAAAAAAATATTTCTGAGCTCGCGACCTCTCGGGCCATTTTGCCAGCCCTGCCGCCCTATTGCTAGCTAGATACGCCTACGCCTCGGCCATTGATGTATAATATATCCGTCTGTTACCTAACATTCGTATTAGACTTCATGAAATTGTTCCTAAATCTGTTTTATAGTTTATTTTCGCACTACAAACATCGATTCATAAGTAATGAGTTATTAATTTAGATTTGCTTACATGCTACATTGTAGTCCTATAATTTGTTATGCTTGGGATAGTATTATATGGGGCCTGTCAGGGCGCTGCAAATTCATATTACATTATATAAACATGCGCTCAATATATACAAATTTTGCTGTCCGGTTGTACAATGCATTTTTATATTTTCTTATGTTATCCGAGTATAACAATCAATTTTCAATTTATTTTATCGATTATTAATGAATTATAATTAATAAATATGTCATTATATATTAATATGTAATAAGTTGTTGTACGGGATTTTGTTATATATGTTGATTGATCGGAATTAGGGTTTTTATCTAGTATTTTAAGTGTACTTGATGGTAGGATTAATTTATTTTAATTTAGCCTATTGTATTCCATGTTGCACTCTATTTTTAATTGATAAAATGTTCTGTTACTTCTAGTAAATATGGAAATTTGCAAAATTTAATTGCACGGTAATATTTATAGTTTTTTGTTAGAAATATGGTTTACAACTTTGGCGATGGCGTATATTTACCATAATCTAGACATATTTTGTTTTTTAAATACCTCATCAAAATCTACGCTGGCGTCCCTTAAGATAACAGCATAGTTGAGCCACGAGTACCTATGCGTTTGCATGATACAATACGATACAATACTATAGAATAGAATATATCTTTATAAGTAAAAAAAACATGAAAATACTGCCGTAGATATAAGTGGCACAATGGGCGGCTTTATCGCTAAAAGTGATCTCTTCCAGGCAACCTTTAGATGGACCGGATATATGCGGACAACTACGAAGGTACAGCAAACTATAATTTAAACATGTATGGAACTGACATGTTCTAATTAAAGAACCTGAGTCCTCAAAATAAAAAGGATTTCAATAAATACTATAATTAAATTGGTTAATCCGTGTTTATTGAATTAAAATAAATAATTAATAAAACACAGACTTTTACTGGCAGATGTTAGCTGAATTTATAAGGAACAACTTGGGCTACTCTTATTACTAAGGTTTATTTACAAAATTACTAAAAATACTGAACCACGTAGCTACTCTTTTAGTCACAAACTGAATACAACGCGGGCAAATCCGCAGGAACAGCTAGTTGTTAATTGTTGTGTCTGCGATGTAGTGTGGTTGTGGCAAGACGGATACATATCAAAATATATACATATCAAAAACTGAAACAAATAAGTAATATATAGCAAATTGTTCCTTCCCTGATTTAAAAAAAAGGTGTTTTTTTTTCAATACTTTTTGTCCTTGTATAAGCTCCCAGATAACCCTACATATTGACGTTGTAGAGCTTCATGTATGTGCTTACTAATAAATTAAGTGGCCCTTTCCTTTGGAGGACTCATTGACCCTAACTCAACGTGGATCAAAACTAATAAAATGTTGATTGCTTTTTTATTGAATGGAAAGTTACTGCTTTTGCGGGCACCTTTTTTTTATGTAATACAGTTACAGAACGAGCCGACGGCCCACCTGGTGTTAAGTGGTAACCTCGGCCCATAACAACTGATGCTACTTCGGTCCTCCCCTACTAGGTACGACAAGACCCAAGTCGCATCGTATGCGCCCGTAACTGTGAGACGTGTAGGTGGAATGTCTCATGTGCCTGTAATTTCACCGGAAACCACACCTTTCAAACCGAAATACAGTAACGCAAATGCTTCACTGCTTGGTTTCACCTACATTAATAATTGTATGCGCAGTGTTTTAGAAAAGTCGTGAAAAGCTTCCTCGCATCATCCATCCGTTCAACATCAACATCGGCTTGGAAGAGATCGCTTCTTAGCGATAAGACCGCCCATTGTACGTGTATCTTAACCAGTTGTAAAGTTTTTATTTTAATGGTGTACAATACAGAATTTTCATTAATTCATTCATTCGTCAGCAGTATTAGACCTCAAACGAATTTATATAACATCCAAATAGGTAGTTATATATTTTATGGTATAACATTTTTCTTCTCCATATATAAATGTAATAATATAAGTAAGTATCGCATAGTACTTAGCTTACTTCTGGAAAAAAATTCTTCTGAATTGTATCATACAATAATCAGGCACGCTTTACACGTAGGTATCATTTTTGGACAAATAATAAACTCAAATGTAGTTTTATCTGTCAAATTCAGTTTTATAGCAATCACATGAAGGCGGAAATAAAAAGAAAGGTGCAATACAATATATTGTCAATATTGGATACCATTATGTATTGCACTTATTTTTCTAAGTTGCAAAAATGCAATTTGTTATGCAAACGGTATGATGCTAATGTCATCATTAGTATCTGAAGATATCAAACTTAACTTAACTTACTATGTACGGTTATGTACGGTTACTGTCTCGACATACGGGTCGCTGATCGCTCCAATCAGCAATCCAATGATCGCTGATTCAAATCAAGGGCAACCATATGCCGAAGAGTTTTCGTCTGATTGCTTAATGGGTGTAATATACACTTAAAACTGTAACAGGTCCATTTCTGTACATGAAGATATTTTATATTTACTTTTTGGAGGACACTATAATCGATACTGATGCCAAAACTATATTTTTTTTAATTTTTGTATTTCTTTTTCCTGGTCGCGCATCACGCCGAACTACTGAATGGATTTAAATGAAATTTGGCAAGATTTGAGTTCATACTACGAGGTAGGTAATGGGATACTTTTTATTCCGAAATTCAGCACGGTTTCCTTTAAATAAGGGATGAAAGTTTGTGTTGGGAATCAAGAATATATATATAAATAATATATAATATATAAATCAATAATAGGGGATCATTTCTCAAGTAATTTTGATAAGTTTTGGTATTTTTTGGAGACAAATTGGACCTTGGAGAAGGACAAGGGTTACGTTTAGTCGCCAAAATATAACTTGAAAGGTTACTAACAAAAGGTTGTCTGGAAGAAATCGCTGTTAGCGATAAGGCCGCCCATTGTATTGCGTGGCCTTAGCTTAAGTATTAATCTTTACGAAATTTCCATGTATGGTGGTCAATAAAGTATTATCTATCTAACACATGCTGAGCTGAGCTAGGTATTTAAACATTCAAATATAATATTAATAATTAATAAAACAACTGACTTTAGTAAAAATATATATATATTCAAAATGTAATTGCAAAACATATATATGCTATCTAATAACTTCCTACATAGAATTTTTGAAAACCTCGGTCTCGCCTCCAGTATATTGCAATACCCTCACAAGGGTCCATAATGTGAAACTTATCATGTACTTACATAAACAAAATCTGTACAACCATTATGTGTCGCAATAAATGAATTGAGTATTGAGTATTGAGTATTGAGGTACCCATTGATTCCGGACAAGTTTCTTACCTACCTACCTAATATTATAAGATTTTTGACGTGAAACATCTATAGCTGCACGTAAAACCGATTTCTAGCGTGGCGACGCATGCCGTGGCGACGCGTCGCCGGCATCGGCATGCGTTGCATATTACTTTTACAAAATAATGTCGATGTTTCACATCTGCCAGGTGTTCCGTGACGGCTCACATTTTTTTTTATGTATTTTTTTGTATTATTTTTTTCTATTCAGTGTTATTTAACATAATTTGTTATTTTGTATTGCAGAGACATTAAACCTTTTCTTTCTTTAATTCCGATCAACCCGAGGAAAAGTTGATAGTCAAAGCTAAAATCAATGTCAAAAAACTTTATTTATACAGATAGAATTCATAACAAACGGCTTGGTAACGTTAATTAGAAGGTCTTCTTCTTCTTCTTCTTCGAGTCACCGGTTCTGTCGAACCAGTGTGGTGAAAGGATTGTAAGTGCACCTCAAAGAGGCTCCTTCCGTGCACTCGACACATGTCTTCGAATTTTTAGTTCTAGGACATGTCGGTTTCCTCACGATGTTTTCCTTCACCGTTATGAGAACGTGGTATCGCGCACATAAATCTTTCAATCGAAAACTCATAGGTGCACGTCGGGATTTGAACCGGCGACCTCCGGATTGAAACTCGGGGGTCAGCTAGACCACCACGCTCTAAATTAGAAGTATTTAATTAGAATTAGAAGGTGATATTAATATATAAGGTCACGTTTACATTTTGTTTTGAATAGTGACGTAATAACGTGTTTCATTCAGTTATGTATTTACCATTTTGAGTCGTATTAATGACGTTTTGTGACGATGAATATAATATAGGTGTAGTTAGGTGCTCACCTAAACATATGAGACAATTATAATGCTGATAAAACACGTTATTCAAGTCTCGTTAAGGCAACTTAATTGAATTCTGGGGATCTGCAGCCAAAACAAATACCAAAACTTCAAACTGCATAAAACAGAATAACTAAAACGCTATTCAATTAATTTATAAATTATTATAAAAAAAAATTAACATAATTGATTATTAAAATTAAAAAATTACACAGAAACAAAATTGATTAGTAATCGTTCAAATGAACAAATATAACACTTGCTTACTAATAATAAACTAATCGTCTAAAAATTCACTCTATAAGATAATTTCAACAAAAAAAGATTACATTTGAAACAATTTAAAGAATAATGATTTCAAAAAATAAATTCCTTGAACACAATGTCATTAACACGTGACCGTCAATGGTAAAAAACCGAATGAAACACGTTATTTCGTCACTAGGTACGTCATATTCAACATAAAGTTATTATTTTCCGTGTGGATCGACAGCGTCGGGGTGTTTGATAATTATTTCAAAATTTGTGCCTCACTCTCAAACATGTCTTTGTCTCCGCGGTTTTGGAGAAATAACTTTACATGTCGTAATTTTATTTTAATACTAACGCCTGCACATGGCTGCACCTGTCAAAGGTTTTGTTCTCGGCAAAAATCATCATGAGGTCATAGGATCTATACTGGGACCTCTTGTATTTTTAATATATGACATATCTGTAGTTCTGAAAGACATAGATGTAATTCTGTTTGCCACACACAAGTATGATAATTAAAGACAAAAATATCGAAAAAGTGAGTGACTAAATGAAGTCGGTTAGACGAGACATTATCGAATGGTTTTGTTAACAACTTCTTGCTAAATGTCGAGAAAACTGATATAATCAATTTCGCAATCTCGGTCAGCTAAAGTTTTCCACAATGCATAAAAGATGTGTTTGATGGTATGAATATAGGACCATTCAGTAACGTCAAATTTCTAGGTGTATGGCTCGACACTAAATTCAACTCATCTAGACCATTTAGTGAAAATGTAGTGTTCGGTGACATATGCAATAAAAAAAATAAAGAATTTGGCGGACAAAACGCCGCTCGAAATGTCTATTTCGCATACTTTCACTCATTAATGAGCTACGGTAGACTTTTTTGGGGTACTGCAGCGGATTATAAAACGGGGGCTTATTACAAAAATGAGCAATTAGGTACATTCTAGGTTTAAGACGAGTAGAATCTTGTAGGATAAGATTCAATGATTTTAATATAATGACAATGACAGGAGAATTTGTATTTCAACATTTAATATATGTTAGAGAAAACTTAGGGAAACTGTTGACTGGAAAATGTATTCGTAAATATAATACGAGACATAAAGATCAATTACTTCACACTACAGTACGTCTTGCTAAAGTATCAAAAATCTATTATTGCACTACTATATAAGTAGTCTACTATATACTATCTCTCTACTAATCTCTCTATCTACTATATAACAGGATACCAAAGAAAGTTCAAGAAATGTCTGACATGAACATTAAATTATGTGTAAGTAATCATTTGATTAAGAAAAGCTATTACAAAATTGATGAACCTTTTGATGAGAAAAATATTTTTTCGTTGGATCTGAATGTGTAGTTTGTTACTTTCACCTTTTTCATTTATTTTAATCCTTTTTTATTAATATTTACATGAAGACGATATTATTGCAAATTATTTAGAATAATTCTATTGTATTATTGATTATTACTACTATTAAATCACTGATTAGTCTAAGTGCACATATTTATGTCGAAAGATCATATATCAAATAATGGATCGACCTCTCTCGTTAATCTTCAGCATATTAGTTACAGCCGTATCAGCATCCCTACAGCAAATGTACCAATCACTCGCTACATCTCCTCACTCTCTACGATTTGCTGATCACTGATCAGTAATATTATGTTATAAAATAAGTAGTTTTTCATCAATAGTAATAATGAAACATTCATTTGCTTGGGTTGGTTTCATTAAAATACATTTTTCCGATTTTTACAAATGTTTTGTTCTAACGTTACCTTCAGTTTTATTACTGAACACCGTTAGATTAAAAGTATTTTAAAAAGTGCACGCAATTAGGAAGGGAACCCGCGACTGTTCTCTCTGTTCCAATGAGAATGGTCACGAGGCTGCCGCTGCGCCGCGACATAAGCGCGTGCGCACAGTTCTGCACTCAGTTGCGAAACCGCGCGACGCACGTGCGCCCGTTAGCGTACCGTAGCGACCAGTACCGTGATACAGTGACTTCACCATCTGCCTAACTACACGGTATGTTTACCAAATTGAATACAATATTCATATGCCATTACACACCACTAGTCCGCAGGTTTAGTCTATAGTACCATTTTTTATTTTATTAGAAATAAAAAAAATAAAAAAAATACAATACGTAGAGGCATTCAGATTGGCAAACAATTGGTACAAAATTATTTAATTAATATAAAATTAATTAAAAAAATACTTGTTTTAATTTTATTCGGTGAAATACCTGTTTTTTCCACTCTTGATTAACAGTTAAATAAAAAAAATAGTCTAATAAGTAAACGATCTACAGCTAGAAGAAAGATCAATAGTCAATGTTTACACAGAGCCGCACTCTTCACGTTTGGCACAGACTTGCGACATTTATCTAAATAAAACATTAGTTATGCACGTGCAAATAACATGTCTAATGAACGAATTGGTATGCGTTCTAACATCGTACACCAAACAGAGACGCTACAGCCGTGCGGTGATGTACCCAGCAGGTAGAAGGCAGCGGCGAACGAGAGATAACTGATCCCCCATAATAAGTAAAGGAAAACATAATAAAATATTGTAGATAAAATAAAATAGTTAGCAACAGGCATCATTGTAAACATAACAAACTAAAATTAAAAATTAAGTTTACTATTTTTATCTACATACTAGCTTATACCCGCAACTTCGTCCGATTGGAATTCGGAATTTTACCCCTTGGAAAAGTAGCCTAATTTACTACTTGTTACATCAGCTCTCTGTCAGGGAAAGTCCCGTCAAAATCGGTCCAGCCATTTCAGAGATTTTATAGTGCCTTGTATTCTCTTTGACGTTTTATGTCAGTTTTATGTCACGTCACAGGGGAACGCGGTCGAACGGGATAAAAAGTATCCTGTCCGTCTCCTGGTTCTAACCTACCTCACCAATTTTCAGACAAATCGTTTCTTCCGTTCTTGAGTTATAAATAGTGTAACTACCACGACTTTCTTTTATATATATATAGATAGTTTGTTGTCAATATTTTTATCATACGATTTTGTCATTATTTTTATCATTATCCGTTGTGCTTTCCATTATATATTCGTTCCAATAGGAAGAGATAGATAATTATACAGGCACCCGGTATATGCCCTGATTTAGCCATAACGCTAGTTTTGATCACTTCCTACTATGAAATTCAAATAGAAGCTAACGTTGTTGCGAGTCTTAGTCAAGTCATCATCAACCAAATCGATGCAAAATAAATCGGCTAAGGACTACATAAATTAGAGTTCCGTATCAAACAAGTTCCTTCAGGGGTTTCTTGGCTGTCAAACTTAGCGATAATTGCGGGTGACCTATGTAATGGAAATTGTAGACGTTTCCAAGCCACTGAGAATTTCATGAATATAATATTTTAGACTTTGATTTTGTTTTTTTTTGGTCATTATATTCAGAATCTTATTTGGAGATGGATTAAAACTGTAGTCAGGGCAGTTTTTAATATATGTTAATTAACTTTAATGTTTGCACTGTAATCGCACCAAATTCACGTAAATCATAAAGGGCGTCCTAGAAACAGGTTAGTAGTAATAGGGATTTTTGAGTACGGAATCCTTACGAAATATATGAAGCACGCCAAACGTGGCAGGTATACATACTTAGAAGTTTTAGGAAATGGTAGCGCATATCAACTCTTTAGGATAACATCCATAATTCAAATAGCATAAATAGACGACATAATATAAAACATGTATAACTTAGATGCATCGCTACAAATACCACATATCAGATACAGTAAAAGAATGCTTTAAGGGCCTGGATTACCCAAAAGTGGAGTTTCCAAACTGTTTATCTACTAATTGAAACAAAAATATAGTTTTTAACTTCTACTATTAGGACTATTTTTAGCATATCTTGCCGAATACAAAATATGCTATGTTGCATAAAAGGTCGTCAATTCAAAAAATTACCTCTATAAGTCCTAACTCCTAATTCTTAAGTATATATTTAAAGTAAAAATATATACCATAACTTTTAGAATACAAAAAAAAATCGAATATATTTCTATCAAATTGTAAATACTTATTTTTTCGTGCTTAATTTTGTTTGTATGATGAGCTTGGTTCATTTCACGTCCGCGCCTGTGTTCGGAACCCCAAGTTCGTAGACATTGACTACGCCCGTCCTCGTAATCTACTACGGGATTCCGATCAAGATTGGTAGATCGGCTTTCAATTTTTGGTTTCTAGAACATGCCGGTTTCATCACGATGTTTTCTAGTCTTCGCCGAAGCCATTTTTTTATTTCGGTTTTGCGTACATCTCTGGTACCTGCCCTAGATTTGAACTATAGACTCTAAAACTGAATGTTGATACAGCTCGGTCAACAAGCATTCATGCATGCAACGATGAATTATAAGTTCAATCAATATGACAGGCCTCACAGGTCAGTTGGCAGTAACTCTGCCTTCAACGCTGTAGGTCGTGGGTTTGATACCCACCCAGGACAAACATTTGTGTGACGAATGTCTGTTCTGTATCTGGGTGTTAATATTAATGTATGTATTAACAAAATAAAAATATATATTTATTCTATCAGTTGTTTGGTTCATATAGTATCAGCTATGTGTAGTTTGGGGCTAGATGGCGCGGTGTGAATTTTCCACCAATATTATTGGGGAGTCCGTTTCTACACAGTACAGCAGTCTATTAGATCTGGGAGCTGCTCTAAGTCCCGGTCTCACAACAACGCAATATGGTCGGTGGTTGCAGAATTCAGCCAGAAGCACCAGTGCTTAATTATTTTTTTTATATTTTTTTTATGTTATGTAGTTACGGAACGAGCCGATCATACAGCCAGCCTGGCTTCGCGCAGTCCTAGGACCCGTTGTTCGCCTTCACCAGGCGGACTACCGTGTATCCGTACCACCGGAGGTCCTCCACCGAGTAACCTCACTAACAAAAAAAAAAAAAAAATTTGTAGATACGTTTCCAAGAAATATCAAATCAATTACTGTTGTAATAACTTATTAAAACTTTAAATAAGTGACTTGAAACTTATTTTGGTATGTGCTCGCTTCCGTAGAAGGTTATTCGCAGAAATTCGTCGACCTAACACGCTTAAGGATCAGCCCACGATTTTCCTGGTCAGTGATGCATACCTATTACCTTGCCTGATTGACATCATTTTTCATTCATTCTCATAATTTTTGGGCCACATGATTACCCTTTGAATCCCTACACGAATGGTGCGAAAGAAGCGACGAAGTAGTATAGTAGTATAGCGAAGAAGTACTGCCACCACACCTGGCAATCTGCCGCCAAGCAGTAATGCACTCGTGTTGCTGTGTTCCGGTGGAAGGGAGTGGGTGTCGGTGAAATAGCAGCCGCATGAGACGTAACATACCCGTCTCGGGGTGTTGGACGTAACGCAATGCGACTTGAGTCGTCAAGTACTTTTGGTGGAGAGGACTTGAGTCGTATTGCTGTTGTATATGGGCGGTGGTTACCTTTTAACATCAGGGGGCTGTCAGTTCGTTCATCACGTAAATGACATAATAAAATCATTAGATGTATGGCTGCTATAGAAAATTATTAGATTTTTTAGACTGACTACTATGACTCGGCAATGGAAGATTGGTAATGAGTTACTAATTTGTCGACTTAGATGTTCAAATCAAATATGAGTTAAAAAAAGTCCTATAGTATTTCATGTAGGTATCCAAAGTATCAACAAACATTAAAAAAAAAAATGTGTGCCGTCACGGGAGGCCTGGCAGATGTGAAACATCGACATTATTTTGTAAAAGTAATATGCAACGCATGCCGAGGCAACGCGTCGCCACGCCAGAAATCTGTTTTACGTGCGGCTATAGATGTTTCACATCAAAATCTATTAACGTGATAATCATGTACCGACCATTTGGCCAAACTCTCTCCATCTACCCAGTGTTCAAGTCTATCTTGATGTAGGTTTGTTTTATAAGCGCCTTGCTTTACTATCGAAAAATATAAATTAAGCTAAATAGCTCAATCTAATGCGAACGCCCAAAGTAAAGGTTCAGTATATTTTTTGTTCGTTGGTGTACTCGGAGACGGTAAGGTAAACAGCTTTCAATACCAGTTTGTCGAATCAGCTTCATAATCGCAAGTGTCAAATTGTTCCGCTAAATAATGATATAATTAAGGCATTGGGAAAGTGCTCTTTAATTAATTGTATGTTCACAAATTAACCACTTAAACACACAATTACATACACACTTTAAACCACTTTCTCAGAAGGGGTAGCCAGAGCAATAGGCGACTTTTTAACTAGTACCAGAGTAACAGAGCTAATATTTTCTTACTGTAATACATTAATTAATAATAAAAGTCAGATCAGTGCTTTATTGTACAAAGTCCAATTAAAGTACATTATTGGAAATGCTCTCAGCTTTTTATTTATATTTGCTTCTTTAGGTCACTCGTTTTTGGCACCGTTATATCCTTCATAACTGGTTGCGTGTTTAGGATTTTACAGTTTCATTAAACGATATATTTTCAACAGCGGATTTTTGTTTATAGTATGCAAAATAAATTTAAGTTACGACTTATAAGTTTCGAAATATATGAAGTAGCATTTCGTAGGTGATTCGATAATCGATAAGGTGACGAGAATTGAGAGTAAAAGAGGCCACGGAACGTATAGTACCTGCACAATACACCGCGATAGCATAAAATATTTTCGCGCATTATTTATAATATGCCAAATAAAATTGATTTCTACACATCAGGTCGTTATATCTTCAGAATTTCTCGGGTCAGCCAGTAGGTACGGAGGGAATGCCCTATTTTTCCCATCACACGAAGATGGAACTTGTCGTTTGATTGTAACTTTAACATCGGATTTCTCGCTGGCTTTGCTCAAGGCTGGCGTAAGTAACCTTGTCAAGGTAAATGTTATGGGTTGTTTACATTTATCCAGTAGTAGGAGCAAGTGCAGTGTACAGTAATGGAATAGACTAATTTGAGGTTCACTTTATCCTTTCACAGTAGAAACTTGAAGTAGGTAACAAGCCACTGCTCATGGCCAGCAAGGTTACTGATACAAAGTAAAATTTACCTTATGTGTTCCTTAGGTAGCGCAGCCTAGCGACGCTGCGCTTGAGGATATATCATTCTAGCTGCGGCCTGACCCTCACATGAAATATTGTACCCGAGCTAATCAATTTTCAGTGCGACTATTTTCAGAAATATTACCTACAGTTTTTCTCTTCTTTAATAATTCGCTGTTGATTATTATGTTCATATTTTTTTACACCATTAGCCAGGTACGCTTAAAACTGAGAGGGACTATTATCCAAATAAGGGATGAATTATTGTTTCCAGTCACACGTTCTCTGCACACGCAGAAGTATTAATTTTTTGGCGACTCTCAGAGATTTATTTATCGCGATACCTACTTGTAATAAATGTATACTTCAACGGTGAACATAACACCGTTATTTTATTAATAAAAAATTCAATATAATTTTTCAGAGTTATTCTCCCAAGCGTTTCTTGAATACAGCGTTTTCCGTATTACACTAAAACTTCACGATGGAGCCCTTCAAGGATGAATTCCCAAAAAAATATTTTAGTGTGCGCCTAATGGAAATGCAGTATTGCACTGCACAATGCACTATTTGGAACTATCCCTCCAAATTTTAAGTCTCTAATTAAACATTATCTGTCAGCCAGTGGCTTTTATAATAAAACTAGCGAATCAAGGGCTTTCAAGGGTGCAATTAATTTACAAATTATGGACCCAAACTTTATCGTTTACTTGTTCCAATAGTGAAAACTGTTTTCAAATCGTTTGCGTGGTTTAGAAGAAGTAGATAAGTGATACAGACAGAAGTTGATAGCGAATTTGTCTCATACTATTTAGAGATAATGTTAATCGTGATAAACAATTTCTGAAATAAGGCAAACAGTTGTGTTATATGCAAGGCTTGATTAGACAAGTCCGTCATGTCCGTAACAAAACCTTGTCATACCCTAGTGAGGGAGGCTGAATTATGAGTTCACTGGCCTCGCGATTTGGTATTATAGAGTCAAGGCGTCCGATCAAGGTCTGTTTGTTTTATGAAAAGACAGACAAAAATAAATATTTCCATTGAAATCTTAGAGAAATATACTGGGAACATCAGTCAGGCATATTAAATAACAAGACAACGCGTAATTATAGTTAATAGAGGCGCCTGTTCAAACTCTATCCGACGAAACTCCATAAGAAATAACATATTTAAGTTTAAAAGTCGGAATTCCTTTCTTTTAGCGAGCACCGTCCTTTTTTTAAAGGATCATTTTTAATATTTTCTATTTCTTGGGTT
Source organism: Chesias legatella (assembly GCA_947359385.1). Taxonomy (NCBI): domain Eukaryota; kingdom Metazoa; phylum Arthropoda; class Insecta; order Lepidoptera; family Geometridae; genus Chesias; species Chesias legatella. The sequence continues at coordinate 14,048,773 of OX375762.1, read as the reverse complement.
GTTTATCGCTTATATTTTTGACTCATCCCACTTCTTTACTGTAATTTTATACTTTTTCCTTTAACGAAGGGTCATTACTTGCAGAAACCGGCTGACCTATGTATTCTCGGTCAATAATGTACCTAATCACAATGCGTGCATACGCATTCTGACGATAAATGTGCATGCACGCATTCTGACGATAAAACTGCTGTGATAACATCTTTAGCCTTTCAACTTTAGCAGGTAGCTAATTTGAAAAATGATTACAAATGCATTAGTTAAAACGTTAAGACTAAATTTATGTCGCATTGGAAGCTGCGGAGCCTGCCCCCATTTACAAAATACATTGTTGCAACCAAAGTTGTTGCTAAAGACATTACAAATTACCAATTACAATATGAAACAACAACCAGTTACAGAACAAGTGTTACAAAAATTTGAACGATTCGAAAGTCAAGACTTTGGAACGCCGTTCGATGTTGATTTTGTGAATGGAATTCATTGTTTTTGACCAGCTTCAAGCTCAAAATCTTTGCGGGCTGATAGGACACTGTGTCAGTTAGGTTTTTAGGGTTCAGTAGGGTGCATCGTCGCAAGAGTATGGTACAAATGGTACTGCTGCATTTATTACTTGATACCCCGGGCCGGTTGAAGCCCCGTTAACATTTCCACAACAAATATAAACACGATTCTCTCACGGATACTATAATATACGGATACTATATACTACATATAATGTAATAATACGTGGCAATGGATGACAATCTGTTTCAAGGTTAGGAAGGGAGATGCATTACTTCTGATAATACCGGAAAAGGCACCAGACAGGACACCACTAGACAGTGCTTCTGCAACTAGATTAAACCTTGTCTGATCCTAGCGTCTCGTCCCAATTTCACACGGGTGACAGACATCACCATAGTTCAACCAATTTGTACGAAATATTTCTAAATTACATGTAAATATACTCTCACAAAACTTAGAAACAGTGCCAAGTTCGTCCCGGGAAGTACTGCAACCATACCCATTTCTGTCGACAAGCAGTATTGCATTAGCCGTACAATGTTCCGGTTTAAATGGTGTGGTTGCCGGTGAAATTACAGGCACTTGTGACATTCCACTCTCACGTCTCAAAGCTACGGGCGCATACGATACAAGTTGGGTCTTGTAGTACGTAAGTGGGGGAGGACCCCAGTCGTATTGCTTGTTACGGGCAGTGGTTACCACTTAACACCAGGTGGGGCATTTGCTCGTTCCGTAACATTCGTGAATCAGTCGAGATATTAATATCTTTAATCTAGTTTTCGAGATAGCTTATCGATAAAGACGTATGTTAGCGAGGTGCTAAACATATTTTATTCTATCTCTAGGTATTTTACGAAGTGAAAGGAGAAATACATAATCGAACGTTACAATTGCCATACAAAATACAACCACACATTACCCAAATATTTATGTAATATTACAGCTGCCGTCCGTCCCTATTGTCTAAAATGTTTTGTAATATAACATACATAATTTTCTCAAACTGTACTGACCCGGAAGTTTATGCAAACGTGCCAATGGCGGTTATCCATTCAAACTTTGGCAAATCACATGAAATATTAAATTTAAAAAATATTAAATAAATATATTAGTGGAATAAATAATTTCACACAGCGCCATCGAGAGGAAGAAAAAATTATAATCTAGGGTTGGGCACTTCAGTTTTGATGCAGAATTTCATGACTCAGCGTCGCTGTAACGGGTCGATATTATTCCTTAATACTTGGATTATGATCTCACGGGCAAGGACAACCCGACTACTCAACGTGAATACGTTTTAACGATAAGTAGTTATAATTTCCCTTATGCCTTTTCCTTATGTTTTGAATATTATTGATGCTTCCAAGCCATTTCTAGACTTCTATGGAAATAGTTTTTGACTTCCCAATTCATGTCAAAAGAGATTAAGATTAACTGTAATTATGAGATAGAATAGAATATAAACATAAAAAATTATGTGTTTTAGGTGTTGGAACGTTCTGACGGACCTGAAGATAAGTGGTCCGCTCAAAGTCAACAGCAATACAATGTTTATAAATGTTGAATACTGTCATCATTTCCCTGTATCGATAAGTAATATATAAATTAATTTTGAAGCACGCTGGCAGAAACTAGTAAATAAATTTAAATAAATCAAATTAAAAATATCAAAACGTTCAATTATGTGTTACCTGAATAAAAAATATTGTTTTCCCCGCTATTTACTTACATTTTTATGAAACTCGGAGCTTTTAGCTTTTCTTTTTATTTAGCGTGATTTGGCAAACAAACACCCAATCAAATATAATTGGTTGATGGAGACCGTGGCGGCCCAGAGATTCGCATGCGGAGGTCGCGGGTTCAAACCCCGATGTGTACCAACCACGTTCTCAAAACGTGATGAAAGATAAGATCGTGATAAAACTGACACATCTTAGAACTAAAAATTCGAAGACATGTGCCAAATGCAGGAAAGGATCCTCTTTGAAGCGCACTTTAATACAAATCAAATTCGTTATTCAAATCAATTTTTACAATCATTTTGACTAAAAATTGTTTTAAAGTGAGTAGCTTGAAAAATCTAGATCTGGACAAAGGCTTTTCACTCCCAAATTCGCACTGTGAATCTGTAGATGCATCTTTCTAACACCCAGAGAGTCATTGAAATTATCCGCTTATCGGTTCTTTGTTGAGCTATGAAACTAGTCTTTTAGCCACTTCAACTTGTCTACTTTGAGGGTTATATGAAGTGGTTTAAGTATATCTGAACTAAATAATACTTTTCGTAATCTGGGTTGCATTATTGTCACTTTTTATCGGCCATCCACTAATCTCAAGAACATCTAAATAATGAAGGGTTTTCTAATATTTGGGCCTATATTACAGGACAGATCAATCTCAAAGGTATATAAAATATTGAATATAGTGAAAATTTTGAATTGAAACTATATTTTTAGCAATTATTTTTTAAAACGGTGATTTCATAAAGACTCGAAAATAAAACGGAGAGATCAAAATATTGTTTTTTTTTGATGTTCTTCAAATCAGGGGTAAAAGTTAGCAATGTGTACGCGTGATTTTGTAGGTAATAACTTATGTAGGTTTACTTAATGACATGTCTTAGGCATTTAAAATAAAGTTATTGTTTATTATTCACGGATTGAATGGAAAGACATTGTTTTTCTTTCCCACGATTATTTCAATTAACGTTGTCATACTGTACAGCCGTATTGTTTGTTATGGGCGGAAAGAGTTACTACTTAACACTAGTTGGGCCATCTGCTCGTTCCGTAACTTTATCACATGAAAAACGTCTTACACCACCGCCGCTGCCACTCCAGCTCGTAATCCTATAATCCTGTAATCCTATGGGCTACATTGATTACTTTGAACCTCTGCAGGATAATCTCTAAAATAATAATAATAAATAATAATAATAATAATAATCTCGTTGTGGTTTCTGATAAGTGACCTCACATATCAGTTTGTAGTATCTGTGCCTTTCGCGCTGTAGGTCGTGGGTTCGTCTCCCGCCCAGGACAATCATTTTTGTGACGAACATAGATGTTTTTTATAAAACAGAAGAAGGTTTTTATCAGTGTGTACCATAGTACTCTTTTTAGTTTGGAAATAGATGGCGCTGTGTGGAATCCAATAAAACAGCCCGTGAAACAAAAATGTATTCAACGAGCAGAGTTCAACTAGTAAGAAGGAAACCTATGCGTTTAACAATGAAAACATTATCCCATCAAGTAATCCGCTGATTACTGATGTGGGAAGTTCCATCCGCAGCCGCGGCGCGCGAGTCACGCCGCCCGCCCCAAGGTCACCGAAAATACTTCGTTTACTTGTCGTAACAACGACTTGGCTTATTTCATTGGTGTGATCAAAGTAATCAATTTGTAGATATGACATTATATTATGTAGTGAGCGAGATGATTATACTAAATCACCTCGGCACTGAGACGGTCCTCGCAGAATCAGATATAAGAGTACCTACTCGTAAATGTTGAGTCAAACCTATTATGATAATTCTAAGACTGGTCCAGCCTTATGGGAATTGATTAAGTACCGGATGGAAACACGACGAGGCGCCTTAAATGCAGTAGATTACTAAAACGACAGTCAATTTTCCTGAATCGTTTGATACAGTTCTGGCGTGATCCAACTATATTTGTAATATTCCCTTAATAGTAAAATCCACAGTCGCCTATTATGACTTGTTTAGCAAATATGAGTGTTTATTATATTGTTACCTATATTAGGGGATATGGAAAATGCCCCAAAAAATAAAAAATAATAATATTCTGAACCAATAAATAAAAATCTTTCGCGACGAAGATCTTCAAGTCATTAAATTGCAATAGCAAATAAATCTTTGCTATGCTTGAACAACTGTATTACGTAGGTGAAATTAATTTATCTACATGAAAAGGTGTTTAAATAATTACTTTTCAATGGGTCAGATTATATTGTATTTCAAATAAAACCAGCTGACCTGGTAAACGAAACAAAGTAAGTCCAAAATCCAAAATATGATCTCTCTGCATCAAGCAACGAGCAAGAGCTATAAAAAGTGGACCACCCATTTGCGCGTGGGTAATGCAACGCGCTGCAACGGAAATCCGTTGCAGACGTTTCGACACTGCAATCGCTCATAATAAAGCTATTGTCGACCAGATTGAGTGAATTGGCAATCTTTATATCACAATTGAAATGACTGTACCTGAGCTGTGGGAGAGTATATCTCACATTAGATAGTATTTTGTCAAATTCCGTGTTTAGTTTACGGTCTATATAAATACTGTACAAAGTAAAATAATACTTAATCATTACTTATCATGTGCCTCATAATGAAGGTAAAGTTGTACTGAGTTGTCTGTCATTGCTGTGTGATGTTTTCCACAAGTACACATGTGAACCTAGGAATTCACACAAACACGCGAACTCAGCCGATCATACCAGTATAATGCTGTCGACAAAGTTCCAAGTTGGCCAACATTTCGCGAACCATTCATAAAATAGATTTAGAATCAACTTCCAAGCCATTTCTTTATGAATTCTATGGAAATAAAGTTTTTGACTTTGACTTTGACTTTGAAATATTTTTCTATATGATGGTATGCGATGCTCCCTGCATGACCCCTCCATTTACACTATCAGACGTTAGATAATTTAATTGAATTTTAGTAACAGTCAAAGTCAAAGTCAAAGTCAAAAACTTTATTTCCATAGAATTCATAAAGAAATGGCTTGGAAGCGTCAATATTCAAAGCATAAGGTCACGCGTACTTATCGATAAGTTTGATGCCTGTTCAACCCTTATCCGACCCTCCATGGGGAAGAACAGACAAGAAACCCCTTATGGAGGGATTTAAATCCCTAATGGAGGGGACCCAGTTTAGTTCTTATTCTTATTCTTGCAGGGAAGTACTGCCACCATGCTCATTTCTTCCGCCAAGGAATAATGCATTCGTATTACTGCGTTAAAGTTTGAAAGGTGAGGTAGGTGGTGAAATTACAGGCACATAAGACATTCCCCCTTCACGTCTCAGAGTTACGGGCGCATACGATGCGATATGAATCTTGCTCTACCTAAGTAGAAGAGGACTCGAGTCGTGTCGCTTGTTATGGGCAGAGGTCACTGCTTAATAAAGTGTGCCATCTGCTCGTTCCGTAACTTAAAACATAAAAATAGATAAGAAGTTTTTGACGTGACAACGTCTTATAATTCGATAGAGCCGGCTGCACGCACGAAAAAACATGACTCATGCGGCGTTACCTCGCTCTGAGGCGTTCCATGTAAGGCTTGTGCAAGTGCAAGCGAGAGCGCGGAACGAGCGACAAAGAAGCACAATCGGCCTTTGCGTTCGGCAGCGTTCGACATCCGTCTCTCTCCTACTTGAGTGAGCGATGCGTCTGCGTGGACAGCTGCTAATACTTACATTTACATGTTTTGATCGAGTATCAAGTGCAGTGTAAAACTATTAAATTGTAAAAAAAAAAATGACATAATTGTATTTATGCGTATAAATAAATCTAACTTGATCAATTTCATTGTGATTTCCAATTACCTCCTTCTCTATATACATACAAATCTATTAAACAAATGAAATTAAAATTTTCTTTTGAAAAATGCTACCATTCCATCAGTATTTTCTTAAGACGTTGTCACGTTCAACTATCGTCAGTAAACCGACTTTACAGACAACCATTTTTTTTATTTCATGTAGGTGATAGAATGAGCTGACGGCCCACCTGATGTTAGGTAGTAACCGCCGCCCATAGACAACAGCAATACGACTCAAGTCCTCTCCACCAAAGTACAAGATGACTCAAGTCCCATTGCGTCGCGTCCATCACCCTGAGACGGGGATGTTACGTCTCATGCGCCTGCAATTTCACCGGCACCCACTCCCTTCCACCGGAACACAGCAACGAGTGCATACTGCTTGGCGGCAGATTACCAGGTATAGTGGCAGTACTTCTACTGCTACAGTGTAAAAGCACCATTACATTAGAATTCACGTCACGTGTATTGTGAAGTGTAATGTAATGTCCGTAGTAGCGTAGCCATCATCAGTTTAAGGTGTAAAATCAATTTGTCATACCAACCTGCGTATGCCGCTATTAAAAACAGATTTAGCAGTAGATCACTGCTGAAATCATCTGTTTCCCGTACGTCATGGCCACTATATATTATTTTGTGTTGTTTGTTGAGAATGACCTTTTTTGTAATCTCATATTCAAAAATGAAATATTATCGATGGGAATTTAAATTTAACTGTTATACCGTCACTCGTTAAATGAGCAATCAATTCGCTACGACTGATAATAATGTAAAAGATAGATAGAGAGAGATAGATTATTTACCATGTAGGTTCTTTCATGCGGTTTTTCTATGTAATACAGTTACGGAAAGAGCCGACGCCCCACCTGGTGTTAAGTAGTAACCTCGGCCCATAACAACTGATGCGACTTCGGTCCTCCCCTACTACGTACGACAAGACTCAAGTCGCATCTTGTGCGCGCGTAACGAGGCGTGTAGGTAGAATGTCTCATGTGCCTGTAATTTCACCGGAAATCACACCTTTCAAACTGGAACACAGTAACGCGAATGCGTTACTGTAAATTTGTTTGGGTTTTATTGGGACACAAAACAATTCTAGCCCGCGTGGTAGATTACGTATAGAAACAACTAGATAGACAAATTGAACGTGACTGATTGATTGATAGAATGATGTGGATAGTTACTGATAGGTATTTGTGAATATAGTGCAACACAATACGGGACCTTGAAACGGAACAATTTTCATTTAACACAGAATCACCGAGTGCACTTAGTTCCATTAAATCATTGGATGCACGTTGCGCATGTATTGTCAATCGAACAAGATTGAGATCTACATTGTAAAGCGCATACCTAACACCGTGGACATACGTTGCACGAAAAATTACAACCATAACTTCTCTTTGAAACCCGTATAAGCGAATTTCAAGAATTTTGGTTCACATTCTGATTCATGACTTTTAAGATCGTCAATCAGTCTTCTTCTTCGAGTCACCGGTTCTGTCGAACCAGTGTGGTGAAAGGATTGTAAGTGCGCCTCAAAGAGGCTCCTTTCGTGCACTCGACACATGTCTTCGAATTTTTAGTTCTAGGACATGTCGGTTTCCTCACGATGTTTTCCTTCACCGTTTTGAGAACGTGGTATTGCGCACATAAATCTTTCAATTGAAAAACTTATAAGTGCACGTCGGGATTTGAACCTGCGACCTCCGGATTGAAACTCGGGGGCAGTTACGCTAGACCACCACGCTCTCAACAGTCAATCAGTTATTCTATATTTATAACATGTATCAATCGAGTATGTATCAGTTAAAATTCACATGATACATATTAACCGAGATATTGTGCTTTGAAAAAAGTAACGTAGTAAACATCTTACCTATACCTAATTTAGAACGTGAATGATTTAAATTTAAATTTTTCATTACCTACATTAGTTTTGCGAAGCCGCGGTGTCCACTCAAGAACAAGTTTATCCCGCTGTTATCAGTTAAACACTTAATAGTCTTCATTATGCTTTGGTAAGGGCGAGGAGAAGGGCTTGTAGTTTTCCAAAGGCGCCCGGTCTAACTGGATTTTCCTTCTGGCCTTGAACTTCTAGGCGGCTACCATTTGGGGCAGACCCCTGGTTGATGTGTTCATTGAACATGATTAAAAGCGATTTGGTATTGCCATGGACTTGTGATTATCTTCTGGTCGTGGGTTCGACTTTAGCAATGAGCTCAAGCTTGAAAAAAAAAACTTTTTATTTCGGTGAAATAAAACGTCTTGCGGAAACCATACATGGTGGTAAAGCAAATGCCCAGCTGGATAACAGATAAACACATATATAGTGAATTTTCTCAATTTAAACATTCGTAAGGTAACATAGAATAATAAGTTGAACTTCAAATTTTAATTGAATAAATACATTTCACTGTCCCCTCAAATAACACATCCAACATTGTATTGGCAGACTTCATTTTGAAAATAAAACATTAACAGCTAACGGACGTTATTATTTTGACTGGTTTGTTTATTTGTTTTATTGTCCGCTTCCAGCGTTGGACTAATGTCTGTTCATAATGATGTTTATTTGTTAAAACGTATTTTATTTTATTTTCTATTAACATTTTAAAGAAATCTTACCGCTAGCTTAATGGTTAAAAGATTCCACAGATATGAACATACCTACTGTGTCACATTGAAACTCTTATATAATAGTTCAATCATGATATACATTTAAGAAATGCATCTGCTGTCGAGACTAATCGAATTTGAAAATAACTATATTCTTATACGTTGATTTTTTAAAAGAATTGTTCTGTAGATAGGCCTAACATTTCACTATGACTTTTTTGGTGCCTTATAGTTTTTTTTTATTTGATTCTCTTACGGAACGAAGCGATGGCCCACCTGGTGTTGTGTTAACTTCGGCCCATTACAACCGATGCGACTTGGGTCCTCCCCTACTAGGTACGACGAGACCCAAGTCGCATCGTATAAATAATAACATATAACTCAATACATAACTAATAAGACTGATTAGCAGTGCATGAATGTGTACTGACTGGCCCCCACAATAGGATTCCCTGTATTGTGAATGGATAGTTACTTAATAAACACTTTAACTAGGAACTTAACTAGGAAGGAAAGTTCACCATTCACTTAATTTAATTGTTAAGTTAATCATCATGTTTTTATTTCTTGCAGGAAACAAAAATGAAGGACAAGGAACAAGTTAATATTAGCCACATCAGTGGCAGTGTGGTTTCCTTCGGACGAGACGACAGGTAAAGTAGGACTTAAGCTGTGGCCACTAATAACATATTTAGTTAAGTTAAGTTTACGTTAAGTTGTTCGGCGAATTTAAATATATATTATTTAGTGCTTTATGCAAAATTTTAGAATATGCCTGCTTAGCGAGGGCTCCTATCCCCGAAGGGGAATAAATCTATGATAGTCCAACATGGATTATGACTGATCTCATATAATTTTTATTATAATGTTACATTTTATTATATTGTTCAGACCTGAAATATATAAATAAAAGTGCTTGACTATTCAAATCAATTCTCGTTAAAAAAAACGTATTTTTTACTTTATCTAGGATATATATGATGACTGAAGAAACGTAAATAGGGATCACCTAATATAGTGCCAATACTCATCGCTTTGACATAAAGACGTACTGACGGACAGAATGACAGGATGAAACTATAACGGTTCGATCCCATAAAAATGTTGCGCCTTAAGCGATATGTTGAAGGCCGAAGTATAAGAAATGTCTAGCATGCGGCGTGGGTGCTAGGCTTGTGAAATGCCTCCATATACAAACTTATTTACGAAATCAGGAGGTTTTCCCATTGTGGTTACGGTTTTATGTTTTGTATTGCACAAAATAAGTTTGTAAACAGAATGTGCCCTTGAGTCGTGGTTAGCGTATTTTTCCTTTCTAGTACGCTTCGACTCATATGTTGTCAAAAACGGATTGTGGAACTCTTTTGTCGCTCATCTTATTATGAGTATCATAAATGTTGGTATATTTTAGTCTAAATATGCAACTACATAAAATTCATTTCGTTAACAAAAAAGTTTAAGTAACCTACATTATAGGGTCCAGTTATGGATTACCAATGGTTACGGGGGACATTTTTAACTATTTTTTATCTATAGATCAAAACCCGACCCTGACTTACCCCACCCCTTGTGGAATGACAGCCAGTTTAATTCCTGTTTACAATAACATCAGTTAAATACGATACTGACATTAATTTGTGAGGCCAAAAATGAACGGTATAACAGATTAAAATAATACAGATATTTTTTGTGTTAGTAAAATCTTATCTCCTTTTTAAATTAAGTTAACAACACTTACATTGATTCATATGACGTCTTTCATTACAAAAGTTTTGTTCACAAAATTATTCTAAAAAAAAAAACTAGTAAAATTAGTCTATGAAATTCGCGTTTACGGCAGGCAAATTTCGTCGGACGACCGTTAGACTCGGATGTGTAGGATCTTGAAAAATGCATACTTATAGCATAGATATCTTTTAGACGGACACAAAAGCTTGAAATGGCGCAGAGCACTGCGTGACGTGTGAAACTGCACTGATAAAATGACCAGCACCAAGTTTGCCGAACATTTAGACAGTCCAAAAGTCTTCCCAAATGTTTGATGATACAAAATAATTGTCTATATTCGGTCGTACTCTGCGGAAAGACCTCTCTCTGGACATGTAGTGAGTAAGTAAGTGCATCCAACATCTCTTAACAATGTCGCGACATGATAAATTAAGCTGCGTAGCCCATTATAATGAAAACTGCGATTGAGCCGCGGGATATTTTTAACCGGGTTTATATTTAGACACCGTTTTGCGCCTAGGCCAATATTGTTTGATTTGCAGACTGAGTACAACGACCTAAATGTTTAAGGGCAGGCTACACGTGATGTCGACAAGACAAGTGTAGCCAGCCTTCTACAGCGATCGTAGGTTGTGTAGTATTGTAACATATTTAACTTTCACTTTTGGAATCGGATAACCCCAACTTGAGATAGAAGCCAGTGTGCCTCGGACCGACAGCCGAATCAATTGTTTAGAAAAACAATAATGGTAAGTGAATATTATGCGAAATTTCAGCAGTTCTTAATAATATTTTGTGTGTTAAATGAACTAGGGTAATAAATAATAAATCAATTTATATGCCTACTCTTGTAGTTATTACTCTCAACGTGAAATTTCTGCTTTTTTTGACATTTGATGTATGTCTGTCTGAGTGTTTATATGTATCAAAGCAATATTTTACCAATTTACTGTTCTCAAAGTACAAGCTGTGCTTTATATAGTGCTACATGGCGTTGCATCAAATTTCTACCAATATTTATTATATTTAATTAGGCAATTGCAAAGTATGTTTATATTAAATTTTATTTAGTAACGGGGGCATTTTTATTAGTACAAAATGTAAATGACAATCCAAACAAATACATTGTCATTTCTTTAAAGGAAACAATATTTTCAGAGAACGGCGTTGATTTTTACACTTCTTCAGTTCGCGTTATTGCTGGTGACGGCAGAAGACGGAGAAACAAAAGATCTAGAGCTGGACTCCGAAGGGGACGATATCGGACGCAAACATAAGAAACATAAGAAACGGAAGAAACAACAGCAGTACAGTCCTTGCGGACGTACCTTTGGTCTTCTGGGAGACCACGGCCACCCGGACTATACTTATGTGTCCGCCCCAGTGTACAACTATTACATAGGGTGCGGAGGCGCCCCACAGTACGCACCGCAACAACAGCATGGACACGGCCACGGGGGCCACAGCGGTCACGGGGGCCACGGCGGTCACGGGGGCCACGGCGGTCACGGGGGCCACGGTGGTCACGGGGGCCACGGTGGTCACGGGGGCCATGGCGGTCACGGCAGTCATGGTCATGGAGGCCACGACAATGCAGGCTTTAGCGGTAACAATCAAGGATTCGGTGGGTTTGGAGGATTCAACAGCTACCCATCCCAAGGCTTTCAGAACGCTTATCCTCAGCAACAAACGGGCTACTATCAGCAGAACAGGCCGATTCAGAGCGCTGTGTCGGCCGCCGCGTCGGGCTTCGGATCCGCGCTTGCCGACTACATCACCCGACCTAAGAAGGCACAGAGGCAGATCAAGCAGATCCTGAGGCCGTTCTATAGATTGTTCTAGAGTCGGTGAAGTGACTCAATTTAAATGTGATAGTGTTTGTGAAATAGAGACAAGAGCTTGTTACGTAACTCACAAAGTATCTTTCTCTATTGTAATATTGTAACGCCATTCTGTGCCATCTGATTAAATTGCACAATATTCGGAAAGCCGTGCCCAACTGAAATTTAATATTTGTTCAAAGTGAACGGTTGAGGGATTTGTAGCATATGACGGCGGTGTCTCATACATTTATTCGTATGTTGTCTTAATGTCAGCACTACTTAGGTGCGAGTACTGATGGCAACTGCCCTGTCGCGATCAATGGTTGTCGCCTTGATAATGAAGTCAGCGTCTGTAGATCCGAGTAGTGGTGGTGGCTGCTGTCGCCTCAACAGACAATACAGTCTATTTGTAAGAGAAGTGAAGCCTTTGCGTGAGGCTTTTGAATGTACAAGACGAATGTTTAATTTTATGAAACTCTTCGTAATCGTCTTCGGCCTACATTTCGCTATTTAATAGATTATCTAAGTGATCTAGTTTTTATGTTACATTTAAATAAAGTATAGAGATATGGTTGATGTCGTTTTATTTGAATAACTTCTCGTGGGCGTGCTAGATAAGAGACAAATAAATAAATATTAGTAGATATTTGACAAATAGACAATGTATTTAGAAATCAAGAAGGTGAAGTTGTTCATAATGCACTCAGCACAAACAGAAGTTCTAGCCCGGGAAATCACGAAAAAAATGTATGTTAATTTTTTAAATACACGGCGTCTTTACCTATTTATATACACGCAAGTATTAGGATATGTCACGTACCAAATATCGGTACATGATCACCGGTACCAACCTATCTACACGTAACATTACAAAACGTCAAACCAGAAAAGACATTGCAAAAAAAACGATTATTTTAATTCTTTCTGCTTCATTTTTTTGAAAATAATAATAATATTGGTGAACAATTCACACAGCGCCATCTAGTCCCAAGCTTGTACTATGAGAACCAGACAACTGATAGACTACATATACTTTTTTTTTGTAAAAACATACATATATACACCCAGACACAGAAAATATATGTTATATATTCGGGACACAAAATGTTTGTCCTGAGTGGGAATCGAACCCACGACCTACAGAGCAGAAGATCTACCGACTGAGCTGTGAGGCCTGTCAAACGAATGTTGCATCTGACACCCACCGAGCCGGGAATAGGCTCTTAAGGCAATGAATATTAAATTAAAACTATTATAAAAGCTAGATGCGCTATCGTTTGTTTTAAATTACGTAATCATTATCTAATTAAAATTCCATAAATAATTGAATAAATGAAATTGATATTAATGTTGCAAACAGTAGAACTGTTTGCAGAACTTACGCCAAGTGGGGAAGTACTGCCACCATACTCATTTCTGCAGCCAAGCAGTAGTGCAATCACGTTTGCTGTGTTTTGGTTTTTCCGGTATTTACAGGCCCTTGAGACATGCCACCTTCACGTGTCACGAGTTACGGGCGCATACGATGCGACTTGGGTCTTGTTCTACCTAAGTAGGGGAGGATCCAAGTCGTATTGCTTGTATGGGCAGAGGTTACCAATAAACTCCAGGAGGGGCATTTGCTTGTCCGTATCTTTATCACATAAAAAAATTACAAAACTTAATGATATTAAAAACTATGCGCCAGCCAGGAATCGAACTGAGAACTCCGGCTTTGGATCCGGGGTTACTTCCAACTAAGCTGATTGAGCTGCCATCGTAAACTGACAATATTATATAGCTAATGTTAAAGATTCATTTAATTGAAAATATAGCAAAGCGAATTGTTTGTTTCACATAGTCCGTTTATATGCGTATCTACTAAAAGAATATACTTAACCGATGGCCCACCTTCTACTTAACAACAGAAATATTTAAGTACTAACCTAAGACGCCCTGAGACATAAAGATGGCATGTCTCATGAGCGTGTAATTTCACCGGCACACCTTTTCTACCAGAACTAACCAATGTTTTACACTACTGGTTCGCGGCTGACATGGGTATGACAGCAGTGAAGTCTGAAATAGTTTTCATATGTTGATAGTAAATTTAGTTTATAATAGTTATATACATATAATAATAGATTTTATAGTTCTTGTAGTCGTAGTGCGGGGACCACCAGTAATCAACCATATGTAATATCCTGGAGTGAGTGCCTTGCTATGTGAATAAATATGAATATTTATATAATTGCAATTGTATAAAAATTGAAAAATTCAGAAATGCAAGCCTTATTCAATTTGGTCTTAAGCGAATTTGTACTTTCTATGAATACTTGCAATGGCAAAAACTAATTAACGGTTCAAGCGAATGCATGATTTGGAATATAATAACTTTTTGGGCATCTGTTCGCACCTTGATTTCCTGGTTTTAAACTACACCAATATAGTACAAAGTTGTCAACATATTCAGTTAGAGCTGTTAGTAACATATTTCTATGTAAGTAGGTGTGTTATAAGTGTGTAAAACATAACATAATAAGACAATAGTGTCTTACAAGAAATTAATTGTTGGCTTTAAGATATTTAAACACTTTCATTGGTTATTAAATTAGAATAAACAAACGACAAACGTCCTGGTCGAGAATCGAACCCGCGACTTACAGCGCAGAAGGCAGGATTCTACCAGCTGAGCTGTGAAGCCGGTCAAAATAAGACTGAGGGAATATGACTGACATAACTGATGTAACGCAAGATGTAGCGGTAAGATTCGCAACGCAGGTTTCCAGCTGTTGATATCGGTTACTTGTTCGCAGCATAAGTGACGGGAATACCAAATTTCAATCCCAGGAGCAAATCATAAAGGGGCAACACGATGTCGAACACTGCAAGATATCTCCGGAACATCCCACCAATGTGACGCACCCTACCTCGTGAGTACCTATTACATATCTAATTTATTACATTAAAATAACTATACAAATAAATTAAATTGTAGTGTCGAGATGAAAATAACAACGATATACTAAATTAATATTAAAGTTTTGCTGTACGGCAGGCACAAGAGAAAAAAATGTTTGAATGTTTGATCCGGTTAATATCAAGGTTAGTTCAAAATTAATAAAAATTACTAACTCAAGTGACTAGTCATTTAGTCACAGATCGAACTCAGCGAAGGCTAAGTTTATAATAAGCATAGGCTAACTGCGGGCACAGCTAGTCTATAATTATAATAAAACTATAACAGGTCCAACTTTGTATACTGAACATAATAAAAAAAAATATTTGGAGTGCACCTCAAAAGATACTGATGCCAAAACTGCAATTTTCTTTCATATCTGTCTGTCTATTTCCTGTAGTCCGACCGAAACTACTGAATGGATTCAAATCAAACTGACATTTGAGTTCATAGCGGGACTTTCACTGGCAGATAGCTGATGAAGGAGTAAGTTAGGCTATTTTTCCGAGGGGTGATTTAGGGGTGCATGATGTAACCGAATTCCACGCACAAGAAGTCGCGGGCAAAGCTAGTAATATAATAAATGTATATTTTAATGATACTGGGGGTAAGCTGTCGCAGTCGCTCTCTTTTACATGCGTGCAAATAAACCATAGTCTTGACTCTCTCATGTGCCTGTAATTTCATCGGCTTCCATACCTTTCAAACCGGAGCACAGTAACCCGAATGCGGTACTGCTTAGCGGCAGAAATGGGCATGGTGGCAGTACATCCCCGGCGAACTTGGCTTGAGTACTGCTCTTAAAGACTGATGGACGAGCCGATGACCTACCTGATGTTAAGCGCTCCGCTTACGTAGAAATACCACACAGCTCCTGCGCAGACACTGAGTCTGTGGTTTCCCTGGCATATAAATGTGTTTCAAATCGGAACACAGTATTATTGCTTAAGGTTGAGATTAAGGTTAAGATTGCAGAAATAGTTATGGTGGACGTTGGAGCTCGCACGATTTCTAATAGCTACTTAAATGACTTAATATTCAGATTTTTCTGAAATGCGATTCTAAACAGTGTTGTATTTAAAGATGGAGTATGAATGTTAAATGTAAGGTTGTACCGCTCATTTACGAGTATTTAATCTTAAATGAGCGTCAATGAGGACTTGATCTATGCTTTAAGTAGCACATATTTATGATTTAAGTAGCACATATTTATATGCTACTTAAATCATGGGTCAAGTGCGCAAGTGCCACTGGTTCAGTGGACAACTGCTCGCACATCGATATCAGCTGAGATTTTAACATGCTTTTATCTTATCTTGAGTATTTATTATTGTTGTCCTAGATCCGTTGACAACATAGTTAGATACATTAGCTTGGTGCTTGAAGGTCGTGAATTTATACATGCTTGAGCGATCAGTGAAGGAAAATAAAGAATATTTTGTAATGGTATGGCTACGTGCCGGCGGCGGCCAAGCTTGAAAAATATAGTCAGGAAACCATAACATCACATTGTGTTTTTATTTTTTGTTTATCAAGTCAGGAATGTGACGCCGAGCCCTGTTGTAGCCACGTTTGAAATTGCTACGTGGCCCTTTCACCGTATGACTCATAGAAATAATTTAGGGTTTATTGATATATTTTATTTGTAATAAAACCATTCATAGCCAGTTAGTAAGTGGCAAGAAAATTATAACCATGCATAATGTTATTCTAACTAACTAATCGTGGCAAGCATGTCTTTACATAAAGGGTTGAACAAGGATTGTTACAGGCACATGAGATATTCCACGTCTCAGAGTTACGGGCGCATACGATGTGACTTGGGTGTTGTCGTACCTACTAGGAGAGTAAAATCCCCCCCTGACTGTGAATGCGACAAAACTAAAAACAACTGAACGGATTTTCACACTGTTACTACCAACTAACGGAGTGCTAAGGGAAGGCTTATGTGTATAACATTACAGTTTTGTATAAATTGACTGAAAATTTAAGATGATTCAGAAAAAACAAGTCGACTGGGAGTTTTACTGCCGTATGCCGCGTAAACCAAAACGGACAACAATTGAAGATGCGATAAAAATTCTCTATAAAACATCCTAACACTTCTGTTACATAGTAAAGCGCAGTACAGATTATCATTTGGAACCTACGTTACGTCCGGAAGAATATAACAACACAAGTTTTTATATTTTTTTATATTAATAATATGCATGGAACAGATATTTTCAGGCGTTTTCAGTGCGATACGTTTGAAGTACTAATGCATCGAGTCATTCATTGTTATTTTTATTATTATACATTACATGCTTATGAGAGAGCAACGTAAAGCATGCGTCATCGTGGACAGACAGACACAGAATATAATTCTCTCAGCTTACACCTGTGTGCAGATTTATGTACCAACTAACTGTTGCCCGTGACTTCTTCCGCGTAGAATTCTGATTTATCACGCACCCCTATTTTATCCCTAAGTTACTCCTTGTTATATCAGCTATCTGCCAGTGAAAGTCCCGCTATGAACAAATGCCAGTTTCATTTGAATCCATTCAGTAGTTTCGGTCGGACTCCAGGAAACAAACAGACAGATATGAAAAAAAAAACCGTTTTGGCATCAGTATCAGTGAAAGTTCGAAAGATTAGCCGGAACAAACAGACAGACAAAAATTGTAGTGTTTTGTTTTGGTATATGTACCGTGATACATACATATGCACTTAGTAAAAAGCGGTTATTTTAATATAACAAACAGATACTAATTTTATTTATTTGTATAGATTGGAGTTACTCGGATACTCGGTGAAACTAAAAACGACAGCATCACACATTGACGCTAGCTCTATTTAAAGCTGTAGCGCGTCCTGGCACTTGGAACATAACCCTGACAGGTTTCAAACATGTGTTCTTTAGGTACGTGGACACTATGCTCCATCTCTTCCGCGGTAATATCGGCAGCGGTCTACTGGCGATGGGGGACGCCTTCAAGAACGGAGGGCTGGTGTTCGCGCCTCTCATGACGGCCATCCTCGGTATCATCTGCGTGCACGCTCAACATATGCTGGTTTGTTTTTATCAGTTAAAAAGTTAAATAATTTTTAGTTTCAAATTGGAGGTCGCCGGTTCAAATCCCGAAGTGCACTTTATTTTTTCTTTGTAAATTTATTTTGTATTTTGTGTTACGTAGACTCTAATAAGTAGCACTAGCGCAAACCTGTGTGGTAATTTAGAGGCTAATAACCATACATTTTCTGTTCTGATAATTCATAATTGGTAAATAAAAAATAAAGCCTATGAGTTTTTCGCTTGAATAATTTATGTGCGCAATGCCACATCCTCAAAACGGTGGTTCTACATAGTTTTAATCTGAAGCAAGGGTGTGGTTCGTGTGTGTCTGTGAAATATACACATACGTTTAAGTGTAATTTTGTCTTCCTATACTATATTTGGGAGGACCGTACTTGGACAGTTGTCATGGCCAAAAAGTACCGCTTATCTTCAGGTGGGCCATCTGCTCGTTTCGTTGGCGGAAATGTCATACAGTTGTTTTCAATGCTACTGCATACTAATTAAGTTGTTTATGAATAAAGACAGAGATATAATTAAAAAAAAAACTAATTTAATGCTGCGCAGCAAACAACATCCCCAATCAATTTGTCGAAACGTAAATAGTTTCTCGCAAATATGATTCCCCGGTAATTCATATTGATTATTTATTTAAATTTGCGATTGCCAATAAGGTTGGTCGTTGCCAATTATATATTATTTTGAAAGAGTGCCATGAACCGACACACGTGATGACTCTCACTGGCTCAAATTGGATGCAATATTACGTAGATTTCATTTCGTCATTTATATTAAAACTTTTCTGTAGAGTCTTCTACACAAGCATGACTGAGGCCATAAATTTAGATAAAAATCTATTGTAATTAGTAGACAATAAATGGCTTCGCCACTACTCACGTCATAATTAGTTATGGTATGAAACTTACATGAATGGCTCCAAGTACCAAATCGTAGTAATGAAGTAAAGAGTTAGTATTCTTTGAAATGCGATTTGAAAACAATATATCGAATTTGGTGATGGTTAAATCTAACTCGTGTGTCATACGGAGACTTATCCACGTGTATCGGCTATAGGAACGAGCCGATGGCCCACCCCTCGCATCGCTTTGCTTCCATCACTTAACAACTGTAGTGCTGCTACAACAAAACATGAGTCTCAGCACACCAGACTTGTAATCATATTCCCTCGAGAGCCCAATTACATCCTCGATTGAGAGAGTTCCATGGTACTTCTAGCTCAACTGTTCAGAAGAGATGCACCGGCAGAGCAAACGCGAGAAGGCGCCAGGGTTCGCAGACACGGTCCACTTGGTATTCGCGAACGGGCCGGCGCGCCTGCGCCCCATGGCGACCACCGTGCGGACCATGGTCAACGGATTCCTCTGCATCACGCAGCTGGGTTTCTGCTGCGTCTACATCGTCTTTATAGCGAACAACATTAAGATGGTAAGTTTTTTTTGGCAGTCGATGGGTGTTGGTTCATTTGTCACTGACGGGCCGCTTTGTCGCTTTTGTCTGAAAAATACTTGAATCTAGGACGCTTGAAGAGAATGGGTAATGGATTACTCATCTGATAGGTAAGTGTGTAATGTTAGGCATTGCATTGGGTGTGTTGTCACTCATAGATATGTAAGAACTCGGGGACTGCGATCACTGCGCTACCCGCATTGAAGGCACAGTTCCATTCTCCTCTTAAAAACTCCTAGGAGTACACTGTTCGTGAATCTGTTCTTCGCGGAGTATCAATTCAATTCAATTCAATTCAATTCAATATATTTATTGCTGTCACATGGTAATTTGGATATTTATAACAGTAGGTAGTGTCACATGTGAACCTTTTGTATAAGGTATAGCAATTGGTAGGTAGACCGAATTTTTTTAATAATTATGTCGGATTAAATAAATATAAATTTCAGGTAGGTATTAAATTAGTTGATGTCGTAGTTTGCGATAAGTATTCTTGTATGTCATAATAACAATTCTGAAGTAGGTAACTTTTGATTTTATTTATGAATAGCGGATAGGTTTCTGCTTCCTTTATTTCTGTAGGTAATTTGTTAAATATTTTTACGGACATGGCGTGTGGACCGTCACTGCGGATCTTCAATTTAGTTTCTGGCTGTATTAATTTATTTCTACCCGGCCTAAGTTCAAAACGTCGCGGAAAATCGTCGAGTTTTTTATAATACTGAGGGTATTTTTTTACAAACTTACACATTTCTAATATGTAGATCGATGGCAACGTAAGAATTTTAAGCTTAATGAAATGTGGTTTACATGATTCTTGACTTTTGATGTGAGCTAGAATACGTACACATTTCTTTTGCATGATGAAAAGGTGATGTGCATCTGTGCTGTTCCCCCATAACATAATGGCACGGGACAGGTGCGCGTGGGCGTGTGCGTAATACGCTGATAACGCCGTGGGAAGGTCAGTGCTAATGACGAGCTCCCTCAGAGCGTAGGTGAAGCTGGATAATTTAGATTTAATTTTTTGTACATGTTCTTTAAAGTTTAAATGTGTATCTATAGTTACTCCGAGTAGTGAAAAGTTTTTAACGCATTCTAAAGATATATTATCAAACGATATTTTAAGGTTTAAGGAAGTTTTTTGATACGGTCTGAATTCCATAACTTTAGTTTTTTTATAATTTATTTCTATGCTATGTTCCGTCATCCAGTTGGATACTTGTGTGAGAGTGGTTTTTATTGAGGCGCTTGCATTATCAGCGCTTGTGCATGGCATAACTAACGAGATATCGTCCGCGAAGAGAACACTCGGGGTGTTTACGTGTTTTGGCAGATCGTTTATATAGATCAAGAACAGTAAACATCCGATAACACTGCCCTGTGGTATGGAGCTGGTTATAGGGTGTGCCTCGGATCGAATAGACCGTATAGTGCGTGTGTCGGAGTCAAAGTGCTCCACCTCAACGTACTGGACTCGATTTCGTAAGTAAGATTCGAACCAGTTATATGCTATGTCTCTAATGCCTAGTGCTTGTATTTTTTTCAATAGAATATTATATTGGACCTTGTCATAGGCCTTTGACATATCTAATAGTAAGTCCTATAGCGTATTGTTTTTTGTCTAATATACTTAATATTTTTTCAATGTATTTATATACGGCTAAGGTTGTGGAATGATTTTTTCTAAATCCGCATTGGGCTTCGTTAAATAACTCATATTTTTCACAATAAGAATATACGCGATTACACATTGCCTTTTCAAGTATTTTTGACGAAGTTGCTAATAAAGCTATTGGCCGATAGTTACTCGGGTCGGTTTTAGAACTTTTTTTATGTATAGGTTTAATTATTGATATTTTTAACGAATCTGGAAAAGTACCTTCTAAGAATGATTGGTTCACAAGTAAATAATATGGAAGTGTTAATTCATTTGCGCATTGTTTTATAAGTTTAGGGGGCAATTCGTCTATTCCGTAGCTGTTCTTATTTTTTAAGTTTCGGATAATTTGATTTATTTCTTTCGGCGGTACAGGGTTTAAATACATACTGTTAGTTTGGTGAGTGGAATTACATAGTATACTATTTGGGATGTAATCGGTACTTGAATTACCTACTGAAGCGAAAAAAATATTAAAAGTATTTGCAATTTGCTTTGGTTCGTTTATTAGTTTATCGTTGATTTTTAGTTCTATGTTATTTTTTTCTTTTTTTACAATTTTATTAGTTTTCTCTTTTATAATTCTCCACATACATTTTATTACATTGTCTGATTTTTTTATGCGTTCTTTATAGTGTAGTTTTTTAGCCTGATTTACTACGTGTTTAAGTATTTTGCCGTATTTTTTATAATGACTTTTTAATACCTTGTTTTTTGAGTAGTTAACATGGATTTTTAGTAAACGTTTATTTTTACATGCTATCTTTAGTCCTTTGGTAAGCCAGTGTGTTTTATTTATTTGTTTTAATGTTATAGTTATTTTAGGGATACATTTGTTTAAAATATCTTGAAGGATTTGGCTAAATAAATTATAATTTTCATTTATGTCATTGTTTAAAGTAATTATATTTGACCATTCTATTTTTGTTAGTTCCGATTTGAAGAGTTGTAAATTTTTTGTATTGTATAATCTTTTAGTTACCTTCCAAGGCGGATGTTTTTTATTTGTACACGTATTTAGATTGATTGATACCCCTTTGTGGTCTGAGAAGCCAAGATCGTGTATATTCGGTTTTAAATGCTTTTTACTAAAATTTATGAATACAAGATCAAGACAAGTCGATGAATGTTTTGTTTCGCGAGTAGCAGAATTAATAATTTGTGTGAAGTTATATTCCGACATTAGATCTAAAAGCAGGTTTGATTTTTTATTTATTTCCAAAATATTTATATTAAAATCCCCTCCAATTATTATTTTACTTTTACCATATTTATTTGTTATTATTCGCAAAATTACTTTAAGCTGGTCATAAAAAATTTCGGTCTCTCTTCCGTTCCAATACACGCTTAATATTATTGCAATCCGGAGGTCACCGGTTCAACTCCGACGCGCACCTATGAGTTTTTCGATTGGAATATTTATGTGCACATACCACGTTCTCAAACGGTGAAAGAAAACATCTTGAGGAAACCGATATGTCCTAGAACTAAAAACTCACATGTGTCAAGTGCACGAAAGGAGCCTCTTTGAGGCGCACTTAAAATCCTTTCACCACACGAGAGAACCAGTGACTCGAATAGAATTTATCTGTTTCCCGAAAATAAACAGACTCCTAATAGTAAATCACAGGAAGATACCCCCCCGATGTACAAACAAGGAAATACATCTCATTTGTGCAGACGAAAGACTCGAAGACTGTTTGATTTTCAGATATGCGACCAGTACAATCTCCACATAGACCTGTCGATACACATGATCTTTGTTATAATCCCGGTACTGATCGCCTGTATGGTGCGAAACCTCAAGTATCTGACCCCTTTTTCCACCATCGCCAACATCATGATGGCCGTCGGCGTCAGCGCCGTGGTCTATGAAGCCACCCAGGACCTACCGCCGCTCAGCTCCAGGGTGTACCTGGCCAAATGGGAACAATTACCCTTGTATTTTGGAACAGCTGTGTATGCATTCGAGGGAATTGGATTGGTGAGTATACACATAGAGCAGTAGAACTCTCGCCAAGTTCGTCCGGGGAAGTACTGCCACCATGCCCTTTTCTGCCGCCAAGCAGTAACGCTTTCGCGTTACTGTGTTCCGGTTTGAAAGGTGTGGTTGCCGGTGAAATTACAGGCACAACATTCCACCTACAGGTCTCAGAGTTATGGGCGCATACGTTGCGACTTGGGTCTTGTCGTACCTAGTAGGGGAGGACCCAAGCCGCATCGCTTGTTATGGGCTGAGGTTACCACTTAACACCAGGTGGGCCGTCAGCTCGTTCTGTAACTGTATTACATTAAAAAAAAAGACACATATCTTACATTACATACGATTGTGAAATAATCGGGGTCTATGTATTATCTATATATATTCAGTCAACAATTTAATAGTTGATAGATGTATAATATTGACTTACAATATGATCTGAATATTGAAATATATAAAATAAAAATATTTTATACGCTTGGTACGCCTTTGTATTCGCGTAATAAACGTGCGCGACAAATACCAGTATTGTGTTTTTGTTAGCGCGCTAAAATTGTTTCTACCTGTAAGGTTGACTGGCAGATATGCATTAAGCCCTCATTTTGTATTGTTTTTTCTGATAGGTATAAAGAAGTAAATTTTATGAAAACCATGCATCTAATAAAGTAAATTACCTTTAAATTTAGTAAATGCATTCTTTTAAATACATCTTTATTTTTTCTTAATCTGTTGAAAAATCGGCTAATAGTCTATGTGGAGTAGGCTTGATAGCGCTTATATTATGTGTATGTCAGTAGTTCGAACAAAAGAGGTCTTTGTTTCAGGTTCTTCCCCTAAAGAACGAGATGAAACGGCCCGAGCTATTCCAGAAGCCTCTGGGAGTGCTTAATGTGGGCATGTTCTTCGTCGGCGGTATCTTTATCACGGTTGGCTTCAGTGGCTACCTCAAGTGGGGAGACGGCGTTATGGGCAGTCTCACTCTTAACTTGAACCCGGGAATGTAAGAGTTCCAACACTTATAGTACAAATTAAAAAATAAAAATGTTATACGACTCAAGTCCTCTCCATCAAAGTATGAGATGACTCAAGTCGCAATGCGTTGCGTCCATCGCCCTGAGACGGGGATGTTACGTCTCATGCGCCTCCAATTTGTGGTTTACATGTTCATAATAGCAGCAGTTACAGCTGTACTTAACTATGTCTTTAAGACAATGGAGCGTCTCATGTGCTTGTTAATAATATATATGTTTATTGTCTCACAAAAAACACATGTCAAATTAAAAGTAAAATACAAATTATAGTGAAAACCAAGTTTTATGAGAGACTATGTTATGTAAGACTATGTAAGAATATGTTATTTCAAGTATGTGGATGCTAGGGTTGCCATTAGACCCGATTGTTACTACGAGCTTTTTTTTTTTATGACTGGACATTATGCTGTTGGCCGCAGATGGCCTTGACAGCGTTTACACGGGCTTTTGTTCCTACGAGCTATTTACTACTTTAAAATAGTTTGTGTAAAAGTTCGAGGATGTTTCGAATCAAAGTATAGAAGTATGATTACTTCTACACGATAAATAATCATATTATAATGTGTTGTTCCAGTTTAAGCAACGTGGTTCAATCGTTGATAGCGCTGGCCATGCTGTTCACATACCCGCTTCAGTTCTACGTACCAGTAGCCATTCTGTGGCCATCGCTGCAGAACAAGCTGACCGGCACCTCGCCCTTGACTAAGGAACTCATGTTCAGAGCAGCATTAGTTCTCGTTACTTGTAAGTACCATTTATTATTAACTTAATTTTTATATTAACTAATAGAAAATGAAAATTCGTAAGACATTTAAAAAAAAAGGCCTGAAGATACAACAATTTTATTTAGTATAGTATAATAAGATAGGGACTTGTCCCATAGACTCGCTCTCACCGCGTGGTAAAACGGAAAATATTTGCCATATTTGAACAAATATATTTTATTTACTTTAACTAATTAAGTTACTGCTTGAAATACATGTTTCTCATATAAAATATCAAACTTAACAAATTCATTTCTAATCATTTAATAAGCCAATACTATATATGTATTTTATTATAATACGTGTGGTGGAAAGTTCGTCTAATTTAGATATCAAAATAGAAAAAATGAAAATAATTACTAAATCTGTCATATTAAAAAAAAACGGTTTAAACAGTTACAGAAAATATTGATTTGTAAGAAAAATTCAAAAAAAAACTCCAACATTGTATTTTTTTTATTTTTTATTCATCTTTCGACATAAATATATGCACTTAAATAATTCAGTAAAACAAAAGTAGAAATAATAATACATAAGAATTTGTGCACTAAAAATGTGTAAAGTAACCTTAGTTACATAAGGCTTAACTCTTAAGTTGTGAAGTGTAAAATTGTGAACGCTGACTTAATTTTTTTTATTCCAGTCGCTCTTGCTGAGTCGATCCCCAGACTGGGGCTGTTCATATCTCTGGTGGGAGCCGTGAGCAGTACGGCCCTGGCGCTGATGTTCCCGCCTATAATAGACTTAGTGCTTGCGTCGCAGCAAGGCACTTTGACGGCGATCAGGCTGGCCAAAGACCTGACCATCGTCATTATCGGCATTTTCGTCTTCGTCACCGGAACTTACGAGAGCATCGCTTCCATCATCAGGGTATTCAAAGAGTAGATTCCCCGGGCATTTCATGCGATGACTGGGTATTATTATTAAGTATTTTTTACTGTAGTAGATATTTAAGGTATATGAAGAAATATTTCATCTGACTGCGTGTTGTTCAATTCTATTATAAATTGTTGAATATATAAAACGATGTGACGTCGTGGGTTTTTGCATTCCTGGAGTACCAATTTTGATTTTCGTTTTATAGTGTTTCGTAATTAGCGTTAGAATTATTCGTAGATCCGTTTTCGTAGCGATGTGTTATTGTTACAAACTATTCATGATATAGGTTTTTGTTATATTTTTATATTATATCAGTTCAACTCTGCTCCATGTATTTTGGTATCAAAGATTAGTTATTATTATATATTCATACTTTTCATAATACATATATTTGTTATAGTAGAAAAGAATTAGTATATTAAAATAAAAAAAACGTAATATAATGTTGATATCAATAAACATAACTACAAATACACTTTCCATACATGCCTTAGATTTAATTATTTGTAATCCATAATTTTACTATAAACAATTTTTTTTAATGTTAAATAGTAGCGGAACGAGCCGACGGCCCACCTTGTGTTAAGTGGTAACCTCTGCTCATAACAACCGATGTAGCTTGGGTCCTCCCCTACTAGGTACGACAAGACCCAAGTCGCATCGTATGCGCCCGTAACTCTGAGACGTGAAGGTGGAATGTCTCATGTGTCTGTAATGTCACCGGCAGAAATGGGCATGGTGGCAGTACTTCCCCGGGCGAACTTGGCGCGAGTTCTGCTGCTCTTATTATTACTATTACATCTTTATGTAGGTTCGAGTAAGTGTATTTTGGATTACATAAAAAATTTTTTTTAATAGATAGATACCTCGCCCCATTGGGACTACGTAATACAATTGGAAATGTGAAACATTCAATTGTGACTTTATTCAGGAAATAAACATATGTTATGGAGCTTTTATAGGCACTCTTACAATTTCCATATGCAAGGCCCGCACTCCGAAGTGATGAGTTCCTTCGGCCTATTCAAACAATTCGTTTAAATACAATATGCATATAAAATTTACAAGTATTAGAACATGTGGACACACAAATAAAAATCATTTATTTCAAAATAACATTTGTGCGGCAATGCTGTACATGTGTAAACAAAAAAAACTTTAACAGTATGTTGCAGGAATTTTAATTTAAATTTTAAGTTTATTTAATAAGTACCTTTTAAAATATTTTAAAAATATTTTTTTGTAATACAGAGATATAACATAATAAGAAAAATCTTGTTTGTTTACATAAAACACCTATCCTTATTAGGTACCTACCTTACTCCTAACATACTGTAATCTCTACTTGTTTTGCTACTCTGTTGCATTTTCAAAGGCGTTAATAATGAGAAAGCTTCTTCAATTCAATATTGGCAGAACGAGCAGATGGCCCACTGTATGGCACCTTATAGCGGTACCCTCAGTTCATAAGTAATCACATCGCAGTGATTGCGCAGGCGCACGCTGGCGGAGTGTCCCCTGTACCTGTAATATACCTCGGATCTAGAGACATCAGTTTTATATAACCCTTTACAGTTTAACTTAGTAAGAGCAGTAGAGCTCACGCCAAGTTCGTAAGGGGAAGTACTACCACCATGCCCATTTTTGCCGCTAAGCAGTAATGCATTCGCGTTACTGTGTTCCGGTTTGAAAGGTGTGGTTGCCGGTGAAATTACAGGCACATGAGATATTCCATCTACACGTCTCTAGAGTTACGGGCGCATACCATGCGACTTGGGTCTTGTCGTACCTAGTAGGGGAGGACACAAGTCGCTTCGGTTGTTATGCGCCGAGGTTACTACTTAACACTTGGTGGGCCGTCGGCTTGTTCCGTAAGTAAATCACATAAAAAAAGTCTGAAGAAACTACTTGAACGATGACTCAGATGGTAGTGAAGTTGGCTTACGATCTGTGTAGGTCGTGGGTTCGAATCTCAAGCTTCCCAGCCAGTTTTCGATCCAGGCGTAACGTGGCGCCCGTGCCGCCGCCAAAGATTACATAATTCATTGTTACTACTAGATAACATCAGGTGACATGTAGTCAAACATAACTCGAAGCGAAAAGACAGTTCATTTTTTTAGCAGACTTAGTTTAGGATGGATACTGAAGGAATTTAAAACTAGTGAATATAATAAAAAATGTATGATGTATTTTTTAATAATTTATTTTCACAAAATTCATCATAAATTACCACAAATTAAATTTAAAAATGACAAAACATTGCTAGTTTATACTACGGACAATTTCATAATTACTAAATCACGCATCAATTTGTTAAATAAAATATAGCTTAACTTTTAGTTCAAAAAGTCCGCTTAATAAATTAAGTACATTTTAAGAATACGAACATATTTTTTTTGTAAATCTGGGACATCACGTTAACTCAATATATTAGAACCAAACGAATTTATGAAATATAAAATGATAAAAACCTGAAATTATCGTAATACAGTTAAATAATTCAAAATCTTTCTTTCTTTCATCACGCACCAATAAGTTAAAGCAAATTGGTTTTATTTTTAGTTAAAATGGGCGCTTGATAAATTAAGTAAATTTTATTAAAATACGACACGACAGCACATTTCTAAAGCTAGGACATCACGTTAACTCGATATGTTAAACAAACTAATATTAAGTTTCTTTTCTTATCAGCAGCACTACAGCAACACAACACATGTCCAATAATATCAAAGTGTGAAGCCACAAACCTTTGTTGCATTTCCAAGACATTTACAATTTAATTAATTACAATTGACTGATATTAATTGGCCTCGCAGCTCGGTTGGTTAGTAAGTCTGCCTTCTGAGCTAGGTCGTGGGTTCGATTCCCACCCAGGACAAATATTTTGTGTGACAAATATAGATGTTTGTTCTGTGTCTGGGTGTTAATATGTATTATATGTATGTATGTAAGTATTTACAAAAAAAAACAGTTGTCTGGTTCCCATGACACAAGCTATGCTTAGCTTACTTTGGGGCTAGATGGCGCTGTGTGAAATGTCCACCAATATTATTATTCTTAAAATTGATGCCATTATGCTTATAATGACTATGTGCTTTAAATTTATCACAGAATTTCTATCTCTCTTACTTCCAGGCTATTCTCGACATTTTTATATTTATGTAAAGACACGGAG
This sequence comes from Chesias legatella, assembly GCA_947359385.1. Classification (NCBI taxonomy): domain Eukaryota; kingdom Metazoa; phylum Arthropoda; class Insecta; order Lepidoptera; family Geometridae; genus Chesias; species Chesias legatella. The sequence goes on along the minus strand of OX375762.1, from coordinate 14,019,574 downwards.
AGAGTAGGATTTTTCAATAAATAACATAATGTTTATGTTGTTTTAGTATTATCAGTGTATGAAACACGTATTGAAATTCAAATTCCAAATCCGCTTGGACCCGCTTGGTTAGTGATTAAACTTAAATGAGCTCAGCTCCTAATATCTCTGATTCACAACATACAGAGAAACTTAATGGCATTCTATCACCGATCAATATCAAGCATATTGAAAATAATATTGACAATATAAATTATTAAAAATTCATACAAAAGTAGCTTTGTTTAACTTAAACTTAAATCTAGTGTCTAATTTAAACCAACGATTCAAAAGTTCAGTAGGCTACGGTGCGATTGTAAATAACTCAGTTTACAAATACATTAAGGATATGTCAGAACCAATATTATTTTTTTATTTACTGCATGAAAATACCTGTACACGACAAAGAAAAAAAAGGTAATACAACTTCTTATACTACTTGGATAAACACGCGAGCACAGAGCATGTTTTATCATATCAAAATATTCAGACATCAATCGAGTAAATTAATATTTAATTTAGGAATGTGAACAACGAAAATCTAGAGATTTTTAATAAAAAGTTAGCTATATACTAATTACTTAATGGTTATTTGTTATTTAAATAAATTAACGTTATATTAAGTACCATAAACTAGATACCTTTTTTACTTGTCGCGTAGCAAACGTACTCTGTACCGATATAAGTACACAATTAATTAGTTGTAATACTGTTTACGCTTACATCCTAAAAGCGAGTCACGGAAGTACCACAGAAGCCTCTTCCAGTAATACGAGTCACAAGTTAATTTGTAATAACTAGGCATAATACTATGTTGATCTTCGGAATTTCTCAACTAATACTTATAATAATCCAAGTGCGAATCGATATAGTTTTGAATAAATATTTATAATTTTTTGTACATTTCAACAATGGTTTGTTTTTTCCAATCACGTTTATTTATCATATCACACTTCACTTTACTCATAATTAATAGTATTTTTTTTCCAAAATGTCGGATTGTTGGCACTGATTTAGAACTCTTTCTCATTGCTCTCTTTTCGCATTTTTTCCAAGAATTAATGTAATTTTACTTTATGTTACCAGTCAATACAGCTTAATGGATAAATGATTAACATACTGGGAACACACACACACACACACACACGTACGCGCGCGCACGAACACAAAATATCTGTTATAAGAGCCAGTACTAATTTCAATGTTGAAATAATATATTCTTTTACTAATACAGGATACATGTGAAATAAACGTGTTATATATGATATAATTACGCAATACACACTTATAATGCAATAATTGTACAGGGTAATGCACAAAACGCGTGAATGCCATTCTTTATATTATATACACAGAAACACATAACAGTGTTATATTATGAAATATATATTTTAATAATTAATAGAAGTATAAGTAATATAGCAGTAATAAGTATATAGAAGTGTAAGTGGATAATTCATAAGCTATATACTCACTAATATCGCTACTATTGCTAAATTTAACTACTTTATACAAATACTTAATAATATTACTACCAGTTCTGTAAATTCTGTTATTCAGTTTATAATACCACACAGTACTCGTAATTTTAGTGAATCAAAATCGAACATGAAATCCGGTTATTATTTTACTGTATATTTATATTGCTTTCTTAAATTTCATAAATACAAATGCGGTGCTCCAAGTTCCAGAGTATTCGTAAGTTTTTGTAGATATTTTATAATCGTTTATTTTTTTAGTTATATTAATTTCGTATCTATACAAATAAATTAAATTGGAGTGTCTGTTTGTAATATTAAAATAACCACTTTTTACTAAGTGCATATGGATGTATACACGGTACATATACCAAAACAACATTTTTTACAATTTTTGTCTGTCTGTCTGTTTGTTCCCTGAAATGAGTGGACCGATTTTGACAGGACTTTCACTGGCAGATAGCTGATGTAACAAGGAGTAACTTAGGCTACTTTTCCGAGGGGTAAAATAGGGGTGCGTGATAAAACCGAATTCCACGAGGACGAAATCACGGGCAACAGCTACTACAATACAACACATACACACAATGCAACTACAAATACAAACTCACTACAAAAACAGGTGAAATGCAAGTGAAATAGTACATTCAATACCGTATACCATATACAAACTCACTGGAATGGAACGTTTAATAACACAGGCAGACGCAGCAAATTGACTGAACGCCAAGAAAACGCAGGAACCATTCATACCACATTTTAATTTATTTGAAAATGCTTTTTCACTCCGGAAACTATCGAATTTCTACCTTCAACTAAGCATTTATTGTAAATGCACATTCGATATAAATCAGAGTTCCGTACTTAATGAATGCAATTTTGTAATTATGTAAAGTGATAAATTTCAGGCGGCACTAAGTTGACTGATCTGGTCACAAATATAAAACTGACCATGACTTCGATATTTATATATATAATACAAAGTATGATATTTTGTCCGACAAATCAGATCATTTTGGTTTTTATTTGGTTTCGCTTAATCAGACAGATATGATATTAGGTTGTCTAAATTGATTTTAGTTTAGCTGGATGCCAACTGAAACTCTGTGCCGGTTACGACGAAAGAACATTTTTGGTAGATGTCTGTTGGTCTGAGTACGTTTTCAAAAAACCTACTCAAGCAATTAGATAGAGAAAAAAACATAAAAGGTAATTTCATCTCGCTGTTTCGTAATAGTACATTACGATACGCGTGACCTAAGTTGCCTATTACTGCATGGCGTGAAGTTAGCGCCCGAGCGGAGCGAGGGTGCTAAACGCCGTGCAGTAATAGACAACTTAGGCCACAAGTATCGTATACTATTTTATAGCAAGTGTGACATAAACCCGCCCCGGACGCGGGCAAGAGGGGGGGGTTCGGGGTCAGTCCCCCGAGGGATGCGATTAGTGTTTTGAAAGTAATAAGAAATGAATTATAGCTGACCGTTTCTCCTTGTTTTGGCTGTCACTGAAAATCCCATTGTCAAATGGAAAAATGTCAATTGTCATTTGTTTGCTGTGAGTTTTTAAGCTCGAAATGACATTTAAATAATAATAATAATAATAATCAGCATTTATTTCAGACTATTTTTGTCCATATGAGGTTAGTAGTACAATGAATTGAATGGTTAGTTTAAAATACAATATACAACAAAAAATAATGTGTTTCCTTTTATTTTGTCTACATGAGTGAAGTTGGTCAATTCATTTACACACCGTGCAGAAATAGGCAACTTAGGTCACGGAACAGCGAGCGTAAAGTGCGGGTTTAGGTCACACTGTGCTTAAAGAAATATTTAGAAATAGAAAAATCTTAATTTTTGTGTTACATCTAAACAAATAAATAAAATTGGAGTGATTTATACACGACACATATACCATAACAACATTTTTTTCAATTTTTGTCTGTCTGTCTGTCTGTTTGTTCCGGTTAATCTCTGAAATGGCTGGACCGATTTTGACGGGACTTTCACTGGCAGATAGCTAATGTAACAAGGAGTAACTTAGGCTACTTTTTCGAGGGGTAAAATAGGGGTGCGTGATAAAACCGAATTCCACGCGGACGAAGTCGCGGGCAACAGCTAGTATGAAATAAAAGAAAATGTGGTTTGGTAACAACAAAAAGGTTACCACTCAGTGTGTGCTGCTATAAGCGGTGTGGCCGATTAGCGCTGGTTTTCTGCGGCACCAGTGTGTATGTGCATGCGAAAGTGTTATTTAGATATATTATGTAGAGTCTTCTTCTTCTTCGAGTCACCGGTTCTGTCGAACCAGTGTGGTGAAAGGATTGTAAGTGCGCCTCAAAGAGGCTCCTTTCGTGCACTTGACACATGTCTCCGAATTTTTAGTTCTAGGACATGTCGGTTTCCTCACGATGTTTTCCTTCACCGTTTTGAGAACGTGGTATTGCGCACATAAATCTTTCAATCGGAAAACTCATAGGTGCACGTCGGGATTTGAACCGGCGACCTCCGGATTGAAACTCGGGGGTCAGTACCGCTAGACCACCACGCTCTATGTAGAGTGTGAAATATACACTCTACATAATATAAAACTTAAAAACTGAATTTACGTGTTAGGGGTTTGATATAAACTTGTCAATTTTAGAATTGAAGTGTTTATATTTAGTTTTTACTTCCTTCAACATCTGTTTTCTGTACGTTTATATATAATCCGTTATTAGATGTAAGAACTAGTAAGTAAATATCACATAATGTTTTTAAGTTAAGTGGATTTTTTGAAATTATAAATTTCAAGAAATATTTTACAATACTACTTACTACTTATAATAAAACAGCTCCAATTCTGTATATTGAAGATATTTTGAAATTTTTTTTGGGTTGCACTCTATTATCGATACTGATGTCAAAACTGTACTTTTTTATTTTTGTATGTCTGTCTGTTTTCACATCACGCCGAACTACTGAATAGATTGAATTGATTATAATTATTGAACACAAAGAACTAAAACGAAACTTGGCGTAATTTGAGTGCATACTACGAGGTAGGTAAAGGGATACTTTTTATCCCGAAATTCAGAATGGTCTCCTTGAAATAGGGGATGAAAGTTTGTATAGATATACGTTTGTACCGATCATTTCTCAAGTAATTATGATAAGTTTTGGTATAGAGACAAATTGGACCTTGGAGAAGGACAAGGGTTAGGTTAGGTTAGGTTAGTTTAGGTGAAAATATAACTTGAAAGGGGTGAAATGGGGGATGAAAAATTGCATGGGGAAATATTCTTTTCTCAATTAATAATGATGAATTTTGGTAAAAAAGATAGATTGGACCTAGGAGAAGGACATAGGCTACGTTTAGTTGCGAAAATAAAACTTGAAAGTAGAGAAATAGGGGATGAAAATTTGTATGGGGAATCAATCATTTCTCAAATGATTTTGATGAATTTTGGTAAACAGATAGATTGGACCTTGGAAAAGGACATAGGCTACTATTTGTAGCGAAAATAAAACTGTGAAATATATGAAAATGAAAATATATATGTGGAACTAATTATTTTTCAAGAATAATTTATGAATGATATGAAAAATATGAAAAATTTATGAAAGGGGGTACACAGAGATAGATTGGACCTTGGAGAAGGATATAAGCCACTTGTAGCGAAAATAATACTTTAAGGGTGTGAAATAGGGGATGAATTTTTTGATGTGGAAACTATAATTCCCTAAGTAAATTGGATGAATTTTGGTACAGATAGTTTATACCTTAGAGGAAATATGAATTGAATTTGGAAGGTTGATTAGGATTGATTATAGCTAATCAAAATGTTATAAAAGAAATATTCAAATCGGCAAAGCTCTTTTTGAGTTTTTAACAAACAGAGATTGTAAGTGAAATAAAGTTTGCCGGGTCAGCTAGATCAAAATATGTGTTAATGCCAAAAAAATTAGATATCAAAAGCAACAATCGACCAAAATCGTGGAACTTCAAAAGAAACAAGGTGTTTATGAATAAAAATAAGGTTATAAACTTTAGGCCAGGTATAGGCATTATAGGCATATAGGCATTTTATATTGCTGATTATATGAAAATAAAATCCACCTATTTATAACTTTTAAACTAAAAAATCATACGAATATTATATGCGCGAAAGCGTTTCAGTAATTATCACTTGGCAGTGGTTTTCGACAATTTCTTTGAAGAAGTAAAACTTTCAGCCGATACTTTTTGACTATTACTCTGAGCTTTTAACACGCAATAAATTCTTATCCAATGGATTAAGTGCTATTTAAAAAACCAGGGTACTTGAATACAGGGTGACCGTATAATGTTGAACAAATGTATTTATTTTTAGTAGCTCTATACTAATTTCCGCGTAACTGACTGAATTTAATGAGGGTGAAGCCGCGGGCACAACTGGTATATAATAAATTTTGTACAAAACGAGAGGTATAAGCTGATAAGTTTAGTAATAGGCTTTAGACTAAAAATCATATCGGGGTGAACAAAATCGCCCAGTATTGCTAAATTTATTACTTTCAATAATGATGGACTCTACCACGATTACCGGGCAGTCGATGTCATGCGCGAAATTTCGGGATGATAAGACGTAGGGGGTTCAAATCTCGCCCAAATTTAATTATTATTATTGTGGATTTAAATTAACTATTAAGGACTTATGTGCTGAATTTCAATTTTAAGTTTCAGCCACGCCTGGTACCAAATGTTACTGGATCGAGTTTATTTTATACTGTAGAGTTTTTGTATCTGATGAAATAATTTTATAGTATTATGTTTTAAAGTTATACTCGGTAAGGCCGATTGTTACTGAAATACACTGTATGAATGAGCAATTTTTTTTCAAATTTCAATTTCTTGTTAAATTTTATAATAAACGTAACATTTGCAGAGAACCAATGCGGTCCTGATAGAAGCAAGAGCTTGCAATGGAATGTGATCTGTTCTATGTAATTAATGAAAACAAATTTTGAAACTAGTACGCTTCCCGACAAAAAACTCAATGTATATAAAAACAAAATGCTTTGTTAACATTTTGGGTACTGAAACTACAATAAATGAATTATACAGTTTTTGGAATTAAAATACTACAATGACTCAGAAAATCAAAATAATTTACGAATCTGAGACAATCTCTCAAAATCTAAATTTGAATGATATTTTTTTAATTTTTTTTAGGACATGCAATAAAGCGCCATCTAGCCCCAAAAGCAAGCTAATCATAGCTTGCTCATGGGAACCAGAAAACTGATATACTACTTATATACTTTTTCAATAAATACATACATATAATACATATTAACACACAGACTACCAAGCTATTAGAAATTTAACATGCGACGAAAAACTGAAAATCTTATATAAACGGGCGTTATTTAACATTAAAGTTATATTATAAATTCTAATGTTGTGAGCTATCGCAAATACACAATTTTGTGTTGCATTTGCTAAATCTAAAGATAAATTAACACACTACCATATCTTTCATACAAAATTTCAAATAAAAAGGATAGATAAAAGTAGTATTTAAATTTGAAAAAGTTTACACGAACTATTAATTTAAGAACTGAATTTGCAACTACACTGTTATTATGAAATTTTACTACTTTACATTTGACGTTACAAATACTATATATAATATACTAAATCGCTGAAAAATTCCGAAGCACACAACATATTAATAATACATATTAAAAAAAAATAAGGATTTTTTTATTTATCCCTTTGTTTTGCTTTGTTTAGCCGATTCGCTGACGTGCGATTTTGTTAAGACATGCAAATTTTTAGACAACATTACGGCTTTATTTTTTTTTTCACTTTCATGGAAATACTTTTGGGGTCTGTATACTTTTATACCCTTCGCTCGGTTTAGGGTAAAATTATTTCATATAGACCAAATCTCTAACATTTAGTAATACTATGACGCTACGGTTGGTACCGACCCTTTACCGGAAAAGGCTCACTGAGGTGTTTCCCGTACCTATGAACGAAACAACGAGCGAAACGAAACCTTATCCTCAATATAGGAAACTAACATATTAAGTAGTTACTACGGGCACTAATCGAGTATTATACACTGAGAATATTTCATACTTCTTTACTTAATATTAATTAATACCAAAATCACTGTGTGGTTCCACATGCTAACCATATAATACTGTTTATTAAAATAATTACGAACTAAAGTTTTTTTTTTGATCGCTGAACTCGCTCCTTTTACAGACAAATTAAACCTGAGATATACAACCAAAGAGATCCCTATACGATTAGACGATCAATTAATAATCTGTAGCTGACTGTTACGTTTAAACTTCCTATATTTAAAGATATGTTCGTCAAAAGGACTCACATTAAATCTCACTGTATATGCTTCAGTACAATTTCGTTGATCAGAAAGAAACATATCGAAATACCAGCGAAGATCCATTGTTAAACAAATAAAAAGCGAAAAAATTGGACAAAACCGGATGTTAATTTAAATCACACGTCTTTGATCCGGTTATAAGGGAAAATATCTGATGCTCAACCGGACACGCCCCAAGACAACCACCGGCGTAGTCCTATTAACTGCATCATATTCAAAAACATAAAGAAACAGGAGTTGGTGAACGACGCCCAGTGGGTGAACGACGCCCAATTGGTGAAAGACGCCCAATTGGTGAACGACGCCCAATGGGTGAACGACGCCCAGTGGGTGAACGCCGCTCAGTGGGTGAACGAAGCCCAGTGGGTGAACGCCGCCCAGTGGGTGAACGACGCCCAGTGGGTGAACGACGCCCAATGGGTGAACGACGCCCAGTGGGTGACATGGAATCTAATACTGAACCAGCTGTCTACCGCCAGATGATCGCGACGTTGGGATCTTCCTCGATGATCTGATCGAGTGTGGGCAAATCAACGCGGGCCAGGCAACATATCTGAAACATAAAGGACATGATGTGACCACAATACAGACACTTACAACACTTATAGCTAATAGCTTAAGCTAATTTAAGTAGCATAAGACAATATGTACGTTAAGACACAGAACTGTGTCCCGGGCCACAAGCTCACGCTTCTCCAGGCCACAGGGACTCAAATTTATTTATGTATATTCACAATCTATGTCACGATTAAAAAAAAACTACGGTGTTCTTGAATACGTAATAGGAGCCTTCATTTGTAATTATTCTGCATTTTAAAATTTTTTTTATATAATACAGTTACAGAAAGAGCTGACGGCCCACCTGGTGTTAGTGGTAACCTCAGCCCATAACAAGCGATGCGGCTTGGGTCCTCCCCTACTAGGTACGACAAGGCCCAAGTCGCAACGTATGCGCCCGTAACTCTGAGACGTGTAGGTGGAATGTCTCGTGTGCCTGTAATTTCACCGGCAACCACACCTTTCAAACCGGAACACAGTAACGCGAATGCGTCTCTGCTTGGCGGCAGAAATGGGCATGGTGGCAGTACTTCCCTGGACGAACTTGGCGAGAGTTCTACTGCTCTTGAACTTTAACTAATTAATCTAACATTGATTACGTACAGACAGTAAGAACTCATTTGTGATTACATATTAAATATAATTGGTTAATACGTATTAATTATGATTAAATAAATTCAATTTCAGCCGTTATATTATTTTGCTGTCGTTGCGGGTGGAGGGGAACAGTTACATAATCAGGTGGGCCATCACCTCACGTACTTAAGTAGTTGCCACGTACCTCATCCGTGCAGTGAAGGCCGGTGAATAACCGCCGGATACCGAGCAGTGAGTAGCCATTAGTGCGCACCGGACTCCGCGTGTACACTGGGTATCTGCGGGGCAAACACTGCTTGTACATACACGAAAGGAGCCTCCTTGAGGCGCACTTATCAGCATCCTGGTTCGAGAGAACTAGACACGACTAGTAGATCTATATGTACCATAGGACTATTATTATCTTACTATTTTAGGCTGATCCACAGCTCAGTTGGTAGTAACACTGTCGTGGGTTCGATTCCCACACAAACATTTGTGTGAAGAACATAATCATTATTATTTTACTGCGTCTGGGTGTTAATATATAATTATTATATCAGTTATCTAGTTCTCACAATTCAAGCTATGCTTAGTTTGGTACTAGATAGCACTGCGTGAAATGTCCACCGATATTATCAAGTTTCATTGTAAACTAATAGATCGTATGTGTATCGGCCACTGACAATTGAAATGGTAAAACGAATCCCTCCTGCAGGGGCTTTTTGCCTGTTATTCTCCAAGGAGCGATGAACTGAACGATAACTACGCGTGACCTTATGAATATCACTTATATTGACGTATATTGAGTTACAGTTACCTCTTGAGACATCGGACAAGGTCATGCACCAGCGCGAAGACGACCAGACGTCGGATATCGAACCCGGGCCCCGGCGAGTTGGTGTACCGCTCGCACACAGCACGCAGCGTCGTACCCTGCTGCAGAGCGGATACCGCCCTCAACACATCGGGCAGGCGAGGCTGGAAACGTAACATTCTATACGTTTTTTTCGAACAATCGATAGCTCAGCTGGTAGTAACTCTAGGCCTTCTGTGTAGGTCGTGGGTTCGATTTCCACCCTAAATAAACCCAAGTATGACGAACATGTTTGGACTGTGTCTGGGTGTTAAATACGTATGTATGTACAAAAAAAAAAAGGATTTGAATTTTCTACCACTTGTGTGGCTCCTAGAGTCTGCTTTGCTTCGTTTGGGACTAGATAGCGCTGTGTGAAAGGTCGATCAATATTTAATTTAAATATCTTTTTTTTACTACGTGCTCTTTACGGACTGGCCACATCTAGCATGGGTGTGGCCAGTGCCAAGAAACAAATAGAAAGTGAAGAATTATTTTGTATGAACATAATAGTTCATACAAAATAATCCTTCTCTTCTTCTCTTCTTAATCCGTCTCTTGTTTCCGGGTAACATTTGTTTTTGTCTTGTTTTTATTATTACGTGGTCAAGCGTAGGGCTTGCAACGTGACCTCGACGCATGCGCAAATCGCAGCTCGCGTAGCCAACCTAATAATACCAATTATAAAACGTTCAACATGAGGGGAGATTTGACCTTGCAATATTCTAGTACATACATGGGTCTCGCACCGCTTCCCTTAACAGAGGGATGTTATATTTGCGAAGCGTTTTGCACCTTTATTTTGGTCAGGGCGAGAGTCAATAATATATAAGATAAATAATATAATTGTCCACCATTGTTATTATTATAAAATAAGAGGTTTACAATTCACAGTCAGATTTGATCGTCGCATCTGTGTTCAGATATCGATGTATGTGTATAAAGTTCAAAATACATGTTTATAAAGAGCGAAAGAGAGAGAGAGAGATTGGTTTAGAAAATTATTCTATAGAGACAATTATATCCGTCTGTGTTTTCCCTTTACCAGATTCAAGATGATATGATTAAAAATAGAAATTAAAAAAATAAAGTTGGCAATTTTTACCTAATAAATCATTTTGTTCCTAATACATAAATTAATCTATTATATTAAATAGAGTAAAACAATTCTTTTTTTATAACTTCGATTATTCGGCCAATTTAGTTCAATAGTTTAACAGTGAAGAAATAACAAACAAAGAAAAATCCAAGTTTGAAATGTAAGTGTTGTTAAAGTCAAAAACATTATTTCCATAGAATTCATAAAGAAATGGCTTGGAAACCTCAATATTCAAAACATAAGGTCACGCGTAATTATCGATAAGTTTGATGCCTGTTCAAACCCTATCCGACCCTCCATGGGGACGAACAGACAAGAAACCCCTAATGGAGGGATTCCTTTTTTTTCGCGAAAAAAAATATAATAATAATATAAATAATAATGTGCCAAACTACTTAATATAATACACATACTATAATACTATACCTATTATTATGTCTAAGATAATCACGAAGCATAATCATGGATTGATTAATTACGCATTATCAATATTATAGAGCATTAAATTCGAGTCATAAAATGATATTAATAATCCTGGAATACTAGGAGTTAATATTCTAATGGATTCATTAGTAAACACAAAAACTTAAAACAATTACAAACACTATATTCTCTTCAACATTAACGCTGGAATGAATCCACCTTATAACACAAAAATAGACTTAAAAGTTTTTATATCTGATGCTGTCAAAAAAAATTAAAATCAGACCGGTGGGAATGATTTACCTGTAATCTTATGATGGGATGTATGAGAAGCGACACTGGACACCTCCCGTGACGACACACGCAAGAATGAACGAGCGAAGAGGGGCGCGTAGCATTTATACTCGCGCCGTTCGTGTACGGCGCGAGTACCAACATTGAAACTTCACCCGTGCGCAAACCGTCACAGGGGGCCATACACACTCAAGGTCAGCACACAATTCACCCTTCTGTTATTCAAAATCAAAGTACTCAAATCGCGACGAACAAAAGATCTCCCCCTATGTAAAATTTTAAAAGGATCCTTTGATGTTGACTCAACAGAGTATCGAGAGCTTTAATCCTGTGCAAAATTGCGGCAAATAAATATGGACAATGGGTAACCTAAAGGAGCAGTTCCAACTAAATACATTCAAATAAATTGTAAAGATAACGCTTTACATCAATCAGATTGTCTGTCAGCTGTCTGTCTGTCTGTGAACCAAACCCGATAGGACCGGTTTCTGCAGCCTCCACAAATGTGCTACGCATAATTCTGCTGCAAATTACAAAATTCAGCTGCGCACGCTTATACGGATACAAACGACGGACCTATTAGTAAAAGGGTGTGGGAGGGGGTGGCTTTTATATCTGGTTCCTTTCAGACACTCAAAACAGGTAAAATTAGATAGATCATAAACATTTATCACTATGTTAACAAGTTAATTGGGAAAAAGTCACCAACCATGGATTAGACTGTTTTTTTTTAATGTTGTTTTTTGTTTTTTGGTTTTTTGATGTTGAACCTGTGTTGTGAATTATCCGAACCCAAACTGAAAAAAAAAGAACTCCTAGACAATGTCAGGTCGGCAATTTGGCCAATTTTGAATTTCTTGAAAACAGGGAGAGAGAAAGGGAGAGTACATTGAAAAGTACAAAATAATTGTGTAATGTGACGCCCCACATTGAGAGCGTGGTGGTCTAGCGGTAATGACCCCCGAGTTTCAATCCGGAGGTCGCCGGTTCAAACCCGACGTGCACCTATGAGTTTTTCAAATGAAAGATTTATGTGCGCAATACCACGTTCTCAAAACGGTGAAGGAAAACATCGTGAGGAAACCGACATGTCCTAGAACTAGTTATTCGAAGACATGTGTCAAGTGCAAGAAAGGAGCCTCTTTGAGGCGCACTTTAATGCCTTTCACCACACTGGTTCGAGAGAATCAGTGACTCGAATAGAGAGAGAGAGAGACCCCCCACATTCCTCATCATGACACAAACATTTGCCTTCCCTGGAGTGTTGTAGCTAGGATAGGCAGTACTACTAGCATCTTAGCGACCGCTTAAGTCTTTGCAAAATTTTAGACATCAGACCTAGTTTCAGAGAAATCCTGATAAAGAGTCAGTCCTTTTATCGTTAATATATTACTAGCCGTTAGCCACATTTAAGTTGAAACTATCACTCACAAGTCACCTTTTTTTTAATAACTGATTTTTTGACCCTCCCGCGATTTGCTCCCATGTAATTACATCTTGTACCTATTACAGAGAGCGTGTTGGCCTAGATGTAAAGACACGCGGCCAAATCGCAACGCGGATATTTTATGACGTAATAACAAGACATTTGTGTGAATAATAATGGCGCTGGTCACCCCATCGTGCTAATTGCGTGCAGATGTGAGCCGCACAAAAGCCGGGCGGAAGGGGAGTGACCAAATCCTGCAACGTACTGCAATAGCACCGGACAAACCGGACTCCACACTACCAACACAAACATATATAATAACTAGCTGTTGCCCGCGACTTCGTCCGCGGGGAATTCGGTTTTATAACGCACCCCAATTTTACCCCTCGGAAAAGTAGTGTTACATCAGCTATCTGCCAGTGAAAGTCCCGTCAAAATCGGTCCAGGCATTTCAGAGATTAGCCGGAACAAACAGACAGACAGACAAAAATATAAAAAAAAATGTTGTTTTTTTATATGTATCGTGTATACATCCATATGCACTTAGTAAAAAGCGGTTATTTTGATATTACAAACAGACACTCCAATTTTATTTATTTGTAATAATATTGGTGGACATTACACACAGCGCCATCTAGCCCCAAAGTAAGCTAAACATAGCTTGTATCATGGGAACCAGACAAATGATATACATACTTATATACTTTTTTGTATATATATATACATATTAACACCCAGACACAGACCAAACATTTATATTCGTCACACAAATGTTTGTAAGGATTGGGAATCGAACCCACGACCTATAGCTTAGAAGGCAGAGTTGCTACCAACTGAGCTGAGGCCAGTCAGGTCAGACAACTGATGTGTAGTTATAGGAATACTTCTATTGAAGTATTGATATAGATTGGCTTTTAGTTCGTCCGGGGAAGTACTGTCACCACGCCCATTTCTGCCGCCAAGCAGTAACGCATTCGTATTACTGTGTTCCGGTTTGAAAGGTGTGGTTTACGGTGAAATTACAGGCACACGAGACATTCCACCTTCCCGTCTCAGAGTTACGGACGCATACGATGCGACTTGGGTCTTGTCGTACCTAGTAAGGGAGCGAAGTCGCATCAGTTATGGGCAGAGGTTACCACTTAACACCAGGTGGGCCGTCGGCTCTTTCCGTAACTGTATAACATAAAAATACCAATAACTTATGTGTAGTTATCGGAATACTTCAATATGATGATGATGTCTGAATAGATTTCTGCCATGGCGACTCTATCTGTCCGGGGACCGGCATATAGGCGCGTGTAGGCACCCAATAGGCGCTACTAACCTTGTCTGCGGCGTCAGCGCTGTGGCTGATATAGTTTAAGCAAGCTCGCTGCAGACTGTGATCGGAGAACAGTCGGGAGAGGTTCGGAGTCGCGCGGTACATGTTACTGAATTTCAACACCGGGATCAGTATCACCTGAAATGTAGAATAAATGTCTGGTGAAGTCACAGACCAAATGTGACGCGGACGGCAAAGTATATAGGGTGATTCACTGGCTTCACAGCTCAGTTGGTAGTAACAATGCCATCTACGCTGTATGTCGTGGGTTCGATTTCCAACCAGGGCAGGTCTTCCCCACGGAGGGTCGGATAGGGTTTGAACAGGCGTCAAACTTAGCGATTAGTACGCGTGACCTTATGTTTTGAATAATATTGACGTTTCCAAGTCATTTCTTTATGAATTCTATGGAAATAAAAGTTTTGACTTTGACTTTGACGGAAGCAGAGTATATACACAGGGTGATTCACTGGCCTCACAGCTCAGTAACCTTACCTACTACCCTGTAGGTCATGGGTTCGATTCCCAACCAGGACAAATATTTGTATGACGATTATACATGTTTCTTCTGTGTCTGGGTATCAATATGTATTTACAAAAACAAAGTATATAAATATTACTTATATCAGTTGTCTGGTTCCTATGATAGAAGCTATGCTTAGTTTATTTTCTCTGGGGCTTTGTGAAAGATCCACCAATATTTATTTATTTATTATTATTTATTCACTTACCACGCCATAGTACATCAGGTTCTGAATACACGACTTCACCAGTGTCTTCTCGACGTTGCCGTCAGTTGCTATTTTTGAGACGTGATTGTATCCATTTATGAAAGGCAGGAGCTGAATGAGAAAATATAACAAAAAATTAAAAATTAAATCAAAATATCAAATACACTTCCTGTGTCGCAGGGATTCATAGACGAAGGCGACCACATTATTTATTTGAGTAAATAATTATTATACTTATATATGTAATACATAATTTGGAAGACGCGTTGTCACGAAGTCATATTTAATTGCAGCGAACAACTTTGCAGTGCTCTTCGCTGCGTGAAGAACTAACACCGTAGGAACCCATTTCCGGCTCAGTTCAGCCCATAAGGAGTCACTTTGTACGGCCCATAGTGGATCATAAACGTTCTGCTTACATGAGGTAGGTAAGTTACACCGACCAGGATTCCCACTGGAGTCCGCTTGGAGTGGAGTGGTCTCAAGGCAACGTGCCAGCACCAGAGCGTTCCATTGGAGATAACAGGCAACAATGACAGGCCTCATGGCTCAGTTGGTAGTAACCCTTTGCGCTGTAGGTCATGGGTTCGATCCCCACCCAGGACAAACATTTGTGTGACGAGCATTGATGTTTGTTCTGTGTCTGAGTGTTAGTATGTATTTACAAAAGAAAACTATATAAGTATGTATATCAGTTGTCTGGTTCCCATCATACAAGCTATGCTTAGCTTACTTTGGGGCTAGATGGCGATGTGTGAAATGTCCACAAATATTTAATTTAATAACGGAGTTCCTCGCATGCGCAGAGGTCGGCCATGGTGTTTTTTTTTTTTAATGAAATACAGTTACTTAACGAGCCGACGGCCCACCTGGTGTTAAGTGGTAACCTCGGCCCATAACAACTGCTGCGACTTCGGTCCTCCCTTACTAGGTACGACAAGACCCAAGTCGCATCGTATGCGTCCGTAACTCTGAGACGTGTAGGTGGAATGTCTCATGTGCCTGTTACCACACCTTTCAAGCCGGAACACAGTAATGCGAATCCTTCACTGCTTGGCGGCAAAAATGGGCATGATGGCTGTACTTCCCCGGACGAACTTGGCGAGGATTCTACTGCTCTTAAAAAAAAGCTTACTTTGGGGCTAGATGGCGCTGTGTGAAATGTCCACAAATATTTAATTTAACAACGGAGTTCCTCGCATGCGCAGAGGTCGGCCATGGTGTTATTTTGCCTCAAAGCAGTGGTTTAAAGGTTTATTAACATTGTAAATAAGCTAAGGTGTATCGACCTGTCGCGTGGTTAGATCCCAATCGGCATCAATGTCGATCTCGAAGGAGTCATCGTGCGCGTGGAGATTTTCCTGACTGTCGTCTAGTTCGTCGGTGTCGGGTTGCGCGATCGCGCGGGACTTCCTTGGCACCGGCAGCCCCACGGACGACACCAGCACCGGTACATCGTGGTCGTTCACCGGCGAGGGGTCCTTGCGCACCTCAAGCACCTTGAGATGCATCACTGTGTCGCCTTCTGCACATATTAACTGGTACTACTAGAACCAGACAACTGATGTACAATATGCAATGCGACTTGAGCCATCTCGTCACTCTGATGGAGAGGACTTGAGTCGTATTGACTGGCCTCATAGCTCAGTTGGTTAGTAACCCTACCTTCTGCGCTGTAGGTCGTGGGTTCGACTCCCCACTCAGGACAAACATTTATGTGACATTTGTAACATTGATGTTTGTTCTGTGTCTGGGTGTTAATATGTATTATATGTATGTCTTTACAAAAGAAAAGTATATATGTATTATATCAGTTGTCTGGTACCCATGATACAAGCTATGCTTAGCTTACTTTGGGGCTAGATGGCGCTGTGTGAAATATCCACCATTATTATTATTATTATATTATTGCTGTTGTTTGTGGGCGGCGGTTACAACTTAACATCAGGTGGGGCGTAAGCTCGTTCTGTCACCTACATGACATAAAAGAAGAAAAAATATATTTGTATACTTTTTTGTAAATACATACATATAATACATATCAACACCCAGACACAGAACAAACGTTCGTCACACAAATGTTTGTTCTGGGTGGGAATCGAACCCACGACCTACACAGCAGAGGCAGGGTTACCACCAACTGACCTATGAGTCGTTGTGTTTGGTTCGGTCGCACCTACCCAGCCTATAATGTAGTATTTGCCCCAAAACGACGATGTAGTACTCAAGACGTTTTATTTGAACGTAAAAGCACAAATTAATTGTAAGATTAAAACCCACGACCCGCAAATCCGGTGTCGACAGTACTACCAGTACTACCTCAACTGTCCTCAATTACGTTACGTATGATTTCCAAAATAATACAAGCAACAGCAGCAATATATAACAGCACAGCAATTATAGCGTTCGAAAGAGAAATACATAACAAATATTGCTGCGGCAGTAAAGCTTTTGCGTTTGAAATTTTTTCGCCTTTTAGTACATTATTTTAAGCGAGCATACAAGGTTGCTGAACCATTGAAATTCCATACACAATCATCGGTTCCGATTCTGTCGTACAATCGACTGTGTGTTATTTATTTATGGAAGAAAAAGCTCTGCTATTTATAATAATCCACTTAACAATACACATAAGGCCAACAAGTCGCAAAACTATAATTAGATTAGTTATGTTGCAATCATAAGTACAAACATACATAGTCTACATATATACTTTAAAGTTGACAAAAATGGTGGAGAATATGTGCGCCAAATACCTAAGAAACTATGGTCCGCTTTTACCAAGCTCAGTGTGTGTATTTGTTATTAGAAAAAGCGATATACGATAAAGTCATGATACAACATTGATACATATAACATACAAAATTAATAAAAAAACACAAATTTCGTATGAACTGACCGACTAAAGTCGCCTTGCGATGTGTGTTCAGATCGTGGTGTAAATGCGCCAGGAACGTCGGCATCTTGTTCGATCCTCGCGAAACGAAGCCCGTTTCCTCCTCCATTATAGTCTACAACGTAAAAAAAAATTACAAATTATGCAGACAGTAAACATGTATTTCTGCATAAACTTGTAACCTTCACTTAGGTCAATAAGTAGTTCAGGCGTCCACTGAGAATTCTTTACTCGATAAATTTAAGTAAAAAAACAAAAGCACTTTCAAATGAATTAAGGAGAGGTAATGAAGCCATGCCTGGAACCCAATAAGGATTGGTTCATATCACATGGCTTTGAAATGTTCGTAAAGGCTATACCAGTTTCATCACAATTTGTTCCTGCATCCTTATAAGAATGTGGTGTTATGCATCCCCAATACTACTCTCGCTGCTCTTCACCTTCTGAAGCTTAAACTATGTAGTAAGATTTTAACTAGCGTAATAATATTTTGCCACAGCGATTTAATATCACAGTAAAGGTACACAAAAGATATAAACGGTTTCCAATGACATATTGCTCCTCACAGTGCATACAGGCTAATCTGCCCGCACTCCTTAGGGCTATGGATTTTTTGTACCCAATGTTTCTAGTACATATTATTTATGCTTATGTTTACCAAGTGTTCACCAAGTTTCTTGACAACGGACTCGTACTGCACTGTCTTGGACCAGCTGTCGCAGACAAAGCACAGGTTGAACAGGTAGACGTTACGCTCATATCGCGAGCTGTCTATGCGTATTGGATAACCGACTATCTTGTGGCCGAAGGAATTGCTGGAAATCAACATAAAGCAAGTGTTAACCTAACATTAATGTGGAAACTACACAGGTAAGTTGCTAGTAAACCTTCAGAATCTTTGTCCCAGGTTCTACTCTACTTGGGTTAGATCAACCAAGTTTTAGCGTTTTATGAGGAAAGAGGGTCGCCGTAACAAATCAAAATTGTACTATCATGGATGCCACATCCATATATTTTCATACTGAGTGAAAGGGAGGGCCAATTGGGCTGAGACTAAATTAACAAAATGGATGTTTTCTGTACTAAAAGTGGATAGATTATTTTGTACTTTCTACCAGAAGTAGAAAAGCACCAAATTTTTTAACTTTGATTGTTTTTGTACTCAGTTTGATAGGTTTCAAACTATGGCAACTTAACTGAATCTATGGTGTCATCCTATAGAAGTTACTTATTATAAATATTACTATTATTAATTAAAAAAACCTAAATAATTCTAGTCATAAATCTCTATACAGGGTTACAGGAAAAGTCGTGCTAGATCCGTTAAGGGCGTGGAGTACCCATCATTTCTGACTTATTTCACTATGAAACACCCTACCCTAAACTTAACCCTTTTCGAGATATTCGACTTTTAATTTTTTATTGAATAATGCCGATTTTTAGGCTACGAAATTTATTTTTGTTTATTTTGTGTATCTTATTATTATTATTATTGCATTTTTACATGTGTAATAAGATGCTTTAGGACATCAATCATTAAAATAGTGCATAAGTTAATTGAATAGACCGTAGTAGACAAGTGAAAGTAAAAAAATAAAAAATATATTAGCAAGCTTATTTTTCTCTAAGGGATATCTAAAAAAAATATTATGACACTTGTTCGGCAGATATTTTTTAAAATATCTACGTTTCATCAGCTATCTAACGAGGTATAATAATCTAGGGTTTTATTCAAATGCATTGGAAAAAAATTAGTTTCATAGGCGACAGTGGAGAAGAAAATTTATACTTAGCCCTAAAAAGTAAAATAAAACATTAGGTATGCATGAAATGTCATTTATTAAAGGTTTTCACACAACTTTTTCTTATTCTACAGTTCATGTTCAACATGGCCGCCTCTATTTCTGAAACATTGTCGCATCCTTCTACGGAGACCAGTCTTCACTACTCCAGTGGTCAACGTGGTCCTCATTTTATTTGCTGCATCCACAATCCTTTCTCTTAAGTCTTCCACAGACAAAACTGGATTCGGCTCGCTGTACACAAGACTTTTCATGCACCCCCATACATGAAAATCCATGGGAGTTAGGTCCGGACTTCTTGCTGGCCATGGCAACGGCCCACCTCGTCCTATCCATTTGTTTGGATAATTTGTGTCCAGCCAGTCTCTGACACTTCTCCTGAAATGGGCAGGGCAGCCATCGTGTTGGAACCACATGTCCCTGATCAGGTTGAGTGGCAGATCATCCAGCAAATCACTCAAGTCTGCTCTCAGGAAATTTTCGTAGCTTTCCCCATTTAGATTATCCGGGAGAAAGTAAGGTCCAATCAAATGATTAGAGATAATGCCCATCCACACATTCACGCTGAATCTTCGTTGGGACCCTTTCACTCTTTTCTTATTGGGATTCCTTAGTTCTTTTGGGGCCCAGTAATGGACGTTGTGATAGTTGGTTATGCCATCTTTATCAAATTTGGACTCATCCGTCCACAAGATATTTCTTAGAAAATCTGGGTCTTCTACGTCAGCATTTAGCATAAATCTGCAAAAGTCCAATCTTCTCGCGGGGTCTCCTTCTTCAATAACGTGTACCGGCGTGTAATGGTACGGGTATAGGCCAGCAGTATGCACTGTAAACCACACTCTCCATTGCGAAAGTCCCAGATCACGGGCAACAATATTAGTGGAAGTAGTCGGATCCGCTCGAAAGCGTTGCACTATCTCATTGTCCTGTTCTTCGTCGTCAATTCGTGGTCTTCCCATGTCTGTATTTCGTCTCAAAACAGAGCCAGTTTCTTTAAGTCTTCGATAAACTCTGTCAAAACAGGCCACATCCGGCACTCGACGACCGGGGTAGCGAGTTATGTATTCGTTACGAGCTTGCGCAGACACACAATCGCAGTATCCGTAACAAACGTCCCAACTACTTTTTTCCACGAAATGTAATACAAACCCTAGATTGTTAGACCTCGTTAGATAGCTGATGAAACGTAGATATTTTAAAAAATATCTGCCGAACAAGTGTCATAATATTTTTTTTAGATATCCCTTAGAGAAAAATAAGCTTGCTAATATATTTTTTATTTTTTTACTTTCACTTGTCTACTACGGTCTATTCAATTAACTTATGCACTATTTTAATGATTGATGTCCTAAAGCATCTTATTACACATGTAAAAATGCAATAATAATAATAATAAGATACACAAAATAAACAAAAATAAATTTCGTAGCCTAAAAATCGGCATTATTCAATAAAAAATTAAAAGTCGAATATCTCGAAAAGGGTTAAGTTTAGGGTAGGGTGTTTCATAGTGAAATAAGTCAGAAATGATGGGTACTCCACGCCCTTAACGGATCTAGCACGACTTTTCCTGTAACCCTGTATATAAAAAACCAGGGAAGTAAATAAGTGAAACCTTTCCCTTCAGTGCTCGCAACCACCATTGTGCCACCAAAATATTTCATGGACGACAGGGCACATAAACGACACATTCTACTCAATGTAACACAAGTGTTTACCCTGGCTGCATTTCAAACCTAGGACCGGCTGCTCTGCTGGCAGGGTTACTAACAGCATAGCTAGCTATGAGTTGCAACACACATGCAATCTAAATAAGAGTAAGTAATTGGGGAAAATTAAAATGGTATACATAATACGAATAAATACTTACATAGTCATAGTACATTTCTGTAACTGTGGCTTAGGTATTATATAAGTGCTGATTGAATCAAATAGATCTTTTGAAACATAATCTTCTGGGAACTGAAAATAAAATACACAACTTTAGAGCAAGACTATGGCACCCCTTAACTGTATAAGTGGGGGAATGTGGTGGCCAAGTAGTATGGACTGCAAGTTTTAATTTGAAGGTAAGATGGGAGCAAACACTATGTATGCGTCAACAAGTCTTGTGTTTAAAATGTAATGTGTGCAACAGCACATTCTCAGAACGGAGAAGGGAAATATTGTGAGGTAACAGGTATGTTCAAGAACAAACGAAATCCAAGATATGTCAAGTGTCATATTGCAATTTGGGTAATGATTTTGAGAAGAACACACATTTCGGCAAATGCATAACGGTGCTACTGAAACTGAGAGGTAGCTTGCATTCAACAATACAAAAACATTTATTGCTTCACTTAGTATTTGTACACTTTTGTTAAGGTAATACATATCATATTATGGACCCTTGTTACAGTATTGCCATATTAATAATGGAGGCAGAGGCCGAGTTTGTCTAAAATATTATGTAGATAGGTAGATCATTAGGTACCTACCATGGTGCCATAGTGACCATACCAACCATTATCTGGAAACTTTGATGAGATACTTAAATATGTTGTTTTTGATAAAGTATTCATAATTAAAGGCCGTCCGTTTGTAAATTTGGGATAAAGCTGGAACATGCAACACAGTCAAAACTGCTGTTGACAGCCCCCGAATAGACAATTATGATAAACTCAGCCCACATGACAGAGTTGCTTATGTATCGGCGAAATAACATGACTAAAATACAATGCATTATATGCAAGAGCATTGAAAAGATGCGACCTTCTATGACACAGTGCATCGCTTACCTGACATGCGATCTTGGGACCAGCAACCGGGTGAAACTCGCTCAAGAAAATACATCGAATCGGGCCCTCACGCCCGCAACCCTCGTAGTATCTCGTCTCCATATTGCTAGCCTCGAGATCTACGGCACACAACACCTATCGGCACAAATTAATTCAATAATCCGAACAGCATTTTCACTTGACGAACGTTAACACTGACAATATGTGATTAGTTAATAGGCAAATCGTTTATTTAGAATGTCCTCTCACTAAATAACTAAGCAACAAGAGTTAATATCGTATTCTATTGATTTATTATTTATTTATCACAACGTGCAACTGCAGCTGTCAACCAACTCCGCCATTATATTTGTTTTTTTTTATATTTTTCGTTTGGTTGGGCCGGCAATTGTAGTTTTGGCCATTTCGTACCTAGCTTTTTATATTTTTTCGAAATGTATAGTTCAAAAATATTTAATTTAAATGAATTATTTAACGTTTTGGTTGGAACATCTTGCATATCTTGTGTGCTTGTATAACTTATCTACGTCAACGAATGGACTTGATGTGTCCGTCCAGATTCGTGATGATAATAAATACATCTTCGTTTTTTTTTGTTTTAGGATTCTAGGACATGCCATGCCAGTTTTATTACCGTGTTTGTAATACTTTATAGAGGCTCATTCTATTACTAACAGTTTTTTTTTAGTGTACATTTTACATAGGGTTTAGGAGACTGGACAATCATTTTGAGCCTCTGTTAGATGTTAAAAACCCCTGTCAGGTGTTGAAACCATAAAAGGCCAAAACTAAATATCGATAGACGTGTGATAGCATCTCCAAACATACTCCAAAAACCTAATCAATCTTAAAATGCAGTCCATTAAATCTCGTCTGTGGCAAGTAAGCTGTTGTCTCATTAAACGAAACAAAACGCTGGTAGGTGGTTAAAACTTACAACGTTGGTTCTTAGTAAGTATAAAATAGAAAAGATAATACAAGGTCGAATTTATAATTGCCAAGAAACAACATTATTGGGAAACGCCTACCAGCATTCTATTTCGTCTATTTCGTATTGAATTATGTACTTTCGTAAATATAGAATAATCTCCACGGAAGTTGTCTTTTCAACCCACTTGATTAAAAAAACTAGCGAAATGTGTGTAGAGGCTTATACATTGACCTATTAGTTTAGAAGTAATCATTAAAAAAAATTTGGAAGCAGTTACCAAAGACATCATATTTATGCACAGTTTTCTCTTCTGTCTGTGAATGTTAGGCTCATTTTTTATAATAATTAAACTGGAAATTTCTACCATCACGAACGCAACGCGTAAACATTTAAAAACCTGTATTTACTCTGATTTTTGTGATTTTTTTGTAATTTTTGGAGTTAAATAAAAATTTCTCAAACCATAAACACGAGTATAAACTCAAAAAAATAGAGCAATTGAAAGAGCGTGCTGGATTGTGGGTGTGTGCAACACTGCGTTCCTACCCCTTACTTACATACCTACATAAGCATACTTTTATAGTGGCATCTCTCGCGCACGGCCCGTGCCCTATGTTCCGCATACGATAGTTTTGTCAGACAGTTGACACTACAACACATTTTTTTTATCCGAGTGTAATCCTCATTGGTTACCCACTGTTGCAGAAGAGGGCAACAAGATCGATTATGCCGGACTCCTACCGGCTAAACCCCTCTTGCCACCATCTCGCCTGCTTCCGGGGCTCCGCGGTTATGAGTAGATTGGCATTCTAGAACTGACAATTGTATATTCTGGTTACTCTTTTGACATGGTACTGTGTTTCTATGTTATACTATGTATTTCTATTATAGTGATGGTAAAAGCAAGTGGCTGATTTGACGTTAAGCTTCAGTAGGTACCTACATCCTGCGTATTGAAAGCAGCGTTACGACTGCACAATTGCTTGCTGGATGGGTATGGTGGTAGTACTTTCCAGGATAAAATACAAATACAAATACTTACTTTTTAAGAGCAGCAGAACTAGCCAAGTTCGTCCGGGGAAGTACTGCCACCATGCCCATTTCTGCCGCCAAGCAGTAACGCGTTCGCGTTACTGTGTTCCGGTTTGAAAGGTGTGGTTGCCGGCGAAATTACAGGCACATGAGACATTCCACCTACACGTCTCATAGTTACGGGCGCATACGATGCGACTTGGGTTTTGTCGTACCTAGTAGGGGAGGACCCAAGTCGCATCGGTTGTTATGGGCCGAGGTTACCACTTACCACCAGGAGGGCCGTCGGCTCGTTCCGTAACTACACAACATAAAAAAAATAAAAAAATAAAATTTATATTTCATAACACAGGTCATGGAGATATTCAAAATATAAAAAAGTAATGTTCTCAGCGTTTCAACATCAATGGTACACAATATTTACAATATATTAAATAAAATCAAAATTAATGGTACTAGGGTTAGGAATAGTGACTATTCAATATTTATTTCTGTTTTTCTTTGTCCTTTAAGTATTGTATTGAATTTCACAATTATCCGAGAAAGCTAATGCACAAACAATATAAACATGTATGATGACAAATAAAAATTCCGAACATTTCGTTCTTAGACCCACAAACATTAGAAGCACGCATGGGTATCACGTACCCATGAGTTGGCTGTGGGTACGCGTTGGCGCCCTTGAATTGCTCTTAGGCTGTTTTTTTATTTGCTTTAGTATAATTTTGGACCACAATCCCTGATTGACTAATTGGTCTACGATGTTGCATGATTGCCAAAACTCCCCCCTAATTAAGGAATAAATTAATTAATATAAAGAATAAAGCTACGCCGGGATTAGGCTCCGCGATCTAAACTGTTCCACATACATACATAAGTACTTACTCATAGATATAGCTTGCGGTCGACGCACTTGTATGAAAAATTAGCTACGCGATGTAAGCTTAAGTAACGAGCTGTACGCTCAGAGCCACTCTTTAAATATTAAACTTTGTTTAATGTATTTGTGAGTAAAATCAGCCGAAAATAAAATGTATTGAATTAGGTATCGGAAGAGTATTGTATGTAGCACTTTATTTAACTATTATGCTATTAATTTTATGCCAATAAATGTAATTTTCTATTTTTTCTAATGGATAAATTGAATGGAAGTTGTTCCATTTAACTCTGCCATTTAATTTCTTCTGAAATAAAAATACCTAACTCCATTCAATTAGAATGGAATTAGGTATTCCCAAGTCTCGTCTCAAGGACTTACTTTGAAGTACCGAGAATATCTATTTTAATCGCCAAACCCGATGTGTTTGGCGATTAAAATAGATATTAAAAATAAAGTAAATTTAACCGACTTTACACAAAACTAGTGATCGAATGGTATGAGAATGGACATAAATTTTAAACCAGGTGACTCGAAAGAAGTTGTTCTGTAAAAATGTCAAAAGGTTGAAAAGCTTCAGCTTCATGAATATTGCAATGCTAAAGAATGAAACAAAATTGAGTGAGACGAATACAAATGTTAAAGTCCTGGGTACACTGTGCGTATTAATATATGCATATTATAGATACATTGACCTAGAAGGCTGGTGGTGTGCCCGTGAACCAGGAAGCTTTCTCAAGGCCAAAGTGACGCTTGCGCTGTTTCATCCCCCGCCATACAACGTGACTTTGTACTGGGGTACTTTTTTCTTGGTTACATATGAGATTTATACAGTGCTTACTTAACTCAATCACAGACAGACAGCCATCCCTCAATCCATTCATCCAACAGCCTTTTGCGGTCGAGACCCTGGGTATCCCCCTTCGCATATCCAAAATTATCTCGGAGCGCCTCGTCAAAGCGACATCTATTCCAGAAGCTGTCAATTTTCTGGTTCAGATATTGAATCGTGATATTCAGCGAGGAAAAGCCGTCAGTGTGCCGGACACAATTCGACCTGTTAGTGAATTGGATCAGTCGAGCTACCTACAGACCGTCGGATCATTGATGCAATATCAAAATTAGTGAGAGTGCAGACTTGTAGGTAGGTAAGTAAAGAAAACAAAGTTTTTTTTTATTTATTGCATTACAAATAAAATTAGGTACAAATAAAAGAAAATGTGGCATGTAACAGCTAAAAAGGCAATAAAAAAATGGGGGGAAAAAAGAGAACTCAAGAAGAATCAATTCAGAAAATGAAAATTCAGTAAATTAGAAACCTTATTAATTAATAAATATTTTTTGTTACTAATTCAAATGTAACAAGATTCAAGATATACTATATAATCTACTTGTGTGATTTTGGTTAACAGGTATTCATTTCAAATGTGTGATTAAATAGTTATTTTTACTAAAGTAAATGATACGTATCTTAAATGCCTATCCATCCCAGTTTCATCGCAACATAGACATTTGATTCTGAAAATCTGAACACCGTTCAAATGTTACGTCATCCAACCGCGGGCCTCGCTGAAGGCCTACACAGATTTCTACTTTTCAACGGAAACCCGCGAAGTACATTGTGTTACAAGTCTCCCAAAACATTAACAAATATATTATATTACAACCATAATATAACTTTAAATCTGATAATATCCAAGTGTATTATAGAAAACGATATATTAAAAAAAATAGTGATGAAAATAAAAAAAACAATGCACTGTTCCGTGGTGGTGGAGGCTGCAAGCTCATCGATGGATGATGACCTTTACACGTAAGTAAATAAAATACTAAAAAATAGGGAAAAATTCTCGTATACCCGGGTCGATAACAGCTGAGCCGGTGGCCATGAAATGCGTCCTTGAATTTCCGGGAACGGAGCGCCTCAAGGCCTTTGCGATATATGGCACAAATGGGTGTCGATTTTTTTTTATTCATTATTATGTATTCTAGTCCTTATTGTGGATATTTGTTGACGTACGGGCAGTCGGAAAATCGATGGCGCCCTTGGACTTGGAGAAGTGATGAAGGTCTGATAGCATAGATTCCTAGTGGTTTGTAAACACTGTAGTGGTACTTTTAGCCCCTCCCGTTGGAGCACTATATCTGTAAAAGCCTGTACATTAATATAGGTCCACCCACTGTCGATGAGCGAGAGTGAGCAGTCTTAGCTGGATACATGCTCCAATCAATTTCAAATTTGCGATCAAATGGTCTTATGAATACGGATGCCTGTCGATATATAGTCTATTAATGCCATCGGCCGCTGGCAGAATGAGAAAATGGTTCCTATATGGTATTTTCTATTTTATTAAGTTACGTAACAAGCAGATGGTCCACCTGGTGGTGAAGTGGTAACCTCCGCTAACAAGCAATAGGACTTGGGTCCTACCCTACTTAGTTACGACAAGACCCAAGTAGCTACGCACGCGCTCGTAACTTTGAGACGTAAAGGTGGAATGTCTCATGTGCCTGTAATTTCGCCGGCAATCACATCTTTCAAACAGGAACACAATAATGCACGAACGCTAAGTATTAGTGCTTGGCAGAAATGGATATGGTGGCAGTACCTACTTCCCCGGACGAAACTGGCATAACTTATACTGCTACTAAAATGGTAAAAATCATTACCACTTTTATTGGCAATAGCTTACTTAAATGTATTTTTGATATAGATTTAAGTTATTGAATCGTTAAAAGGATCATTGTCACGAAAAGTGTGGAATAGGGGTTTTCTTGAACGTTTTTTTCCTCATTGAGGGTCGGTCGGTTAGAGTTTAAACAGGTACCAAACTTACGCGTGGCCTTGTAATTTGTGTAATTTGACTTATTAATGTTTCTAATGAAGTCCTTGATAATTCGATGGAATCAACTTTATGTCTAAATTATTTATAGCGTAGCGTAACTCGAGTTGGTAATGTTTTACGTTAGCGGTATAGTATAATCGATTTTGATTTTCCGAGATAATTAAAAACAGAGTAATTTGAGATCTTAAAATATTCAACTTTATAACTAAGTTAAGGGAATGTAGTTGCCAAAGGTCAGTTAAATTTGTTAATAGGTAGCGTTCTATTTAAAACCACCCTTTGGAGATGTCAAAGGTCACATAAAACCAATGTGCACATATTCATAATTACCTGCAGCGGCTAGGCTTAAGCTGTGTTCCGGTTTGAAAGGTGTGGTTGCCGGTGTAATTACAGGCACATAAGACAATCCACCTACACGTCTCAGAGTTACGGGCGCGTATGATGCGAGTTGGGTCTTGTCGTACCTAGTAGGGGAGGACCGAAGTCGCATCAGTTGTTATGGGCCGAGGTTACCACTTAACACCAGGTGGGACGTCGGCTCAATCCCTAACTATATTACGTTGAACAAACAATTTTGGGGCTAGATAGCGATGTGTGAAATGTCCACCATTATCTAATAATCCTAACAATATTTTAAATGCGAAAGTAAGTTTGTTCCTTTGTTACGATTTCACGTATAAACCGCTGAGTCGATTATGATGAATTTTAATATAGATATAGATCCGACCATGGAGACGGTTATAGGCTACCTTTTCTTGCTAAAAACTTAAGGGGCGAGGTGAGGGGAGGGGTGATGAAAATTTTATTGCGTGTTCCGATTTGCTTTAAGCTTAGAGAAATGTTTTTGGATTAATAGTTTCTTGTTAATGATTTCTGTATCGATCGACAACCAGAATTGTTTGACAATTACAAGCATTTCAAATTTAAAAGAAGAGATCCCAACCCACGTTATTTTAAAATCTTGTTTTTTTTTTTGTTTTTTTTAATGTAATACGTTTACGGAACGAGCCGACGGCCCACCTGGTGTTAAGTGGTAACCTCGGCCCATAACAGCCGATGCGACTTGGGTCCTCCCAAAGTAGGTATGACAAGACCCAAGTCGCATCGTATGCGTCCGTAAATGTGAGACGTGAAGGTGGAATGTCTCATGTGCCTGTAATTTCACCGGCAACCACACCTTTCAAACCGGAACACAGTAACGCGAATGCGTCATTGCTTGGCGGCAGAAAAGGGCATGGTGGCAGTACTTCCCCGGACGAACTTGGCGAGAGTTCTACTGCTCTTACAAAAAGACAAAAAAAAAAGATATTTCGAAATCAATATCCACATATACCAAGTAACAGATCTATGCTATCATAATAATAATTGTTTTGATTTGATTCCCAATTAGTTACACGTAAATGTACCGGAAAAGGATATCGTTATATGTTGCTAATAATATCGCGTTACTCTCTGTTCACAACAACGATTATAAATACAATATTGTTATTCAAGAACGTCATACGCGCCGTTTTCACATTTTTATTCCAACAAGCTATTATTTGCCTCAGATGAATTTGTAAATATAATTGAGTAGCTCGACGGCTGTCGACGCGTATAATGCATGAGTGGTTTTCGTCAATTCGCTTTGCAATTCAAATTGGTGTGTTTCGGCCCCCGACACCGTCGGATGTGATTGTCGAAAAAAGAGGCTGATAAAAAAGTGGATTTCGTCCTTGTGGCGTAGACTACCCGATAACCCACTGGCCGGGTTTGTTGGCGGCTTCGGGCGGCGGCTAAAGTGGCGGCTACAGGCGGGCGGCGGCGGCGTCCCGTCTGTCAGTCACCCTCCCCTCGCCACTTCCGGTGGCTTGTAATTGCGTCCCCAACGCTTGCTTCTTGATGTTTCTGCGGTGAACACGATGCATCTTAACATTTATTCATGCACATATACATTCTATATTATATTTACAAATTACGTTGAAACCAATTGAGCTACCTAAAGAGCGTTTCCGAAGATCTATTGATAACGCAACTGTGCCAAAGTTTTCAATTTTATTACAATTTGGACTAACACTTTTGCATTATACGTTTATATATTGTTTCATAGTCTATTCTATTCAATTATATTCACTGGTTCTATCGAACCAGTGCAGTGAAAGGATTTTAAGTGCGCCTCAAAGAGAGTCCTTTGGTGCTATATGTATGTACTCATCACAATTTTTTTTTCCTTTCTTTCATGTTAGAGAAAAGCAACTCCCACCTTAACTAATAAATAAAATACGTGTCAATACCTATTAACAGCCAGACACAGAATAAATAAGTACGTTTGTCACCCAAATCTTTGTCTGGGTGGGAATCGAACCCATGACCTAAAGCGCAAAAGACACGGTTACTACCAATTAAGCCTTGAGGCCAGTAGAATTAGAGCGGGTACATCGCGTGTCGCGTATGAAATTATTTATTAATTACTCAGTTTAATGGAAAAAAACATGGTGGTAATTTGAGTCCAAGAGTGATATCCAACCGATTTGAAGCGGTAACTTCTGCTCATAACAAAATTACGTCTTACGATCCTTCCCCACTTAGGTATGGGTCGAGATCGTGTCGCATTTTACTGCACCTGTAACTTCAGGATGTGAAGTTGAAACGTCTCACGTCCCTGTAATTTCACCGGCAACTACACCTTTCTATCCGGAAAAATTTATGTATGTGTTAGTGCTTATGAAAAAGGTGTGGTGGCAGTACTTCCCCGGATGAAGTTGGTACAAGTTTTACTGCACAATAGTCTATAATTGCGTTGCTGTCTTTTAAATTCCTGTATGTAGCTTCGAATGACTTCACTGAAATAAGTTTCTACATAAATGAGATGGCGTGGATTCCAGAGTGTTTCCAGACAACGTAAAGTACTTGAACCCCTAGAGGGTCAATTCGTTGTGTCTAGGTGACAGACATGGCCCATCAGGAAAGGTGTTCTTAAACTATTGATGAATTTACAACTAAATCATAATTTATTCTATTTAATGCCTCGATTATTAATAAATAATTAATTTGAAATGTTATGTGGATTAAGTTAGTTTAATTCCCTTATTTTGTAATATATTTGTTCTTCAAATAAATAAATAATAGTACCTACTAGACTTGATTCTCAGCTTTTTTTGACTTACCTACTAAATCTTTGATTACTGATCAACTGTTCAGAGATTACGCATTAATTGGTTGAAATCAAGTAAAAATTTACCAATAGGCCTTAAGTCCTCAAATAATCATGCTAGTATCTATGATTTCACTTCCGGCCTTATTGCTAAAGACACTTATTTCAGCAGAGCGTAGCAAAGGCACTAATAGTAGTAATGACGACAGCCTGTTAATTAATAAAAATCTGGTTGCAGATTCAAGGAGGAACCGAGTTCACCGCCCACCATCAGCTCCCCAGGTGAGTGAGCTTTGAATTATTTTACTGTTACTTATCTTTAAGAGCAGTGGAACACGCCAAGTTCGTCCAGGGTAGTACTGCCACCATTTCTTCCACCAAGCAGCAACGCGTTCGCGTAACTGTGTTCCAGTTTGAAAGTTGTGGTTACCGGTGAAATTACAGGCACATGAGACGTTTCATCTACACGTCTCAGGGTAATCCTGAGACGTGTAGGTGTCTCATGGCGCATACGATGCGACTTGAGTCTTGTCGTGCCTAGTAGGGGAGGACTCAAGTCGCATCGGTTGTTATGGGCAGAGGTCACCACTTAAAACCAGGTGGGCCGTCGACTCGTTCGTAACGGTCTCAAGATAAAAAATAATGTTTTATTATCGTGAATACTCAGATACAAACCTTTTTTATACCGTACAGATTCGATTAGGGGTTCTAACATATAACTAACTATTGTATGCTTGATTTTTGCCTGATTTGTGTGAATAAATGTCTTCATTCGTTCTTTCTTTGTTTCTTATTTACCATAAAAATTCAAAAGTCTAAAGTCTTGATTCCATTCGATCACCTTCACGTACGTATTTTATGGTAATAGCGCGGTCAGGTTATATGATATTAATTAAAACTTGATACATAAGGCTGGCTTCAAAGTTTGATTTTTGTATATTGTCGTATCCGCGGATCAGATATAGTGGCACACTCGCCCGTGTGTGTGCATCACTTCGAGTGTCAACAGCTTCACTTTGTAATTCATAAATCAGAATACGAGATCAATCAATTAATCATTCAGTATCGAATATCAAGTCGCTTGCGCTCGCTTGAAAGTAAAAATAACTTGAACACTGACGCACGATACAAATGTAACGGTAAATTTGTGCTAATATTTTTATACTAACTGTTGCCCGCGACTTCGTCCGTGTGGAATTCGGTTTTATCACGCACCCCTATTTTACGCCTCGGAAAAGTAGCCTAAGTTACTCTTTGATACATCAGCTATCTGCCAGTGAAAGTCCCGTCAAAATAGGTCCAGCCATTTCAGAGATTAGCCGGAACAAACAGACAGAGACAGTTTTTTTTTTTGCAATTTTGTTTTTTGTATATGCCGTGTACATACATCCATATGCACTTAGTAATAAGCGGTTATTTTAATATAAACACATCAAAATGTCTAATTTCTGAGCCTGTACAGTTAGAAAAACTCAGCAGGTGAAATAGATGATATTTTGGACTGGCCTCATAGCTCAGTTGGTAGTAACATTGCCTTCTGCGCTGTAGGTCATGGGTTCGATTTCCACCCAGGACAAACATTTGTGTGAGGAACATAGGTGTTTGTTCTGTGTCTGGGTGTTAATATGTATTATATGTATGTATTTACAAAAAAAGTATTCCAGTATTATATTATTTGACTGGTTTCCATGATACAAGATATTTAATTAGCTTACTTTGGGGCTAGATGGCGCTGTGTGAAATTTCCACCAATATTATATTATTATTATTATTTTATGTATTCAGAAAAGTAATCATTTTGTACAATACAATTTTAGGAGCTGATTTAATTACATAAGGAAAATTCTGACACTGAAATGTAACATTTAAATAGGAGAACATCTCGTTTCGCGAGTCCAATACTGCCTCCTAAATTCACTGCATGGATACAAATACCTTCGCGGCAAAATAACTTACTCAAAACAATTTCAGTGTCTATCTGCCTGCACAACTCAAGCATATACGTTTACCTGTAATCAAATTTAATTCAACAGATGTGAAGTAATATATATAACTCAAACCACTAATTCCGAGTTAATCCTGGCTATCAGTGAATCTCATGAGACAGCCTGGCCTATTCGCTAATGGCTCAGCTTTGCAAAACCACCATCTTACAATTGCAATAACAACCATATGTCTATTGCGTTTCAGTTGTTATTACATCGCGCGAACGCAAAACACGGTTGATTAGGTGCTTACTTTAACGTGAAATTGCAAAATAGTTCTTATTGGTTTCAATTAGAGTCGTTTTTGGCATGGCGTGATTTTCTAACAGCTAAGCTCAGTTCAGCGACCCTTGCTGAGGCTCGCTTGCGCTGGAGTCTGTCGCTGTTGCATATTCTGTGGTGATTTTGCGTTGCGGCTTGGATTAGAATGATTATAGGCAGAAATGACTGACTCAATAGTCACTTGTACTAAGTACAAAATGAAAAAAAATCAAACGCAAACGTAGAGATATAAAACTTAGGTTATTAATACCTTTCGAGAGAGACAGTTCTAAGCGTTTTATTTCCATCAATGTTTGCTCGTATACCTAATCGGGGCATCGTCACTCACATGGAAATTGGTTTTTATTAGTCTTATTATGGCAACGCAAGAATCTGAATCTAGTATTAAATTCTGTAGAGATCTGAACTATCACTTTTATTCTTAGTATTAATGCTACCCAGTCGTCAGAATAGCAATTATATGTTAGGTCTCACGTAGGGCCGGGCCGGGCTTTTTAACTTTAGAGGCTGATATTCAGAAACAAAGTATCCAAAATTATTTTTAAATTTCCCATCATTATGGTTGGCATGTTCCAGGCTTGTTCTTTATTAAGTACTAGCTGTTTCTTTAGCTTCATGTATTTGTAACTAGCTGCGCCCCGCGTTGTTACCAGCAGTGAATAAGTCATCGTACGGGAAAACTGAACTGAACTAAAAGTATAGCCTATGTGCTATTTCAGACTATAATCTAACTTTATGCCAAATTTCATCCAGATCCGTTCAGTCATTCTGGCGTTATTGAGTATATGTAGTATAAGTATATGAGTATATAGTATATGAGTATATAGTATAAGTATATGAGTATATAGTATAAGTATATGAGTATATGTAGTATAAGTATATGAGTATATAGTATAAGTATATGAGTAGTTATTGAGTAACAAACAGCCATCCATCTCAATTTTCGCATTTCTATTAGTAGTAAGTTAAGTTCGCAGGAATCGACAATCAGTTACATGGTTGTATCAGTTGAATGATCTGACATATTACTTTCGAACAGGGCCATCGTATTCATGAGGCTATTTGCTACACGGTAGTAACTGTCACGCGACACACGACAGGTACAGCCTGAAAATTGAAAATTTCATCGATGGCCATCAACTCCCCTTCAGCCTTCGATCACAGATGGTACAAGCTGAAAACTACGAGAATATATATATATGTATATATATTACACCAACAACCCCTTCTATTACTGTTACATATCTGGTCCATCCAAAGGTTGCCTGGAAGAAATCGTTGTTAGCGACAAGGCCGCCCATTGTATTACCTTAGCTTAAGTTTTAATCTTTAGGAAATTTCCATGTATGGTGGTCAATAAAGTATTATCTATCTATCTATCTATCTACGAGTATTTCATCGATGAATTTCTCTTTAACTGATTTTTTTCTAGTTACAAACTACTACTGCTACTTGTATGAACGTATTGTAGCTTTGTTGTACCACCAAAATTTCTAAACAATAATCAAATCAATGTCAAGGTAATTTTATTAAAACCTTTTTCATTGCTTCGCATTAAATACTTTTTACACTTCAAACGGAAAGATGTCAGAATGTTACGCGAAAGAAAAAGGTTTTTGACAGGTTATTCAGATTTCGTTGGTTGTTTAGATGTGTGAATCGAACAGATTTTTGTTAAAATATTGTTGATTTTGTGACTAATATAAATAGCACAGTTTTGTGATACAAATTCTGTAGTGTTATTATAGCCATTATCAATCTAACAGAAGTAATCGTGGCAGAAGCCGATTTTATTACTACAGTGAAAAACTGGTCGTAGTTCGCAAAGCTATAAATTTATATAAGAGCTACAGCACCTATATGTACCACATATGCCTGAAAACCGAAAGATTTCAGGTTGCGATGGTCCCAAGATGGAATCATTAAGTTAGTTTGAATAAGGTATCATTTACTCGTAGGTAAACAACAATTATGATTGCCTCATCGACAGTGGAGCATCAATATCAGCTGTCAAGCATGATTGTTTGAACAGTTTACGAATTCCATTCCATTTCTTCATTTCCTTTTACGAGAATAAATTTTGAGAGTTTAGGATATATTTTAGTTGTATTTACTAAAATAAAATTAATTCTTATATGGTTTTTCAAAGAATTATTTGATACAAGGAAAATTTAAAATAATCTGTCTTCTGGGTCAGTATTTCAAGTCTGTGTCGTCTATTTCCAAACAATGGCCCACTTTCAGAGCCGAATTTGGTTGTCAGCTCGAAACTAGGTATTCTCTAGAAGGTTTTCCTAACACTAAATTCGATAAGTAACGTGTGACCCAGTTTCAACTATTTTGTTGAACGTGCTCCATTTTTATGTCTACCAAGTTCAAAATTTGTATTTAATTCTGACAAACTTAATTAGTGAATACGAACATGCTGGGATCCCAATTTTTTGAAATTTGGCATCGTATGTAACTTCAGCGACAGTGCAAAGGTTAGAAAGCCTTGGTTCTGGTCTGATAATGCTATCCAGAATGTGGTTAAAACTCTCTGAACACTGTACAGGCTCTTTGGCTTTAACATTTTTTTAGTTGTTGTTTTAAATGCGTAGATAGAAAGATGTCAGAAAAACTGATTCTCGAATAATTTCATGACATGATTGAGCATTAGTCCTCAGTCATGGAAATGTGGACTCTAAATAAAAATCAAATTCAAATTCTTCCCTAAAAATCGGTATTACTAATTTTCCAAAGAAACTATTTTATATTTTGCCCTGTTACAATGCAAAATGTTTACCGATATTATTTATTTTAAAGGAGTTAGTAAGTGCTCTTACAAATTCTCAAGTTTTTCAAGAAAATTCGACGGTGGAAAGTTCATTCAATAAATACTGCTAAAAATAAATCATGTTTTCCTCTTTAAAATAAGCAACATGAAAATTGAGGTATAAATTTATATAAACCCTATTGTTCTGTAATATTAAGGTAATACATTTGAACAGACGTGGTTATTATGTAAGTAAGTTTATTCTTGAAACGGACGAAACGAACATTCTGACGAACGTATATAGAGAAATGAATTCGCGCCGAATAATTTTGAAATTCTAATGAACCCATACCCAAATCTATGTCTGTGGGCACAGAAACAAAATGTGTCTGTAGACATATTAGATACGGAACCCAGACACGAGTCAGCTGGATTACCTGCTATATGAAAACTACGAATCCATAAATGTCGAGTATGCTGGTAAATACATATATAAGCAACATAATAAGCTTACGTAGAAAATATCTACGAAAAAGTAAAAAATTAAAAGAAAAGTAGAAAATTGTTGAAAAATTGAAAAGTAACACATGGTTATATTTAATATAAGCTCTGTTCAATCAAGTTGAGGCAAATTGGTTTACAATTTAGTTGCGTATTTCGACTAATAATTAAAACTAACGAACTAATAAATGATTATTAAAATACAGTATTATGTACTATCAATGGCGATTAATTTAAACATTGACCAGCGGATGTTTTAGTAATTAGAAAAATATATCATAACAAATAAACCCGCGTATTCCCAAACTGGCGAATGTCCTAGCTGTTCTCGATTTAAGCTACAGTATTGTTTTCGTAAATCGGTCAAGTCTCGTTCACTGTCAAGAACTATTGAATATATTTCCACCGATTCGTTTTATGAATACCCTTAGCGACACCATATCTAACGACAGCGTGGGTTGTCAAGGGTGGAACATAAGCACGAAAGATAAGTTATATTTTAGTTGTTATGACGAAATATATCCTAGTTTTCTGTTATTTACATAAATCTATCTATAGAAATGTATTTTAATGAATTGTAATAATAAAACTCATCCAACACATACACGTTTTGATATTTTCGAGTAATACAGGTAAAACGAAATACGATTATCGTATTTAGATGAAATTTATAGCGAATATTTAAAATACTGTATCCAATTGGATGACGCTACTTATTTTTTTTTTACTAACAAACCGACCCTTAACTATCAGTAATATAATTAAATGTTATGTCTTTTTCTCAAATACACTGAAATTGAGAAAACAATTATATCATAAGGTAAATATAATAGTAATAGGTAACATTGGAACTATTGAGAACAGGCAACATAGCAATATAAAAGGTGTCATAAAATAGGCACCTGCGGCCCTGTATTTGATGTCCATAATAATAATGAATAAGTGTTTCTTTTTAAAGTGTGAATGAATGAATTTGTTATATAATTTGGCAGTGTTATATGAAGCTGATCGACTGACAAATGATAATTTTCTTTCATTATTTATTCCATGGCTGTTTCAGATAAATATCTTGGCTTGCCCAGTTTCCGTTTGTATTTTTGTAGTGTTTATTTTTGATAAAAAAAATTCATTTTAGACAAGTTATGATTATAAATTTTTGAAAGGTGCTTGATCTTGTGAGGCTTTTTTTTTAACTAATACAGTTACAGAACGAGCCGACGGCCCGCCTGGTGTTAAGTGGTAACCTCGGCCTACAACAACTGATGCGACTTGGGACCTCCCCTACTAGGTAAGACAAGACCCAAGTCGCATCGTATGCGCCCGTAACTCTGAGACATAGGTGGAATGTCTCATGTGCCTGTAATTTCACCGGCAACCACACCTTTCAGACCGGAACACAGTAACGCGAATGCGTTACTGCTTGGCGGCAGAAATGGGCATGGTGTCAGTACTTCCCCGGACGAACTTGGCCAGCTTGTTTCTAAGTCGAGATTCTCTGCACTTGGATACGGAGGAATTTTCAGGGCTTTCTTTAGTGTTTGTCAGTGATGGGAGCAGTCAGGCACAAGTAAACAAGCGAGACTTGTTCACAAAAAGTTTGTTGCAGAAAACTAAGTCACTGCTCTGTTTGTCTAAAAACGTTTACAAGGTTCAGTATCACAGCTGAGTATCAAAAAACAAAATCTAGAGATAAAAAAAAACAAAAATTGAGCTATAAATTTGAAATAAACAAATGAACAACTTTTCATAGCTTCCGTTAGCTACTAAAGTTGAACGAAAGCGTGAAAGTTATATTTCCTTATAGCTGGGTATGTTGAGTGAATACGCAGCCGATGAAGGCGCAACGCAACGTCTGTATTGGGAACTGGCTTTCAAGTGAGGCGCCACAGGAGGTTCCGCCATCTGTTATAATTTAATTGAAACTGATTGAGAACTCGTTTTCGTTTTCCAAATTTCTTCCAATTTACTGTGCGCCCTCTGGTGGATTTTAGGCAAATACTTATTCGCTTTTACCGTCATTTAAGGTAATTTAAATCAAAGAAAAGAAAATAATAAAAGAAAAGAATACAAAAAATAAATGACGCACTTCACTGTTGAAAGGAAACTTTTACGTTAAACTTTCCAACTTTACTTTCAAACTTTTTATTTAGTAATTTGTTATGAACTTTAGAACTTATTTAAAACTTTTACTTATGCAACAAAAGTATAAGTTAGTAAATTCAAGGTGATTATTATTACAAATTAATTTGCAAGTTTTCTGATAGTATGACATAATAGTATATGAAATGTTTTTTTTATATTGGTTCTGTGGTTTCGCGTTCAGCAACCTGGGAGAGTAGAAGGTGGCTACTCCTGGGATGAACTTCGAAACGAAAACAATTCAAGCTACAATTTATACAATCATTTGATATTATGTAATAGCGCTAATAGTGCAGATTTCGTTCGAGGTACATACTGCCACCGTGACTTTAAATATGATAGTGTTTGAAAACTGCATGTCAGTGAAATAACGGCCACATGAGACGACTAGAGTGTAATGAGATCCATCATTTACGTCATACATAATGTATGTTGTTGATTTGCTCGATCATTATTTTGTACTGATATTGTAAGTGTTGAATTTGAAAGTTTGGATGTGGATGATATTTGCGAAACCTTTGTCAAAACGAAAGCATCAAATTTGTTGAAATCTTGCACTAAGATATATGAACTGAATGGGATACTGTTTATCCCGGCACCACGCAGGTAAAGCAGCGGACAATCTCAATTGTTACAAGGATCGTGCTCGCGTAAAAAAAGGAATCCCTCCATTAGTTTTGTTTGTATAAACAACATCAGCTATGCAGATGACATGGCGTTGCTGTGTCCATCGGTCAGTGCTCTCAGGAGGTTGCTGGCCATCTGTGAGGAGTATGCTCGTGATCACGGGCTACTATATAATTGTAAAAAGAGTGAGTACCTGATTTTTAGGGCCGTCGGTAAGGCACCTGACTCGGTACCGGTAATAAAGCTTGGAGATACAGCGTTAAATCGAGTCAGTAAGTTTAAATACCTTGGTCATTACATTACCGACGACCTTGATGACCAGGTCGATATTGAAAGGGAGCGCAGGGCGTTGGCGATGAGGAGTAATATGCTGGCCCGCAGGTTTGCCCGTTGCAGTAGGCAAGTGAAAATTACCCTCTTCAAAGCCTACTGCCAGTCGTTCTACACAAGTAGCCTGTGGTTCAGCTTAACCACAGGCTACTTGTGTAGAACTGAGTGTAGCTACACTCAGAAATCGATGAATGCCCTGCGTGTCCAATATAATAATGGATTTAGAGTGATGTTGGGTCTGCCCCGATTCTGTAGCGCATCAACGATGTTTGCTGAAGCGCGGGTTGATGGCTTCCACGCAATCATCCGCAAGAAAACTGCATCTTTGCTCAGCAGAATTCGAGGCAGCTCCAACAGCATCTTGCAGGTCATATGTGACAGATATGACTTGCTAATAATGAAGTCTTTCATTCGGGTCCTGATCCAGTAATCACTTACAGGATTGGGATGCGAATGAAACATTAGTATAGTCACTTAATTTAGTCTTTAATTTTTCGCCTAACCTAACTCTTTAAGTTGTGTTTACTAACATGTATGGACCTAAGCTGTCTGAATAAATAAAATTATTATTATTATTATTAGGGGTTTCTTGTTTGTTCTTTCCCATAGAGGGTCGGATAGGGTTTGTACAGGCATCAAACTTATCAATAAGTACGCGTGACCTTATGTTTTGAATAATATTGACGTTTCCAAGCCGTTTCTTTATGAATTCTATGGAAATAAAAGTTTTGACTTTGACACAGACACAGCTTTAAGTTCCGTTGTTAAAACTAAGGTTAGAAATAAGCGGTGGAATTGATCTCATAAGAGTATTTTACTGTCAACAAATATCGTTATCTGGACATTATGTGACATTATTACTGACCTTTATTATATCGTTATATGCGCTACATATTGATCCGTTTAAAATCGGTGGCAGCCCAACATTTATTAACTTCATTATATAGATATTGCATATTATTTATGGGTCCCTGTTACTACTGTAATAAATAAGTTTTTCTGTAAAAACTACAACTGAGGATTTCCCTTGATTTCCTTGAGTTTAATTCATCAGATCTCGACCGGGGAAAATAGAACCACCCCGGGAATTTACCCTGACAAACGTTTTTTTTTTAATTGGTCCACCATTGACCAATATAATATATATATATATATATATATATATATATATATATATATAAAAATACATACAGATAACATGTATGCATGTTAGCTAAGAAGTCTAAAAGCATTTTTAATATTTTTTAAATGATCAATGTGTCAGTTACGTCCAATAATACCATAAAGGAGAGCCATGCTTTTGAAATTACGCTAAATGCGAAATTTATGGGATTGACCAGACTCATTACACTATCGGTAATTTCATCACTATCCTAAAAAATGTATGTTTCATTCTCTTCATAATTCAACGGAACAAACTCGATACAACGTAAATGAAATCGGAGGCTGCGCTGCTGTATGCGCCCGCGCACCCGGCGGGCAGCGTCAGCGGACAGCTTAGAAAGCTCAGTTCGCGGCGCGGTGTGGTAGCGAGCGGACGGGCGCGGCCTCGCGGAGTGCGTGGACTATGGACGCGTGGAGCGCACACACGCCGGCGTGTGCGCAACCACCATCGTTGACCAGCGTCGATAACATCGCCGTTGCCTACGAGACCAAAGAACAGGCGCCGCCGCCGCACCAGAAACAAGGTCGGTCTTCTATGCGTATTCAAGGGTCAATTTTTTTAGAAGATACTCAATTTACTTACTGTGAAGCTAAAACCTAGCCGATGATTCTAATTACGTGTAAGCAAATTGATGCAGATTTGTTATTCTCGACATTGCGATGGGTTTTGTTTGGTTCAAAAACGCGTTTTACTAAAGACCGAATCGCAATTTTTTTAAGTGTAAAAACTAATTTTCAACGGTAGGCATACTTCGATTGCAGTTTGACTAAAATAGAATAATTTTCCAGTACGCTGGTTGTTTCAGAAGCTTCTTATTCATTTCCCGGGTTGTGTCCGACATGTTTTCCAATAACGTTCGCCAATTAATGACTAGAACTCGCTCGAGCGTTTATACTTTTTCTGGATTGAAGTGTTTATAGTTTATATTCTGATGGGGCTAGACCCGAGTAACGTGGGGGCAATGTATTGTATTATGATACAGTATTGTGTTTCTTAGTGTCAATTTATCTTACCAACATCTATACAAAGAAATAAAATTGGAGAGTCTGTTTGTAATATTAAAATAACCGCTTTTTACTAAGTGCATAAGGATGTATACACGGTACATATACTAAAACAATTTTTTTTTTACAATTTTGAATGTCTGTTTGTATGTCTGTTTGTTTCGGCTAATTTCTGAAATGGCTTGACCGATTTTGACGGGACTTTCACCGGCAGATAGCTGATGTAACAAGGAGTAACTTAGGCTATTTTTCCGAGAGGTAAAATAGGGGTGCGTGATAAAACCGAATACCACGCGGACTAAGTCGCGGGAACAGCTAGTTTTTCTACAAAATCGTGAGCTAGGCGTACAATGTGAAGGGTTTTCGTTGTAAAATAATAAAAAACATTTTGGGAAAAATGTAAGATATAGAACGCTCTTTATATGACAAAAAAATAATTGGATTGGATTGTTGTGAATACTTATTATTACTTAAGGGTCGCGTTTGATAACATTATTTATTGTTATCACCTGATGACAATGAAGGCGCGCCAAGCAAACACTGAATTGGGATATTTTACTAAATCCTACTCTTTAAAACCTAGTGGTTGGTTGTTCAAAACAGTATAAGCAATTAATATCTTCCCCATGGAGGGTCGGATAGGGTTTGAACAGGCATCAAACTTATCGATAAGTACGCGTGACCTTATGTTTTGAATATTGACGTTTCCAAGCCATTTCTTTATGAATTCTATGGAAATAAAGTTTTTGACTTTGACTTTGACCTACGCACATTTAATTATAATCGACACATAAATATTTTAAATGTCATAAAAAATTAAAAAGGTAATTATGTAAGCGATCAATTAAATCATCATCATATTAATAAAATAACAGCAGTACAGTAGCAGTAGAACTTATGCCAACGTCCGGGGAAGTATTGCCGCTATACCCATTTCTGCCGCCAAGCAGTGATGAAATCGCATTCCTATGTTCTGATTAGGAAGTTGTGGTTGCAGATGTGAGATGCACACGAGATATTTCATCTTCACGTTTCCGAGTTACGGGCGCATACAATGCGTCCTATTGTGTATAACGTATTGCTTGTTATGGGCAGAGGTTACCACTTAATACCAGGTGGGCCATCTGCTCGTTCCGTA
Source organism: Chesias legatella (assembly GCA_947359385.1). Taxonomy (NCBI): domain Eukaryota; kingdom Metazoa; phylum Arthropoda; class Insecta; order Lepidoptera; family Geometridae; genus Chesias; species Chesias legatella. The sequence goes on along the minus strand of OX375762.1, from coordinate 13,976,183 downwards.
ACTATATCACAATAAAAAATAACCTTGTATTGTTTGTAGTCCAAAAGCTTGCGGTATGTTTGCCTTGGATCTGAAACATCTTGAGACGATCATAGAATGGTTGTAAACTCACTCCAGAGTCAGTTCCCACTTTAAGACGCTTTCTTCTTCTTGCTTACATTTGGGTATATCATGGTGTTTTAAACGAACACATCCTTGTCAGAAAAAAAGGCATCCGTCACGGCCTAGTGGTCGGACAGCCAGATTAAAAGAGCCGCTGTTAAAATAATAATATCTTCATAATTTATCAAATAATTAATTTATCCCAGCATCTGACAAATAACCGATTTCATCGTCTTTCAATTACGCGGGCGAGGGTAGGACTCAATTCAATTTTAACTGCAATAATCGTGTTGCGGTGCGGCCTCCGGCCTTCCATACACAATTTATTTTCTTAGATTTTTGCCTGATTCGTGTTTGTTTGTCGAAACGACGAAAAAGATAGTAAGATGTTTTATTGAAATATTTTATGAATTTTTCCGAAAACAGAAGCACTGAAGAAGCAGAAACACATGTTATTATACTTTAAAAAATTGAATTTCCTTCAAAATCATGTCAAAGTTATCTAAATACAGGGGTTTGTATGTTTTTTTTTATTAAAATGATTAGTGAGTTAATTTATAGGTCTAACCCGTAGCGCTATATAAAATATGTGTAAGAAATTTTAAATGTCTGTATTATATTACTAATATGCAAAGACTGAAACTTCAAAACCTCCACCTGCTCGATTGATTTCTATCGATACATTAAGTCTCGATCAATAAGGGCGATCGATGTGCGTCGCTGTACTAAATTAATCGAGCAAATCGATGTTTTCTGATACAATCCCATCGGTACCTGCCAATATCGTTCATGAAATATTTTAAAGCCCCTGAATAAAGTATTAGACGATTAGTTTTAACGATAGCGAGTGGGACAAGGAACGTGGCCGCTAAATGTCTAAATCAAACTACGTTGCCGAACGCGGCTAATCATTCGGATTGTTTGAACACAAAAACATTATTTTTATCGATCCAATTTACAACCATAATAATAAATTAGGATAGAAAATTGGGGTGCCGGTGTAAGTTTTCATATCAACTGTTAATGTTCCCACGTTGCCACTAAAAGGACACTGGTCCAGCCTCGTCACGAGACAGTGTAAGGCCTGGGTTACAGCTAGTATCCGATTCAAATTGGTACATGTAGGTTTGTATTTTAGGATACATAGTTATACGTTGTTTTCCTTCATCGTTTTGAAAACGTGGACGTACGCCTGGGTCTGAACGAAATGGATTGAAACTCGGGTTTGTACCACTGGGCCGCAACACCCAGTTTGGTAAATCTATATTTATCTTTATCTATCTTTATCTATATCTTTGATAAAGAAAAATGAAAAAGGAAACAAGTACAAAAGGGTTATTATGGCAGTACAATCCCCTGTAGAGTGAAGTGTTGATTTTCCCTTTGTGTATATTTACATGGATTTCTTATGGCGCCGTGTGTAGGACTTTAGAATGCTATTTTCCACTTGCAAAGCTCAGTACAATGTCCGTAAGAAACCGCAAGGAATTCTGTGTTTTCAGGCAGATGAACTTATGCCAGTTCGTCCAGGGCCGAACTGCCACCATACCTATTTTTGACGTCATGCAGTAGTACATTCGCGTTACTGTGCTCCAGTTTGAAAGGTGTTTATCGGTTGAATTACAAGCACATGCAATTTACATTAAATGACATTTCACCTCCATGTCTCGAGATTTACGGGCGCATACGATGCTACTTGGGTATTTTTGCTCCTAAGTAGAGTAGGATACACGTCGTTATGGGCTGAGATTACCATTTACCACCAGGCGGGCCATCAGCTCGGCCCAAACGTTTATCAATTAAAAAATTCAATAGGATGTGAGATCGTCTGACGAGGGGATCTACCCCGAGTTGCAATCCGAAATTAATGGTTCAGACACATGACAAGTGGCAATGAATGTTCCTGAAGTGACGTTCTGTATTATATATACTTTATCAGGTATATTTAGATCATTTCTAATATCGATATCTCGTTGGTAACGTAGTAAAACCGTATAACTTTTAGTCACTATTGTGGTACTCGGAAGCTGTTTCAAAATCTCCGTTGTGGAGGTTTGTCCCGGCGGGAGGAGTGGGGGGGGGGGGATTATGCAATGTTATAAAGCTGCGCCGGCGCACCGGGTATTAGCTCAGGACCGGCTCTAAACCGATTTAGCGTAGTTTAAGTATTCATGTGTGAATCTAAGCATTTACTAAATGCAATCTCTTTGGTTCTTAGAGGCTAGGAGCTTCGGTGCTTTGATCCAAGTCGCTTGAAAAATGTCTGTCACTCGTTCGCAAGGAAAATGTAGTGAAGAAACCGACTTGTCCTAGAACTATTATTATTATTACAAGTACTTTTTATTAAACCTTCAGGTGCGTACTATTGGATATGTTTTTTTATTTTTTTATTTTATTTGATACAGTTACTGAACTAGCCGACGACCCACCTGGTGTTAAGTGGTAACCTCTGCCCATAACAACCGATGCGACTTGGGTCCTCCCTTACTAGGTACGACAAGACCCAAGTCGCATCGTATGCGCCCGTAACTCTGAGACGTGTAGGTGGAATGTCTCTTGTGCCTGTAATTTCACCGGCAACCACACCTTTCAAACCGGAACACAGTAACGCGAACGCGTTACTGCTTGGCGGCAGAAATGGGCATGGTGGCAGTACTTCCCCGGACGAACTTGGCGAGAGTTCTACTGCTGTTATATGTCGACGATGTGGGTTATGATGATCCTTTTTGTGACAGTTCAAAGCCTTGAGAGTGTTTCATAAATCAATATCCGAGAAACAATACTTTCACTAAAATCTCAAATACAAGTTACAGAATATATATGCAGATAGATACTTGCACGAGCCAACAGTCGCTGGTCTAGTGAAATGTGTTCTGGTATCAATCGACGTCTAGATGTTTTTGCTCATTATATCCCTCGCTCGGTGCCTAGGAATCTCGTTAAATTGTCTTTGTAATACAATGTTGCAAAGGATGAACATTTTTATGATATTGAAATGATTTTTTATCATATTTTTAGATTTAACAAATTTCTTCTAGTGAAAAATATTAAAATTATCCAACAAAAGTATTATTAGAAATCTGAAACTGTTCAAATCTACGAGTCTGAATATTTTTAAGTTAAGTCGAGTCGAGAGAGTTAAGTCGTTAAGTCGAGATGCTGGGTAGTTTCAAACCTAACTGGGTGTAGTAGCTTATGTGGAAAATCTTATATTTTTTATTAAAGGCGTTTGTTGGTTGTGTTTCAGCGCTGGTTTTCAGCCAAAAACTATTTCGTGCTTATAGAACATCGCATCAGATCCGTTGGTTCATTTCAGATACTGTCCATTATAATATGTGAAGTAACCAGTAATATAAACTAGAGGTCGGTATTTCTCCGGCAGTCGCTGCGTCCCTTCCGCGCTTTCCATTTCCATCTATCTCTAGAACTTTCGCTTTACCTACATACATACCTACACAAGCTTCAAGCACATTCATTCTGTGATGGTTTACATACCGCTAACACGTCTGTATTTATCGGGCCTTTTATAACTTAATATTAATTTGTTACATTATTATAAGAATTTTATATAACGCAAAGTTATGTATAAAAATTTAAAAGAAATTGATTTTAATACCAACAGAATCCAAATTGTACGTAACAGTCCATAAAGTCGTAGAAAAAGTATCACATCTGACGTTAATTTTCAGGTAGTAGAATTAAAACTACGAGTAGGTGCTGCTACCGTACCTGTGAGTTACGGACGCAACACAATGCGACGTGGTACTTCCCAAATTTTTTTTACCCGTTTATTATAATGCAAAACGATGTTACTTCTATTTCTTCCATTTCGATAGGCGCTAATATCAAAATGTTTATTAGGTTATCATGATACAGTGACAAACTAAAAAAAAAAATGAGCCGTCACGGGACGCCTGGCAGATGTGAAACATCGACATTATTTTGTAAGAAACTAAGTACCCCATCACTAATAATGTTTATGATTTGTCGTAACCTTGAACGGACCAATCAGCGCTCATGCCGTGGCGACGCGTCGCCAAGCCAGAAATTGGTTTTACGTGCGGCTATAGATGTTTCACATCAAAAAACTGTCATACGCGACCGATTTTGTGTGACTAAAATGTATGGGTAAAGTAAAGAAGATATCACAGTAGGTGACCTAGTGACGTTCAGAATCCACACTTTGGACGAACGTCAAATGGATGTCTCCGATCGCGCACAAGTAGGCCGCTTGCTGGCAGCACTACTCATTTACCAACAACATCGATCTGCTGTTTGCTAGGTTTAATACCTAATGAACAAAGGTACCTTAACCATCTCCCAGTCACTTGGTTCAGCCCCTTCTAAATACTTAACTTGAATGCTTGCTAGCTAATAGGCGAAATATATCGATGTGACTGACTCGTTGTCACATAAAAAAATGATGTCTGAAATAAGCTATGCAAGCTTACTAATATTATAAACGCCAAAGTTTGGATGGAAGTATCTTTGTTAATCACTCCAGAACAGCTGAACGGATGAGGATGAAATTTGGCACGAAGATAGGTATAGTCTGGAATAGTATATAGGCTACTTTTTATCCCGGAAGAGTGCAGTGTTGTGCAATAACACCGCGGGCGTAACTAGTATTGAACAGTTTAAAATAAAGTAACCACGGGTCCAACTATTATCTCTTTATAGAAAATATCAGCAATTTGCAAGCGCCGATTCTGTCAAATAAATGTCAACACACCAGCCAGTCATAATCCAAATAAATTAAAATTAAAAAAATTTAAAAACAAGCTTTTTAGAAATCCGCCATATTAGATTTAGAGTGACGTCACTTTATTTTTCGAGTTATTCTCAGCAAGCCCTTTCATTTGGTACCCATATTGGACGAAAGCATAAAAAACTTAATCCGCCATCTTTAGAAGTCCTCCATATTGGATTTAGAGTGACGTCACTTTATTTTTCGCGTTATTCTCAGCAAGTCCTTTCATTGATACCCATATTGTAGGAGTGCATTGAAAATAACTAGTCCGCCATCTTGGGTATTCCGCCATGTTGGATTTAGAATGACGGCACACAGCTAACCATGCATTGTCATCCAAATTAAACGTGTATACAAAATGTCAGCTCAATCGGTTGAAGATATCTGGTTCAAAATTGAGTTGCAAGATTCCACCCGAACAAACATAGTTACATACATTAAGTTAAATAAAAGCTTGTAAAATGGAAAGATTCCGTCAAATTTGTAACTTATGATATGATTATAATAAGACAGACTGCTACCTACTTGAGAGAAAGAGATGTGTGAACCAAGAATTACAATCTAATTTGGTGCCCATAGAGTCATCTACACTGTCGTTGGTGACTCTAGCGCGTCAGTAGACAGAACTCCGTCCTAATACCCAGCCGTAGGTGTCCAGTTTTTAAGTGCTCGCTGGTAATGCACTGTCCAGATACTTGCGTCTCAGTCTGAATGTGGCTCCGATAAGGAGGTCAGCCCGTAAATGTAATAACACGGGTATCGAACAAATAAATTGGTTATACATTGGTTCCTCTCCGGCTCATGCCATCGCCTCCAGGCGTGTAATAACATCGATGTACGATATTACATTCGGAATCCCCTGACAGTCGGCGTTTGTAGTGTTCGCTGAAACGCATAATACAACTGAAATCAGTTTATTTTCTAATTTCGCGTTTGAACACAATGTAATGAGCAATGATAATACGTATACAAAATCACTTCAAAGTTTGTAATAGCTTGTATGTATACAACTACACTAGATTTTGTTTCATTCAAAAACGCCTATTACTGATTTTATAACAGAAAATTAAAATTCCCTAAAATATCAAGTCAACAGTCTCACAAACAACACAAATCGAGTAAAACATAGTGTTTATTGATGGTTTCCCAGCTTATGTGACGTGTGCGGCCCCGTCCTTATTATTTTTTTCTCCATGGGGGGGCACCAGAACAGGCACCAGACTTAGCTATAAGTACTACTACTATAGTGCATGATCTTGTAATTTTGAAGTTTCCAAATTATTTCTTTAAGAATTCAATGGATATCAAGTTTTTGTCTATGGTCTAGTTATTTGTATGCATTATCTTGTGCAGCCAAAGTTATGGAATAGTTTATTAAATTTTAGTGCGAATATAAACAAAAAGTTTTATAGAAGGAAGTGTGTCATTATAACTGCAACTGACTTATAAATAGTTTACAGGAAAGTAATAGTCAAAATTTATGTGTTCTGCAGCTCGGCATACTTCTGCTTTGCATTGCAAGTGCTATGTTATAACCATATTACTTTTATTCAGACATCAGTTCAATCCTTAAGATAGAGATAATATATGTCAAATAATCTTCCAGAGTATTGATTGATGAATTGACAAGTCGGGTGGCAATGTAGGAAAAGACTGACACTATATTCCGTCATTGAACTGATGCCAATTAGGTCTCATGTCATGTTAGGTTAATTGGTACATGACGTATTGACTCAAATTTATATACATTTGTCGTTTCTGAGTTCGAATTATGTGCCTGTGTCAATCTAGGCCGCATAACCTCGGGCCATTATGATAACTTCACTTGGGAAGGCTACTAGTACTAATAGGTAATTAGTAAAATGTAATAAGTAACTTTTAGGCCTTTCTAAGCGAACTGACCGATGCAAAGCCCATTGCTGAGCGAGTGTACATGCATTGCTTAAGCTAAACTTTTGCAGCTTATTTTTTATTGGCTTCACAGCTCAGTTGGTAAGTAGTAGGTAGTGTCTTCTACGCTGTAGGTAGTGGGTTCGATTCCCAATCAGAACAAGCATTTGTGTGAGGAATACAGATGTGTATTCTGTGTCTGATTGTTAATATGTGTTTACAAAAAGTATATAATTACTCTGTAATTTTTATAGTTTCTAGAGCTACGCTTAGTTTACGCCTATGCGCTGTGTGAAATTTCCAACAATATTTATTTACTATTATATTAATTGGTAAGTTGTGGGTAATCAATATTTCTTGCATATGAATTAGTTACAGTAAAAGCAGATGGCCCGCCAGTTGTGAAGTGGTAACTGCCCATAACAATACGATTGGGTCCTCTTATATAGGTATGGGAAAACCGAAGTCGCATCTTATCACCCATAAATCTGAGAGGTGAGGGTGAAATGTCTCACATGCCTGTAACTTCACCGGCAACCACACCTTTCTAACTGGAACACGGTAATTAATGCACACCGTAATGGATACGCGTTACTGCTTGGCGGCAGAAAAACGTATTGGAGCAGTACGTGCAGACAAACTTGGCAAAAGTTTTACTGCCTGTAATATCTTTCACACTACACACATCATTGCTGCATTTAAGTCCTGTGCTTTGCATCTTGGGTTGAATATCATAACGTGAACATAAGTCTAACAGCCCAAGAAATATTGTCAAAGGAAGACGATATAATGCATTTGTCAGTATTATCTCTATTTAGCCGCATTCATGAGAGATATATTTTCATTCAACACTTACAGCTACAAACATGTGTAAAGTTGGATTTTTATGAGTGATATTTGCCTCAGGGATCGTTTCTCGCGGTATCCGGTGGCGGGCTGTGAGCGATGCGGGCGCAGTCGGCGGCGGTTGCCGCGGCTGGACGCCAGGCACAGTGTTGTCTAAACTAGGTATTTACTATTTGAATTTGTGTGCCACTATGTGTCAATAATTCCTTGTCGTTTACACCGACAAATTTCGACCTTTTTTTTATGTTATTCAGTTGCGGAACGAGCCGACGGCCCACCTGGTGTTAAGTGGTAACCTCGGCCTATAACAAAAGATGCGACTTCGGTGCAGGTGGAATGTCTCATGTGCCTGTAATTCCGACCTGCATCATTGTCGGCTTATGCCGTTAAATACAGATTATTCAATAGGTAAATGGATTTTAAACATTTAGATGTTGTGTTCGGTGTGAACAACAATGATGATTAAGTCTGCGATTGCTGTTTCATACGCGCAGATATTAAAACTATCACTTTTCATAGCGAGTATGCAGCACTGCACTTTGCTTGTTCCGTCTCGACTTTTCTGGTTATTATGTAATAACGACTCTATGCCACTTGTAGTCACGTATAGAGCGTGGTGGTCCAGTGGTACTGGTTTCAATCCGGAGGTCGCCGGTTCAAATGCCGAAGTGCGTCTATGAGTTTTTCGCTTGAAATGTTTATGTGCGCAATACCACGTTACCAAAACGGCGTAGGAAAACATCGTGAAGAACCAACATGTCCTAGACATGTGTGAAATTCACGAAAGGAGCCTCTTTGAGGCGCACTTAAAATCCTTTCACCACACATAGTATACCACGTATAGTTCAGGTTAGAAAAGCTAAATCATAAAAGATTTACAAAGATTTTAATACTCCAAAATGACGGCGATGGAAATGGAATCCAGAAATCTCTCGTTAGTGAAAGTAAAACTTATCAAAATGTATTACAGTTGAAAATACACACACCGGTTTCTACTGGCGTTTGTGCCTGTGTTTAGTTTCAAATTGAAAAAAAATGTCTTGATTGATGAATTTAACAATGAATATGGACAGTTCTATAATTACAATTTGACTTCGCATAGAGTCATCGAATAAATACATAACACCCAGACAAGGTACCGACATCAATGCTCGTCACCAAAATGTTTGCACGGGGTGGGAATCGAACGTCCTACAGCGTATAAAGCAGTTATTACCTACTACCTACTGTGCTGAGAACATCCCTAAAAAATGACTACAAATTGCTACCAAGCATCCCACATCACTTAATCATCACTACACATTTGTTTGGTCTCCACAGTACAGGCTCAGCCTAGTGTGGACACCGCCGAATTATCCTTGCGTCTAAAATACCTTCAACATTATACCTTTTATTATACTTATTTTAAGTCAAAGTTTAGTTGATAAGTTTGTGTATATTGTTGTAAATAAATTGTTTTTCATTTCATTTCATTTCAATTTCATTTCATTATTATAAAACAGTCCTCCGCCACCACCTCTGTCTGTCTCAACGCGATAAACTCAAAAACTATTGAATGAGTCTCATATAGTTTTCACCAACGGACGGATTGATTCACGAGAAAGGTTTAGGTTCCTTCCTTATAACAGTTCATTTAAATTCTGTGTACTCTGGCTAAAATATGTTAATGATTGTAGAATAGATCGCGAAAAAAACATGCCTTGATTTTTTTCCTACTATACTGGCGCGCGCTGCATAAACCAATATAGTTATATTATTTCCGTATTAAATTAAATTAGACTGTCGTTTCTTCTTTTTAGGCGTATTTATAATACCCAGGCAAAGCCGGGGTGAGTCGCTAGTACAGTAATACGGTAAGGACAGCATACATTACAAATAAGGGTAAGGGAATTCTCGTTAATAGATCAGTTTATCGGAAACAACTTTAACTGTTTGAATGATATTTTGTGGTTAGATAATGTTTTACTTTCACATTTCGATTACAAAAGAGATGTATACGAGCCACTTACAGCTACATTTAGAACGATACTTATAAATTTTCTTATTTTAAATAGAATTGTTTGTAAAAAACTTGCTTATTTTCTTGTTTATAAATATCATCGTAATGTCGGTGATAAATATTAATACGATATAGAAATCTTACCTAAGTTAAATAAATAGGAGTATACAGGGTGTCCGGTAATGAATGGATAACCTTGAAATGGGTCTTAGTAGAACTATTGGGCTTCGGAAAAAAATATCAAATAAAAAAAAAACCAAGTAGTATCAAAAATATGTATTTTTTTAATAATATCGATGTTTTTTTTGTTTTGTTTTTTTTTATACTACTTTTTTTTTTTTGGTATTTTTTTCCGAATGCCCAATAGTTCTACTAAGACCCATTTCAAGGTTATCCATTAATTACCGGACACCCTGTATATTATTTAAGTGCCGTTCGTTCTTTACCAACAACATTTCAAATCATAATCATTTTTTATCTTCTTGTTAGGTGCATAGAAAATATGAAAATCATTGGATGAATCACGTCATCACTGGATGACGATCTCTGGAACAAAATGTCCTACAACTCTGAATATTTTAAATGGTTGTTGCTCTCTGCGCGTTTATTTAGACGGAAATTAGGTTTACGGAAATTGGGAATCTGGAAAACGGTATTTAAGGAAATTACACCATCAAGCCACACCATTGAGAATGAGGTATCAAAGTCCATAAAAGAAATTTCACATGAATTCCAAGTGATTCCAATGAGATGGACTGCATGGACTGCATGGTTACTTAAATTTGAAGGCTTATGGTCCAATTAGAGTCTGGGGTATAATTAATTCCGCTGTCACCCCTAAAGGGGGTGAAAATAGTCAAATTTTAGTTTAGACAGTAGAACACAAGTTTTTGAATTAGTGTTGAAGGGATATTTTAAAAACGGCTAGTCCCATCATCGTCAAATTTGGACATGAAAAACTGTAATAAGATTTTCTACGATATTTAAGGTCGAAAACAACATAAAAACTAAATTTGAAAAATATCAAATCCGTCTTTGTTCTGCGACTATGGCGAAATATTGTATAATTCATCCGCGCGAATAGTAATTCTGTTGTACCCTACCTGGAAATGCGAGCCGTTGTCAAAGGAAAATCCATCAGTAAATTGTAACGCTATATTTTGCGGAATGGCTTTGCCTGCTGTCTTTTATATTTAAATGTATACGGTTGCTTCATATACGATATCTACGCAACACTGATATTACCAGTCCGCTAAGCGCCTCTCAGCTAACTAGAGTTTAAGCTCACAATGATCAACTTTTATTACTCTGGTCTGGTCTCACGTTTCATTAAGTACAAGTTGACATCACAAATTATCTCAAAAAACCATCAAAGCACACATTTGACTGGCTCAGTTGGTTAGTAACCCTACCTTCTGCGCTGTAGGTCGTGGGTTCGATCCCCACTCAGGACAAACATTTATGTGACATTTGTAACATTGATGTTTGTTCTGTGTCTGGGTGTTAATATGTATTATAAGTATGTATTTGCAAAAGAAAAGTACCTATATAAGTATTATATCAGTTGTCTGGTTTCCATGATACAAGCTATGCTTAGCTTACTTTGGGGCTAGATGGCGCTGTGTGAAATGTCCACCATTATATATATATATTTATATTGTACTCAATCTGTCCATCATCTGATTCAAATAAAACTCGCTACCTTTTCTGTTAGCAAGGTTTCTTCTTATGGCGGTGTGATTTTGACAGCAATTTAAGTATTGCGACTTTTCAATGTTAAGTCATTTTTATGAGTGAGAATGTTTGCTAGTCAGGTACTACGCTATAAGAATAAAAATAAGAATAAGAATAATCATTTATTAAAAAAGAAGAATACACAATAACTTAATACAATTTACGTAATTTAATAAAAAAAATGTTTGTTTCTTCTCCTTCTTGTCATGGTTTACAATATTAAAAACTATTATTTCATTTAAAACATATTGTTATATATATTATACGCAATTTTATAAACAGTCGTAAAAACGAAAGAGATCATCTGATTGCGGTGACGTCATACGCCCCGCATATCGCAGGAGTCTGAGGCCATTTCCTTTGATTGTAATCAATACATCTAATTATTATTGATAACATCAGTCTGGTAAATATTTTAAAACGTGGATATAATTTTGCCCCGGATCCCTCTGTCCAAAGTGGCATATCCAATCATCAAAGACCAGAGAACAAAATTTACGCTCATCACACGTATGTTTGCCTGGCCGGAGATCGAACACGGAACCCCTAGCTTTAAAGGCAAGTAAAAAAATTTCTCTTTGGAGACAACAAATTATCTTTGTTGTTAATAAATTCTGTTATAATCGTTGGAAACGATCTATTAGGAAGCTTATTTTTTTTCCGTTGTAAATTGTTGGTGTAAGTTCATATATACATTCATCTTATAATTCCATATCGTTGCTCGACTCCCTCTGGAATTTCATAAGTAACAGACTTATTTCCGGGTACTAGAAAAAAGACGAGAGAATGTTGTAATGGCACCGCCCGTCTATAAAGTGCAATAAAAACAATGTATTATTTGTTTAATATTTATGTTTCATACATGAAAGTGAAGAGAATGTTCGAGTGAAGTGTTGCATGTAACTTTGGTTATTATTGCTTGGTCAATGTTAGATTTCCGCGTACATCGCCCGCCGTCGGTGTGTCTCGCGATTTCCCATAGAACTATACCGTCGATGGAACACGTCCAGCGTCGACGGCAGCAGAAGAGAGTGGCGGAGGTTGTGCGCGTGCGTGAATGAGACAGAGCGCCGCTCAGTTGAGGTTCAACGATCGACTCTCGCGCAGTTTGTTGAACTGCAATCATTTCTTTGGAAAATCGTTAGGGTTGGTGATTTTTACTGCATCATAAAGTACGAATTACGTAAGTGTCGTTAATAACCAGTGGTCTTTGGTTGACTAAACGTGATAGATTTAAAATGATCGAATAAAGGGAAGCTACACGCTGATATAACAGACTTTTGATCGTGTTTACCTTATTTTGATTTGTTAGTGTGAATGGTTAATTTACTATTTCTTCTGAAATACTGGATTTAAGAATCACTAGTTTAAATCGGGTAATATTTTTTATGTACATTAATATTATGTTTATTATCCTCATTTCTTAAATATGATATATTTCTCTTCAGTAACCTTGTTATATGTAATTGAATTTCTGTAAATTTTTATTTGCGATATATATTATTAACTACTAATAATTAAATAAACTAATATGGAATACATTGCATTCTATTAAAAAACCTTATGAGACGAATGAAAAAATCTCCAATTTCGTTTCAAATGTTTTACCTTTGCATAATTCCTAAATGTATCTCAACTACTTTCGTTAACAAACATTTTCTAACCTCAAAGGTTTTGCTGGAAGAAAACTCTTTTTAGGGTTAAACTCGCCTTTGTACATATTTTTTTATATAAGTTAACTTATGTATATCTTTTTTGTGTACAATAAAGAATAAATAACTACGTCAAGCTTGAAGTTAAGATGTTAGGTTGCGCGACAGCCCTATCCGCAGTCTCCGGGTTTGCGCACGCGTCCCTCTCTCGCAGCGGCATTTAAAGCGAGACGTAAGATTCGCGGAAGAAAGCACGCTAGTTACGTAACTGGTTACTTTATCACCAATCACTGACTATACTTGCACGATTGTCAATTTAATACCTATTTTATTGTTATTAGGCAGTGGCCGGGTACTCGCATTCTACCAGGCTCACGTAGGCGTCAAGTTACTGTGGTAGATATAGTGTAGCGTGTGGTAGATAGTTGAGAGCGTGGTGGTCTAGTGGTACCTTTCAATCCGGAGATCGCCGGTTCAAATCCCTACGTGCACGAGTTTTTCGATTGAAAGGTTATCAGCGCAATACCACGTTCTCAAAACGGTGAAGGAAAACATCGTGATGAAACCGACATGTCCTAGACTAAACATTCGAAGAGTGTGTCAAGTGAAAGGAGCCTCTTCGAGGTGCACTTAAAATCCTTTCACCACACTGGTTCGACAGAACCGGTGACTCAAGAAGAAGACATACTAAACACGTGCATTTCGCTTATTTATACGTAACCACAGCTTGCTATTTATTTAGGAACGTCAATATCTATACTACAAATAAACAAAATTGGAGTGTCTGTTTGTAATAATAAAATAACCGCTTTTTAATAAATGCATATGGATGTATACACGGTACATATATCAAAACATTTTTTTTTTAATTTTAGTCTGTCTGTCTGTTCCGGCTAATCTCTGAAATGGCTGATGACTGATTTTGACGGGACTTTCACTGGCAGATAGCTGATGCAACAAGGAGTAACTTAGGCTACTTTTCCGTGGGGTAAAATAGGGGTGCGTGATAAAACCGAATTCCACGCGGACGAAGTCGCGGGCATCAGCTATTCAATAATAATTGTGGTTTTACCTTATTATCATAATTATAAGGCACCTGGTGGAAGCGATAAGTGACCCGAAAGCTGGCACTTTTCTGTCTCAGAGATATTGAACATTGCCATCCAGCGAGGTAATGCAGCCAGTGTTTCGTACACAATTCCGCCTGTTAGCGAATTGGATCAGTTGAGCTATCTATACATCGTTGGAAACGGTCTTCAGCTCAATCGATTTAGTTGCATATTGCAAAAAATATGCGTAAATTGTTGTAAGATAAAATTTGTAATTAAAAAATAAAATCTAAATTCAAATATTATTATTTGTAATTTGTACATAAACCTTTTCAATGATGAGTTTAAATTGACAACTGCTGTTTTTCATGCATAAATTGAAGTTATACTATTTTTAGTATCATTATATTTTTTGGGTTAATTTATTGCAATAGTCTTAAGAGATCGCAGAAAAGGGGAGTCTTACAAAGCAAGTTTTTCGAATGACTGGCCTCTTAGCTCGGTAGGTAGTAACGCTGTTGTGTTGTAGGTCGTGGATTCGATTCCCACCTAGGACAAACATTTGTGTAACGAACATAAATGTTTGTTCTGTGTCTGGGTGTTAATATGTTTTATATGTATGTATTTACAAAAGAAAAGTATATAAGTATTATATCAGTTGTTCCCATGATACAAGCTATGTTTAGCTTACTTTGGGGCTAGATGGCACTGTGTGAAATATCCCCATTTTTTATATTTGATATACATTTATTTAGATCTCAACCCAGTATCGTGGAAATATATATAAATCTTTGATTAGCGATGATTCCTTCTGCCGCTGAGCAGTGACGCACTCGCTCTGTATTCCATTCTGCACACGACATGTGCAGAACGGTTCGATTGTTCGCGGTGCCTTGCGGGGCCAATTTGCTCGGCAAAGTACAATTGACAAGAGCCTTGCACACGCAAAATCTGGTAGCAGATAATATTGACAATTTCGATTGTTCGCTGACCGAATTCGAGAAAGCTACGATTTTGTTTTGTGTTATTATTAAAATTAAAATATTTTATTAGATATGTAAGATAACTAGAGTAATGTAACTATCACATAAAAAATGTATTAGGAGGTTTCCTGTAATTATATATATATACGAAATTTATGAAGAAAAAAATCTATTAATCTTCGTTTGTAGACAACAATTTAATCCTATAAACCCTTTTCAGAACGATTATATTGTTTCCCCGTCCAGACATCATTGCGTAGCCACAGTACCATCTTTATATATAAAACAGTCAAACTTTTGCCAAGATCGACCAGGGAAGTACTTATGCCATATCCATTTCCGCCGCCAAACAGTAATCCATTCGTCTGTTCCGGTTTGAAAGGTGTGGTTGCCGGTGAAATTATAGGCATTTAAGACGTTCTGCCTTCTCATCTCATACTTCCGGACTCTGCGACTTGTTCTTATACCTATAAATAGGGAAGGACCCAAGTCGTATCGCTTTGTTATGGGTAGAACTTAGTACTTAACACCAAGTACTACAACAACTCGAATCCTGGTGTTCTGGAACCAGCGTGGTGAAACATATAAGAGCGTCTCAAAGAGGCTCCTTTCGTGCACTCGACACATGTCTACGAATTTTTAATTCTAGGACATGTAGGTTTCCCCACAATGTTTTACTTCACCGTTTTGAGAACGTGGTATTGCGCATATAAATCTTTCAATGGAAAAACGCATATGTTCACTTCGGGATTTGAACCGGCGACCTCTGGATTGAAACTCGGAGTCAGTACCACTAGACCACCAGGCTCTCAGTTACAGGATGAAAACTATGCATATTCAAGGAGACTTTGTTAGAAAGCGAATGAGAGTAAATATGTGTGAGGCGAGAGTAATGGTTTTGGAAACGAATGAGTTTATGGCAGCTTTTATCGTTTTCATTGGAAAACTTAAGGACTTTGCTTATGAGAGATGGAAAGCATGAGAATGATATTGAAAAAAGAGAGCGCTAAACAATGCTAAGGGGGCACACGCCCTTATGAGAAGCCAGTGACTGAAAGGCACGGTTGGCCGAGCATATATTTACCATTGATGTATTTATGTGACTAAAGATATCGGCCTATTGAATATAATAATGCAAGAGCTAACCTCATACCTAACACCACCAAATACACTAAACACAATAAATATCATCAAATGAATAGCACCACGGTTATTAACTGGTGATTTTAGTGTTTACCTCTCACGCGTATGGGAATCAAACAATATTATGTCAGTCAGCTGTTCGAAAAGCGAGTTCTGTTTCACAATCATTTGTTCAAACCACAGTTTTCAAACAATATGTCAAATGGCGTTGTTTTGTGATAGCTTTTACTACAAAAAGTAATATGTATATATCAATATTTCGTGTACATCTCCCTGGTACCGAGATTGGTGGTGGTAGGGAAAATGTTTACATAAAACAAAATCTGTATACCTAACAACATTAAAATAATAAACGATCAAAGCCAGAAAAAGTTACAGCACTAAAGTACTAGAGTAAATGAAAATTTGTACTCCTTAAGAATCGATTCCATTTAAGATGGGTAGTAAAATCGGCCGTTAACAAAAAGCGTTATGACAATTGTCATGGCATTTAGTGGGTAAAATCCAGTCGCGCGTCAGAACTGATACGCATTATGTGTATTCATAACAGATACTAATCTTATCACGAGACAGATCAGTGCATCTATCAAGCAAGTTTACATCAAACTATTTTATTTATTTTTAATAATAAAAGGCTTTTTTACACCAATTTCAAATTGAAAATAACACCAAAATATGAGTACAGCTTGGTGACAGAAATTAAAGGCAAAAAAACATTTAGTAGTATACATAAAAATAAACATCTGTAAGTCAGTAGCAGTAAAACTTATGCCAAGTTCGTCAGGGGAAGTACTGCCACCATACCCATTTTTGCCACCAAGCAGTTATACATTTGCGTTACTGTGTTCCGGTTTGAAAGGTGTCGTTGCCGGTGAAATTTCAGGCACACGAGACATTCCATCCCACGACTCAGAGTTACAGGAGTTACGTTCTTTGTCTTGTCGTACCTCTAAGTAAATGATAAGTACAGAAGTATCCGTAAATTCATCACACAAAAAACACAGATGGTTCAGACGACAAAGTGTAACCTAGTATGGAATAGAAATGTATAGGGTATGTTGGTAATTATTTCTTGGAAGTCTTCTCTTACCAGCAATACGCTTGGCATAATGTGTAATACGATTCTAATACCGCAAGCCTTGCTTTATTTGGAGCTAGACGGTATGTGAAATCTTTACATCGTTTTTTATTGTCATTTGATGATTCAGCTTTCGAAAATGAATGAATATTTTCTTATAATTTTATTACTTCATAATGAGCAGTTACGAAGTAGTAGATGATCGGCGTAGCGCGCTACGCGAGCTCGTTGATATCTTTTGATGGCCGTTTGCTACGCCGCGTAGACTGCTGACGGATCATTTTTTTTTTTTACTTATACTTCTCGTAGCAATGGTTCTCTCGGACAGTGCAATGAAGCATTATAAAGTGCCCTACCAATAATCTTTTTTCGTACTTTTGACACATGACTTGGAATGTTTAATTCTTATACATACCGGTTTCCACACCATGTTTTCACTCACCGTTTTGAGAACGTGTTTTGTCCACATTCAACATTCTTTCGTCCTTAACAATTGTTTAAAACTGACCAAAGAATCAGAACACGCAAAAGTCAAATACAAATTTATTAACATAGATTCATTTTACCACTGATGTCAGAAATTAGAGTCACGAAACGACACTCAAGCTAAAAGTGGAAAATAATAACAGTGAAATCATATTTTCGCTTCACAAGTTTTCTGCAATATCCCAGCGCCAATAAGCCAATTGGAAAGTTCATTCCGTGCTTATAAGACGGACTACGCCCGGAAATAGACTGAATGGATTAAAACGGCCTTGTCGAGCTACCATCTGGCCTGGTTGATAAAAGAGTTGTAATAGACTTTAATAGTTTTATTAATGACAACGACAAATAAAATGACTGTATTAATCGTACTGATCTCATTTATCATTTATTATATCTCATTTTATTGGCTACCGTCTATTCCCTCGGACGTACAATAATAATATATTCGGAGTAAATGGTCCTGTGATTGAAGTCACGGAACGAGCTGACGGCCCACCTGATGTTAAGTGGTACCGCCGCCCATAGACAACAGCAACACGACTCAAGTCCTCTCCATAGTACGAGATGACTCAAGTCGCATTGCGTTGCGTCCATCACCTCGAGACGGGGATGCGTGTGATCTCATGCGCCTGCAATTTCGCCGGCACCCACTCCCTTCCACCGGAACATAGCAACACGAGTGCATTGTTTTTTTCTATGTCCATATTAATTAGTAAATTGGTATAATTCACATAAATATTAATATTTAATAAGATAAAATTAGATAAAAATACTTAATTAATATAATGTGATACCAATTTTACTTACTGACAAAGTACTCAATATCAAAATATTACTATCATCAATGACGTCGTACTTAACTCTGGTCACATAGTATTTACCCGTGCCATAATATACTTTACATAACCGCATTTCTCATATCTCAGGCTCTCTCCGACATTTTTCATAAAACTATTTATTCTACCTTTGCCGTCGAGTGTATTTAAATGTATTAGTTACGATAGAGTATCAAAGGCAAAGGAGGAAAGGATGCAACTTATTCAAAGGCAAAGCTTCATATTTCCTTTATGCACTACAATCTGTCTACCATACATCCATAGTTCACCTCATTTTCTCGAGATTGTCTTTTAAAACATAGAATAGCTTTTCTCTGCGCCTGAAGCACCGCTTGTAAGATTGTAAATCTAGTTCGGTGAATAAATAAAACGAAATTTTCAAGCTAAACTAAATGAAGGTACGCATGCTTGTTCGTTTTTTTTTTTATGTGATACAGTTACGGAACGAGCCGATGGTCCACCTGGTGTTCAGTGGTAACCTCGGCCCATAATAACTGATGCGACTTGGATCCTCCCCTACTAAGCACGACAAGACTCAAGTCGCAACGTATCCACCCGTAACTCTGAGTCGTAGATGGAATGTCTCATGTGCCTGTAATTTCACCGGCAACCACACCTTTCAAACTGGAACACAATAACGCGAATGCGTTATTGCTTGGCGGCAGAAATGGACATGTGGCAGTACTTCCCTGGACGAACTTGGCGTTTGTTCTACTGCTCTTAAAAGTACTGCAATCACGGCTATTTCTCCTGTCAATAGCGCCCTGGGTTTGTTGATATTCCGATTTGTTGGTGGTATTTTAATCATGGTAATGACAAACGATAATCCTACCAAACTTTGAAGGTGTGTGTCATTGACTAATCCGGCATGGCCTCTCTCGCCCGCCAGGAGTATGACTGTATTCTTGCATCGGTATCATTGAAGGATGGTACAAATCCAACTCACAAGTCAACTGCAAACAAAACAACCTAAGACAGAATCAGTCGTTATTTCGTTATCCCCGGCGCTGTCGCCGGGCGCTACAATTATACCTGAATTCGCGGAACTGTTGGCAGAATTGAAATAATTGATCCCGAAGCAATTTCATAAGCTGTCTAAGGCTGTTTTATTCTTAACAATCTCGACTGAGTGTTTTTTTTACACTGAAGACCTAAGTAGACCTAGACCTAAACTAACCTAAATTTGAAGGAAATTGAATTTAAACATAATTTATAAAAATACTCCTCAGTAACATTAGTCGTATTTTTCATATCGAATTGTCATAAAAAGATAGATCCAAAAGGACTTAAAATTAGCAATTAACGATTTTGGAATGGATACACATATCTAGTCTAAAGTGGCTTTTGTAGGATCTGGTTTCTCTAATATATCCTCAAGACATTAGTAGATAGATCCTTTAATATGTAATATTACTAATTTCCTTTAAACTATTAACTCTATAATGTAAAGCTGTACGAAGTCACAGTTCATAAATCTTGTTAATGCAAAATTTGGTTGTAAAATTGTTATATTTAGAAAAGAAAAACTCATTGGTACCCTTTAGGACTTGAAGTAGCGACCTCCGAATTGTAACTCGGGGTCTGAACCACAACCACCACGCTCTCTGTCTTAGTAAATATCCTATTGGACAGAATCTATTATAAATATAATACTAGCAGAACTTACAATGCACATGAAATTACAGGCACATGAGACATTCCACCTTCACGTCTCACATTTACGGGCGCATACGATGCGACTTGGGTCTTGTCATACCTAGTATGGGAGGACCCAAGTCACATCGGTTATGGGCCGAGGTTACCACTTAACACCAGGTGGGCCGTCGGCTCGTTCCGTAAATGTATTACATAAAAAATAAAAATAAACCCAGCAGTCATTTTTCTGCCACAGGTGAAATAGATAGCAAAAACACTTGCATGAAATAAAATTAGCGAATTATAATGGAGATCCGAATACCGGGTTTGGAGTGCATTAACTTCATACATATTCTCAACATGTATTTACATATATTAGTGTTCGCCTAAATGGTCTAAATACGACCATAATAATTACTGAAAATTCATAAAAAGATAAGAGAATTGAAATAAACTATTTTGTATTTGAAAAAGAACTGTTTCCATTTTTTTTTATTATAACACTAAATGTCGTAAATTGCTGCTAAAAAATATTTAAATGAATTAACAAAGAGAAAATATTATGTCAATTATTTTATCTTTGCGTATTTATACATAGATAAAAATAACCCAGCGCTGACCATTTCATTTATTTATCAATTCTAACTTTTACCTTGGTTAAAAAATTCTAATTTTAGAAAATATTTTCCAACAAATTGATCTTAAGCCGTTCAAAGTACATGCTACTTGCAAGGGTATTTATTACAAGTATCTATTGAGACTGCTGTTTCAATATTCTGAAGTGCCTAATTTCGCATCGAAAATCACGTATAGTTTTCATTAATGAGAGTTATTAAGGCTAATTTTTGTACAGTATTTTCCGATGATGAAAAGTAATATTCAGGCACTGACAAACGTCAAACATGCATTTAATACGTTTTAGGAAGATCAGTTAAGTTTGTGGCACAGAAATAAAATATTATTAGTCATCACACCATCTAATATGTGTTGTTTCCAAAACAAGAAATAAAAATATCCTTAAATTACCTGTATACTAATCTTGCAAAGCCATCATGTCCGTTATTAACATATTTCCAAAATTTAAGAGACTTACTTATTATTTAATAATGAAAACCGCAGTTGTTTTTTCAATTAAACAACAAAATTTAGAAATAATCCTTTTTGTAGCTTCTCTCTTTTGTCCAGAGATGAGCAACCTATCGATATTTCGCTAAAGGTCATCGGCGCTTGTCAGCTTAAGAAAACCATTATTTTATATAGAATGAAAAGTGATAAAAAAAAATGTATTATCTTTTCTCTGTTCAGCCGATGTGAACAATTGTATGTAAGGTAAAGTAAGTATGGAAACGAAAACAAATGTTCATCATTTGTTTTCAACTCAAGAATAATCACACAGTAACCACTTCCTACATCCGGCCAGTATTTCTGCATGTTACTACAGACTGACCTATGTAGTCCGTTCATCTATCCATGAGGTTGAATAAGGGCGATTAGAATAGGTAGATAGAGCTAACGCTAGCCGCCGGCGGCCAGATTCAATCCAAGCGAGCGGGTCTCATCGGTCGGGATACGAACGACCAATATTTGCGTTAGCTCCGTGTGTAATGAGGCCGGCACGAATGTGCCAGGGGTATCCTGATGTACATTACAAATTGAGTATTACCTTGAGTATTATAATTATTCGTATAGAATATTCGTATGGTGGCCCAGTGGAACACAAATACTTCGATTCGAACCTATGAAAAATTTGTGTGCGCAATCTTAGACAACGGGGAATGATAACCAAAAATGCCAGCTCATACTCCTTAATTTAGTTTTTTTTATACAAGCGTATTTTTCCTTTTACCCAGACAAAAACCCATGTTTGCATTTCTTTATTTTATTCAAAACACACTCGACATACTCTTCATCTAGTCCAAACGTCTAAAAAAACAAAGTTTGACGAATTTTTCAAGATTCCGGGGAATGACAATACAAATTTTACCTGATAACCACCAGGTTACCACTTACCATTCATTTCGTTCACACTCGGCCACTTGTCAAAATGTCCATTGGTCTAAATGTCGAATCCACGTCGGATTCGACATTTAGACCAATGGACATTAGAAGACATAACGTTAGAATAGATTAGTTTGTCAAAGTGTCTAAAATTGATAATTTTCCACTTTTGTGTGCCTCAGGTAACATGAAATTATTTAAAACGCAAAAATGACATTTTTAAATCCATACTGCATATCTACTTTTTGTAAAAAAACTGATATCAGTCTGCAGTATACTACAAAAGATGGAATGCCTACAAAATGTTATTGGCTGTTATGTAATTTGCTGACGTTTAATGCTAACAGGACCAAGTTAATTTGATTCAGAATAACAAACAGCATCGCTCCATGTATTTTTGCCCTCGGAAGGATGATTTGAAATGCGTATGTGATAGAAACAGTCAATTTCAATATCTCGGCGTTTTTATTTACAGTAGGTAAGCAAAAAGAGAACATGGTATTCTAAAATAAATGGATATTTTTAACTTCTTTTTTAGTTATAGAGTTACTTATGTAGTTTTGTCACATAACAAGATTTTCATTCTGTTATCAAGAAAGGTTGTCACATAGTAAAAGGGATACTTATGAATGAAACAAGAAATGAAAGAAAATTCTCGAATAGGTTCTACGAATAATGAAAGGCTTTTCTTTATAACATTTAAATACTTTATAAAGGTTAGAGTTAACAAAATGCCGTTGAATTTCACCATGATTGCTGCTGAACCACTCCGGTATACATATAGTCCCGGTGTGTCTGGCGTTTCAACTTTATTTTTTTCAGCGACTTCTTTACCCGCTTCGCAGCGGTGGGTGGAACCAACTCGAGGGAAATTTAAAAACACGTAATAATTGAGACTAAATATGTTAAAACTTATGCTTTATAAATTTACGTGTGCTGTACAATGTTCTTAAAACATTATCAGTAACCCGACATATCCTAGAACCTAAAACTCGAAGACATGCGTCACGGAGTGCGCAAAAGGAGCCATTTTCAGGCGCACTAATTCTTTCATCTCACTGGTTCGAGAGAGGTATCACTAAACACTAACTTTTCAATGTGCTTTCCTATTCACTCGGTTTCAAGCGTCAAGCAAATGATCCCTTTAAATGTTTCACAATCTAATAGAACTGCAACGAACCAGGTAAGCTACGCTACGAGAGTATTAGGCTAATTTCGGAATTTGTAGAATTCCTTTGTAGTCCTCTTAAATTTTACTATTATTAATTCTGTGCTGCATTTCGAAATTGTGTCGAAGTAGCCGCGATTACATAATGCAAAGTTGTTTGGCAATCATTCAAATCAATACATTGGTTGCATTTATAGGTACGTAGAATGTCCAGACGTCCCGGTAACATTTTATGAGGGAATAATATCCTTAAAATATATCTCGAATGATGTCGATCCATTCATTTATCGAAAAAATTAGTGTATTAGATGCTTCTTATAAGTTTAAAACCAACTGGCGCTACTATGATAAATGTATTGCGAAAGATTTCTTTATGAATTCTATGGAAATAAAGTTTTTGACTTTGACTTTGATATGTTTGGACGTAATGAATCGCCAACCAAGCGTATACTTTAGCTGTTTAATGAAACTATTGATTTAATACACATTGTGTTTTCTAAAATTGTCAGTCAGTGTTGCCAACAACCCAGAATTATTTTCGCCCTAGTTCGGATTGGTACAATACATAACAGCGTAGGGCTATATCACCCCCACCAAACACTAAAATGGAACAAACGCTACACGTATATAATATTAAATTCGATATCAGATGTAGAAATAATATTTGCGGTGGTTTCAATTCAATCATCGAGCGTCGCAGCCACGAAGTGTTTTATTTCTCGTTCCCGTCTGCACTATGGTCCGACGAACATAGAAAACGAGCAATGTACTACTTTTTTTTGGGTTTACAGTTTACTGGCTCATATCTTTACACACCGCTCCCGATTAAAGTGGTCGTCGTTTTTGGAAGCTGACCAGCAAATTGATTATTAGCTATGTTTAGAAACGTTTTATAACGATATATTTACTTAAACATTGATGGTACGGAAGTTTGTAAGTTGTTGGGAGCAGTTACTAACCTGATATATAAGGGGTTTGATTCCCGACCCGTGGGGCAAACATTTGTTTGATGACCAAATTGTTTGTTCATGCATCTTCGATGTTTGCAAATGTTTACCTGTGTATACTCGATAAAATGACTCCCAGTGCAGTATTATCCCATTTCAGGAGTTATTTTGTGTTAATTAGAGAATTTGCCCAAATCAACTAAAAACAGTTTTTTTCAGTTCTTTAAAACTTTTCACTTTTGTATTATTTATCGTAATGTTAATATGAATTAATTTATCCATGCACGTCTTAATACCACGCCCGAAACTATGTAAATTGTACATAGAAAATACATAATCGCATACATGCTCGCGTTGTGATGTTCCAAGGGGATGGTGATAATGAAGCTAAATCTATTTAATGGGCGGCGTGGCCAAGAGGTATACTTTATTAAGTTACAGACTTATGTACAAAGATCGCAATATATTTGTATAAACATTCTCCGAAAGACTAAAACTACTAATATTATAAGATAAACAAAAAAGTTAACGTAAGCTTTATTTTATTTACTTAACATCTGATGAGATTGCGGTCAAATATTAGGTTACCGCAAAAAAAAAAAACAAAGCTATGGAAATTATTATTGCAAATAATATTAAGCAAATTTTAATTTTACCCAACCTAGTTCGGGTCGTTCAGGTTACTGATTTGGAATGCTCCTAAAAAGTGATACAGTAATAAAACTGTAAGATTATACGGCCAATCAGTACTACCGACTAGTAAATCATTCGACTAATCAAATTACTAAGGAGTTATTTGTCGAAAATCGTAACATTCGCGCAGCGTTGCGCTTCTAGAGCTATGCTACTCCGTCGAGGAGAGCTGCGATGTGAAGCCCGTCGCTCCGGCACTAACTCTCCTGCACGCCAGGTGAATCTACAGGTAGGAGCACTCAAGCGAGCCATATCATTAAATTACATTACACAATTAATTTTTGATTGCGAATATTAAACGATTCGTACGATTTGCAAGACCATTTTGCGAGGTCTGCGATTCTTTCTGCAAAGTTTACGAAAATTTCGAGTTTTTCTATTTATCGTGTGTTTTGAAAATTTTACTTAGTGCCGTGGTGACAAATGAGTTATATTAAAAAGCTTTTAGTAGTTTCGCAATTAAAGCTCGTATTACTAGTATTCTGAAATTATACAATGTCTTAATATTAATCAGAATTGAAAAATGTTAAAAGCATAAAATTTAACGCCTAGTCCAGTTCCGATATAAATTATTAGAATAAGTCGTTTCGGGAGTGTCTCGGAAAATACTTTCAACAGGTGTGAACGTCACTGATGTGTCTTTGAATAACATGTTTTATTTCGTGCGTGTAAAGTGTTTATTTAAGATAGAATATATAATAAAATAGCTGTTGCCCGCGTCTTCCTCGGCGTGGAATTCGGTTTTATCACGAACCCCTATTTTACCCCTCGGAAAAGTAGCTTAAGTTACTCGTTGTAACATCAGCTATCTGCTAGTGAAAGTCCCGTCAAAATCGGTCCAGCCATTTCAGAGATTAGCCGGAACAAACAGACAGACAGACATAAATTGATAAAAATAATGTTTTGATATATGTACCGTGTATACATCTATATGCACTTAGTAAAAAGCGGTTATTTTAATATTACAAACAGACACTCTAATTTTATTTATTTGTATAGATTCAACCACATCCACCGTCTCAAGGGCATATAGTAAACTTGCGTGAAAGATTATAGCGCTAAAATATTTAGGTTTCACGGGATCTCGCATATTAATAGGATAGTTTTTATCCTATTTAAAAACGTTTCTGCTTGTACTACTGTAAGAAGATGACGCTAGTCGACGCGACTATTAGTTACCAATTCAAGGTTTATCATATTCATTAATGTGAACACATAAGCCTGTAAGTTGGAAATAAAAGTTGTTCAGCCATAAAAACACATTTAAGTTGAGTATTATAATTTTTTTATTTATTTAATCTGAACTCTTTTAAAATTTCAGAAATCATATAGACAAATAAACATTTTTTCTCTAATAGGAATTAAAATATCGTATCAATTAATATGGAATGATTTATTATTAGGTATACGGTATATGTAACACTATCGCAAATGAACGCGTGTTTCGAGATTTTCTAAATCGTAAAAGGTATATAAATCTGGAGTAAATCGTGGGTCCATAAGTACGAAGATAAATGGCGTGAATCTAATTAGAATTGTAACATAATTTTTTTACTTCGAAAGCTTTGCTCACAAAAATTAGGGGTTCCCGTAACGTGAGCATTTACGTAACTGAAATTCTTGATAATTGGCAAAGTTATCCGCGCGGTACAAAGGTAAAAATTTCTTCCAAGTCATTTGCTATGTGAAACACTTAAACTCGTTGCAGCAGGTCGGCTGAACGATCGATATACTTTACAGGGTGTATTTTAACTCTGCCATGTGTTTCGTTTGCCAACAGATAAACATTACGCTGCAGATAGTGCGAGCGGCGGTGCGAAAGCCGCGGCTCCGTGTAAGGTCTGCGGTGACAAGTCGTCCGGTTACCACTACGGTGTCACCTCCTGCGAGGGTTGTAAGGTAAGCATATGGCAGAATCCCAAAGTTTTTCTGACAGAATCTGTGCCTGATTCCTCGGGGAAGTACCCCTGACACCACGGGGCCCACGTTGCTCGCGCCGGTAAGTCCTCTGTACCCCTACACGTGTCCCCCGGTCAGTGCAACAGGAGCGACCCAAGTAGCAGTAGAACTTGTGCTAAGTTCGCCTGCCACCACACCTGGTAATCTGCCGCCAAGCAGTGTTGCACTCGTGTTGCTGTGTTCCGGTGGAAGGGAGTGGGTGCCGATGAAATTGCAGTCGCATGAGACGTAACATCTCCGTCTCGGGGTGATGGACGCAACGCAATGTGACTTGAGTCATCTCCTACTTTGGTGGAAAGGACGTCGTCGTATTGCTGTTGTCCATGGGCGGCGGTTACCACTTAACATCAGGTGGGCCGTCAGCTCGTTCCAACAACTATACGACATTAAAAAAACACACCTCTATCTGCCGCCAAAATGTACCAAAAGTACGCATACGCATCACTGTGTTCCTGTTTGAAATGTGTGGTTGGCGGTGTAGTTAGAGCAGACACAGAACAAACATCAATGTCACACAAATGTTTGTCCTGGGTGGGAATCGAACCCACGACCTACAGCGCAGAAGGTAGGGTACTACCAACTGAGCTTTGAGGCCAGATTAATATATATTTATTGATTGTGATCGGTTATATTAACAATACTTCTTTAATCGTAGATACTCATAGGTATCTAAGGTACCCAATGCGGCGATACGATGGCATACTGTTGACAAACAAGAGTGGTTGGGCTTAGTTAGTAGTTTTAACGAGCTACGAGCTATTTTTTTTACAACTGAATAAATTATTAGTTATTATTAGACTGTAAACATGAAAATGAAAACTATTTTAGATTTGTTTATGAGCTCAACTTGTTGCCAAAAAGAGCACCCCCCTAAAACCTTCGGCATATTCCAACATTGATTAGTAGATGAAATTGTGAACCATTAATATCTAATTAATGGTTCACATTCCGAGCATCAGAAAACACCAAACCACACAATTGCAATATGAGCAATGCCAGCAGCAGCAGCAATAAGCCACAATGCAGTAAATAATCCAATCAAATCTATTATACATTTGCACCATTCGCGTCGTAGGTACAGCTAGCTCGTTTGCACACTTCCTTAGTTAGGGTTTCCTGTATACCAATATATTTATCATTATTTAATAAAGAAATTTTGATTGAATAACCAAGTGTATTTAATCGTAATTTTTTTAACCAATCGTGTTTTCCCCTCACCAAATTTAAGATAATATAATGTAATATTACACACCCTTATGATAAGTATACCTATAGTACTTATTACATTGAAATTAAAACATTTGATATTGCAAAGGGCTATAGACCTTTCAAAACGTATAAAAGCCAGTAAATGTAAATACATTTTGAAACGTATGATATTTAATTAATAACAATTAATATGTTAATTAAAAACATCCATGAAAAACTGCTAAATAATGTGAAAATATGTTTACTCGGTTGATTTTGAAGTCAGCTGTTATGTAACACGATAACACGCGCAGCTCAAACAAGGTCAAACAAAGTGTAAAACTCCCAACTTTCCCGAAACCTTCATAAAATATTCGGCGGAAAAACAATATGTAATCACGTTGCAGGACAAAAGGCAAAAACAGGCAAAAGACAGACCACGTGACCGTGAAAAAAAAACAACCCCCTCTACTTGCTTGCAGGGCTTCTTCCGTCGCAGCATCCAGAAACAGATCGAGTACCGCTGCCTCCGCGACGGCAAGTGTATGGTCATCCGGCTGAACAGAAATCGCTGCCAGTTTTGCCGACTCAAGAAGTGCATAGCCGTTGGGATGTCGCGTGACTGTAAGCATAAACTACGTGTGTACCAAATTTTCTTGATTTGATGTTGTTTTTTGTGTCAGTTGAGCTTTCAGTGTTGTACTGCAGCGGTGTCCGAGTACCGTCACCCAATTAGTCCTCTAGACTGACTCGAGATGGTTCGATTTAATTCGCTATCGAATGATGTGGCTTTTTTTATGAATGGATTTTATTTCTGTTGGCCGCAGATGGCCTTGACAGTGTTTACACGGGCTTTTGGTGAGAGCAGACGGCTCTCAACCGGTAAAACTTATAATTATACACAACGTCACCAAGGGCACGACTTAAGTTCATTTCATTTCAAATAGGCGTTATCGTCATAATGGTAAGACTAATGAAACCTACGCATTTTAGGTTGCCAATTTCAAACTTGAATGAAGTGGGAATTATAGAGTGGGTGCTTTATCAGCATCAAAGAAGTTAATATTTAACTACAATAACCTGTAAAAATTCTTTAAAGATTTATGTTGTTTAATGGGATTTTAATCATCATTTTGTATTTTTCGTACAGTCTGTCGCTTACTTAACCTATTATACTTTGAAAACTGCTTGTGCATTTACATTTTTCCAAGTAAGCTTGACATTATTATTATCTAGTCAGACGAAGTAGCGTACGTTGAGTTTCCCATACAGCAATCATTGCTTGCATTGCATCCCGTTTACACAAACTGGATAGGGGACCGTTTTAAGTGTCAAGTCTTAGTCACATTTGTCCATGTCCAGTTTATATTGTACGGATTAACAGCGGCGTACCAGCGTACAACACCGTGAGAATACAGACCGAACTGTAATCTGCTAGCACCAACATGGAGGGGGGCCACGTTGCTCGCGTCCGTATGTGATAACCCTTTGAATCCATACACGTGTCCCCCGGGAGGTATAAAAGGAGCAACCCAAAGTAGCAGTAGAACTTGTGCTAAGTTCGCCTGCCACCACACCTGGTAATCTGCCGCCAAGCAGTGATGCACTCGTGTTGCTGTGTTCCGGTGGAAGGGAGTGGGTGCCGGTGAAGTTGCAGGCGCATGAGACGTAACATCCCCGTCTCGGGGCGACGGACGCAACGCATTGCCACTTGAGTCATCTCGTACTTTGGTGGAGAGGACTTGAGTGGTATTGCTGTTGTCCATGGGGGGCGGCTACCACTTAACATCAGGTAGGCCGTCAGCTCGTTCCGTCACTTCAATGACATAAAAAAAAATGGATAGACCAAACCACCAGCACATTTACCAATAGGCAGCGCAACCGCAGTTCTGTGAGCGAGTGCCGAACTCATTCGCGCATTAATTCCAGCTGTGAGGTACGGCCGCGTACCGAAGAGGTCAAGGGATTCGGGCAACGATCAGCTGGTGGAAGTGGTCAGGAACCCTTCACCGCCGCCGGTGAGTTGCGTGCCGGCCACTTCGTCGGTAGCTTCGAGCGCGGCGATTGCGGTGTCTGTGCTGGTGCCGTTGCCGACGCAAGCGGCCGCGCCCGACCTCTCGGCTGTTCCCTCGTCTTCGTCCGCTGTGGAGGCTGTTCCGGTGGTGCAGGTGGTGTCCAGCGGCACGAGTGCGCCGCTGCCTGCGCCCGCGCTGCCGCTGCCTGCGCCCGCGCTGCCGCTGCCTGCGCCCGCGCTGCTGCTGCCGTCGGTTGAGGAGCTGGAGGCGGACAGCCTGAGGCTGAGCATGGCGCGAGACCTGGTGAAGGTGCTCGCGCACGCGCACGAGTCCACCAACAGCTACCACGACGCGCTGCGCCACAACGCGCGCGGCCTGCTCGTGCAGATACGCGACTCCGATCACGAGGGTAAGTTATCATCACTTTACCTAACATTTTACAACTTTTAGTAAATTTAATGTTAATTTACGTCGTCAGATTGTTGTGCCTACGATCGGCCGTTCTAATCATGAGGGTACTTGTTACTTGCTTATTATAAATATTTGGTAGTTTAAACGAGTTTGGAACATCATGTTTAAGCTTCCGCTGTGCATTCGAGGAATCAAAACATTTGTTTACCACTAGAGTCAGGATCACATGTTTTTTATCACTTTATACAACCACAGTCTGGTAATAGAAAAAAACGAAGACAGAGTAAGGTTTTGTTGCCTAAAAAAACGTTGTTTAAAATTTTAATAATAGAGATAGGTAACACAGATTGATAGTTAAATACTTAACTAAATCAGACTGAATAATAGTGAAAGTATGTGCACTAGCCCTAGAGATCTAAAATATGTAAGACACTGTCACTTTGAATGAGAAAAACTCGCCTGTAAGATACCTACGTTAATCGTACATTCGCTACTCCAAACACAAAACGTCTAAAAATCGCACAATGATGAGGGTCTCCGGAAGTGAAGAAAGCCGGAGAACAATAAGCTGGGCAAATGGCATCGCAACCGCCGCCCATGAAACGAGGCTCGTAATCCGTCTCAGTTGGAAATAAGAAACAGATATTAGGTGAGCCATAGAATATTATACGAATCGAAATGAACAATGTGTTCGTTGTAACTACTAGTCGCTCGTTAATTGTGACCAGTTGTAAAAAGCTAAATTACAGTTGCTACTCCGGCTGTTTAGTATGAACAGCAAAGTATCTTTTGATGTTCTTTCTATTTGAATTTAGCTATCAAACGTCCTATCTAATAAAAGTAACTGCCAATTCGAAACCAGTTTTTTAATGCACCATAATTTGTGACAAACATCTTCAGATACGGACACACACTGTGCAAATGCGAATGGCCCGCGGCTACAGTCTCGTGTGCCATCACAAATTGTCAGTTCGTTTTCATTTGAGTATTTAATTGGGTCGTCCCGGAAATAAAGACTTTTTGCATTCAATCTTTTTGTCTGAGTACGCGAGAGTTCCGTTTTTAAACAAAATGTGCTACTGCACATCGAATTGGATTAGAACGAAATTGATTTCAATTTTGCCAATTACTATTTTTGATCTGCAAGATTTGTTTTATAGGAATTCGATAATTATTTACCGAGCTTCGAAAGAGAAACATACGTGTTTAAGGCACGTGGCAACGATATACCTAAATATTCTATATTCATTCACTTTCTCTTTATTTCAAACTTTACTGTGCGATATCATATCTAAGCATATAAAAATATTTAAGCTAAAAGAAAAGTTAAGAAAAAATAAACTTCAGTTCAGTTCAATCCACTGTAATTGCAAACCTTACAAAATTGACTAAATATGAAAAATACTACGTACTAAACTACAAGAAAAAAATTTGATGTTTTATAAGGTGGTCATAAGTTTCCTATTCATAATTAATTTAATCGCAAGATTGTAGATACATTCATACACACATAGTTGCTAGTAAGTAGGATGAAATTACAGTGAGTACCTAATCAGTAGAGTTTGATAAAGTTTGAAGTACAACATTCATTTTATTACGTCAACTGAGAAAGAAAACAAAATCAAGTTCAAACTTTTTCACCAGTTATATCAGTCAACAGACAATAGAAAAAAAAATACTTTCCATATCAAAGAATTAGCTTGGAACGTTAATCAGTCAACAAAAGTTACAAGGTCACTTGTACTTATACACCATAACGGTGATATACAAAGTATATATTGTGAACGATGTATGTTGTGCGCACAGGCAGCGGCGGGGAGGAGGCCGCTAGCTCGACGACGGACCGCACGACGGACGCGCGCATCTTGCTGTGGAACGCGGCGGCCCAGCGCGTCACGCCCGGAGTCCAGCACTTGGTCGAGTTCGCCAAGCGGCTGCCGGGCTTCAACAACCTGCCGCAAGACGACCAGCTCATACTCATCAAGGTGCCCCCCCTCTGCCGTCCTTTAACTAGAAAGCCGTTAACCCGCAAAACGTCAATTTTGACTTTTTAATAGGAAGCGATACAGTACAAAATTCTCTATCTTTCTGTCTAAGAAACGTTTTTAAATTACAATTAGTAACGGAGATATAAAAAAAATTGTAGGCTGTTAAGTGACGGATTTAAAAGGAATTTAAAAGAGTTCTCTGAACATTTGTCAAAAACAACAATTTGGGGTTAACGGCCTTTTAGTTAAAGGATGGCAGCCTTATTCCCCTTCCCTTTACCATTGCAGGGGGCTATTCTCAACTTAGTTTTACGCTAACAGGATTGTGTTTGAATACTAGTAGATGATCTTATGCAACTATACGATCGATGGTAACACAGCACGCAATGCGTGTCTGGGAAGCGGCCCCCGAGTGAAGCTACCGGAACACGTCATGTGGGCGCGAGCAATTTAATATAGCCAGTCGTACTATTGCCAACCACCATGTCATAGTTTCCTCACTCATTGTACGATTCGAACCCACGACATACAGTCTGTAAGCCGACATGAATTAACGTAGTCGTCCTCGCTTCACTGCATTATAAAGATATGTTCATTTTTATTTTATTTGACGTATTCGTAAATCTACATCGTACTACATGAGAAATAATCATGATATATAAATTTATAAAAGGCCAATAACTAGCTAAAACGCTGTTGCAGTGCAGCATTAAAATGAAATCGTTATTATCCAATTAAATGCAATAAATAATTCTACTCGTAACCCAAACATAAACACCTAAAAACTTGAGTCTCGTTATTGAGTTCAGTAGGTGTCTGTTGGCAGTAACTATTTACGCAAGCAGCTATTACAAACAAGATCGATATCTACGTAAGGCCGTTAGCATTGTCGCTTCAAGTACACGAAGCGAGCCTACGGCATGTTAGTTAAATGCGCGTTTCAGCCATTCCCAATACGCCCTCATTTTTTCATTTTCATTCAAGTCGCTCGAAGAAATGGAAGCTTTAAAGATCTGTAAACCTGATGAAGTTTGAAATTATTGTAGCGCTGGCGCGTAGCACTCAGATTTCAGACTACACGTCTACATAAATTCGTAGCACAACGCTTATCGTCGTTAATTGGATTATGGAACGAAAAAAGTAGTTTCAAAATTATAAAATTTATACGTCGACTCAACTTAATTATTATTTGTTGATGTCCTATCTTTCGTTATAAAGGCCAACAAACAAACAAACAATTTTTGATTATTGCGGTCTTGGTGTAGGTGGTTTTTATTTACCCTGCTACGACCTATAGTAAAGTATAAAAGTAGTAAAATATTGTTTAGTGTACACTGCCGTCTAATGTTTGTTAAGTGTCCTATCCATCCAAAGGTTGCGTGGAAGAGATCACTCTAAGTGATAATGCCGCCCATTGTACTCATTTTTAATATAGTGGTAATATTTTAATTACTATTCTCTGTTTTGTGTGTACAATAAAGAGTTTATCTATCTATCTATAGTATAATTATTAGAAATATTATTTTTGTTCACTTCTGACAGGCTTTCGTCTGACTATATATTTATCGTCGCATAGCCTGTAGCTGTGCCTGTAGCGCCGCGCAACGCCTAGATTGGGAACTGGCTTTCAATTAAGGCTACCGGAACATACCATTAGATTCACGCGTGGCGGCTCGATTAGACTGGGCCTTGTCTATTGAACTATTGATTGCACAACAATTATTTATAGCTTTCAGTTTTCATTTATTAGCTTAAATAACAGTGAATTTTTAACAACGTAAGTCATAGTTATACATTTTGTTACTTATAAATAGAAACAAAAAAGAAAGAGAAGTTAGTATAAACAGTTGCAAATCAAATTCTTATTAAATCAGAATTAAAATACATTAACATAGGTCAAATTAAAAGAAAGAAAGTCACAAATATTTATAACACAACATAAAGTCAAGTACACCAATTATTATTATTAATATTCAGGGGTCCAGCAAAATGAAGATTCCGTTAAATGCATAAATTCATTAAAACTGTAAAAAGCGTTATTTTCAAAAATTATCTTTATTATTCGTTTGAAATCAGTCTGGTGTTCTAAATTTGTGATTTGAATAGGCAATGTATTGTACATAATTAATTTTGTATATTCTCCTTGTGTTTGAACTTTAGTTAACTTATATTCTTACTATATGCTATTTTGATAATTGTCGGTTACGTATTCTTCAGACCTTCAGAGTCTATATTTATATTTATTTCTGCTTCTAACTATTCAGATGATTGAGCAATCTGATTTTGTAAATCTAAAATTATTCAGCTTGTAAATTATCTTGATTTTTTTCATTAGGTGTCGTTAAATGTTTTGTATCTAGTAAAGACAGTCTGGGTCATTTTCCTCTTACTTCCACGAGTCGGAGAAGGAAATGCCTCATTATATTATATTTTTTTATATAATTTTATAATCTTGTAGCATTTATCTAATGCCTTTTTACATTTATCATTCGCAAGTAATAAGTTGTCAACCTTCATTTGCTGATGTTAATCGATTTTCGAAAGCTTCAACTTTTTCAATTTAAAGTGTAATGTATTTGTAGGCTATTTCCCGCAGATTCAATTAGGAATGAGTCTTAAATAATCCAAGTAGCACTATATATCGGAGTTAGTCTTAGGTACAACAAGACCCAAGTCGTATCGTATGCACCCTTAACTCTGAGACGTGAAGGAGAAATATCTCGTGTGCATGTATTTCACTAGCAACCACATCCTTCAAACCGGAACACACTAATACATTTATATGACTGCTCACCGGCAGTAATACGTATGGTGAAAGCACTTTCCCGGTGAACTTGACACAAGTTCTACTGCCTGACGAAAACATAACAGTGTGATGGCATTAACCGGTGTAATAATGTAATGAACTAGTGACATATTCCACAGCTGGGATTCTTCGAAGTGTACGTGACGCGAGCGCACCGTGCTGCCTCGCCTGACTACTTGATCCTGGATGATGGGTCCATCGTCACCCAAGCTAACCTGGGGCTCATTTACACAGTGAGTACTTATCGACATAACGATTACATTGCATCCACAGCTAACAGAAAACTGGAAACTATTCCACGTAGTGCTTCTTCGAATTAAACTTGATTTTAATATTCCGGGCTGGTCTTATGGTATAGTCTCGTTTATCAGTTTCTAGAACATTATAAAAGGCTTATTTTTCCATAATATTTCTCGTGACCAAGGAAGCGAGATTAACATCCCGCATCTCCAGATTCCTGAAATCAATTATCCAAATTCGATCTAACACCGCATAGTGGGAGTTTAGTATGTTAGTAATGTTTTGACAATTCTACGCGGCTTATACGTCCTAAAGGAGTAACTGTGTACCTGCACATTATTTCGTACACTAGACGCATTTTTGGTTCAGACATACCGTCTTACAGAGTGGTATGGTGCACATACGTTTTTCAAATGAGAAATCTGATCGTAAGTCTGGATTTGAACCAACGACCCCCGGATTGGGTCTCGGTGTCTGAAGTAACTGCAGCAAAGGCGGGTTACAACTAACGTAGCGGAGTAGTCAATTTAGAACATCATTGAAATTCTTTAATTTGCTTTGTTATATCTAGCACCATGAGACAACATATCTCGCGAACCAGTCATTGACCAATCTTATTCCATATGTATAGAGCTTAACAAGTAGTTTTTTGTGGTGAACGAAGTCAGTTGCCTTGTCACAGCGGTAAATGGTTATATCAAAAGAAAACCGAGTATGTATTTCGTTCCAGTTTTGAAGATTCAATATTTTATGTAGTTCCTTTCCATAAGTCACTGTTCGAAATAAAGAAAAATCTGGAGCCTGGTTTCTTCTCTCAGCATCCCTCGAGTGTGTGTGATAACATACCTGACCTATAATGTCCACCCACAACATTTTATATCAAAATGAATAGGTGCGCAAATCACCTACATACGTACTCAATGCTGGTAAAAGTCTTGTTGTCAATCCGTTATGTGAAGACGATACAACTAGTTTCACTCAGCTCGAAGCTGTTAACCCCATGACAGATATATAACCTACACAGTTTATACATGTGAGCTGTTACACAAAAGAAAATAGATGGTGATATTTTATATAGAAAGATCTGTTCTTAACTGAAGTCGACGATAACGACACAATAATAATTCCATTGACCTGAGTTGATATTATGCAAGAATATTGACGTCAATCCAGCTTCAGGTATCGGCCGCTGTTCCATAAGTGATTTATTTAAATATTGTTAGACTACTTTGTTGCTAATGTGTGGAATAAATCTCGTTTTCATGTAATTGGCACAGTAAAGTTCATTCGCATTACTTGGTGGCAGTGTACTGCCCTCAGATGAACTGGACACAAATTAATTCTTCCGCTCTTATATTGTATAATTTGCATGTTGTACCACGGTTGTATTGAATTCCCCAGCCGCAATTCGCCGCCAGCATGGTGCAGTACATGTGGTCGCTGTGGCAGCTCCAACTGAGCGATCAGGAGATGGGTGCGTTCACGGCGATGCTGTTGGTGTGTCCGACCCGCACGGGGCTCGGCGCTGTCGAGAAAGTGGACGCTTTGCACCGCACGCACGGCGACGCACTACACGTCGCCGTGTACGAGGGAGTGGGCGGCGCCGGTGCTGCCGCCCGCCTCGAAGCGCTGACCGCGCTGGCCGGGGAAGCGTACGATCTCGGATTGCGCCACCCGCACGCGCTGCTCTGGTGCCGCAACAACTGGCCGCGGCTCACCCTCCCGGCTCTGTTCGCCGAGATCTTTGACATCCCCAAGTCAGAGGACGAATCCGGTGACCAGCCCGCCGCCCTGTCCCCCTATCTCCCCCCCGCCTACTCGGAGCTCCCCCCGTTCGACACGTACGACCCGGCCGTCTAAGACTCACAGTTTGACAAACTACACTTGGCCGGTCTGAAATTCAATCGTATTGAGCTGGAACTAGTGGTTTAACCACTTATTAACTTTAAAAAACATTAAAATTACTACCTACTAATAGTAACATTTTGAGACACACACTTGAAGTCAGTTTAAAAAGTCAATAAAATGTTCGTTAATAGACTATTAAAAATATGGGCCAGTTTAGTTTCCAGCAGGGCTGTCTCAATATAATTGCATTTTGTTGACCGCCAAGTTGGTTTGTAACGCTGTGAGCTCCACCCTCGTAGATTTCGATGTATTCCCGTAGATCCAAATAATCTATTAATTAAAACATAGATGTCGTTACTCTACTTGCGCTTTGAGTTTAGGCGCACGACGCAACGAGCGGACGTTTCGCCAGTATATGAACTGACCGAATACCTTGACCCGGAAATGAGGAAGGTTTGACAAACTTTTATTCAGAGTCCAGTACCTTTACGCGATTTTGTTGTCTAAAATATTTGTATCTCTT
The DNA here is from genome assembly GCA_947359385.1 of Chesias legatella. Lineage (NCBI taxonomy): Eukaryota > Metazoa > Arthropoda > Insecta > Lepidoptera > Geometridae > Chesias > Chesias legatella. Next base: position 13,938,216 of record OX375762.1, on the reverse strand, counting down.
AGTGTGGAAACAAATTTTATTCACATAATTAGTTTCAAATAAATGTTACTTTATTATTTAGGTTTGTTTTCTTTTTCATTTCTCAAATATTATGAGACTGTTTTTTCTTTTATATTCTTGCTATGTATTACAATGTTTGTTTTTCTTGTTTAATTATTGTTACGGAAGAGAATATTTACATATAAGCTGAAATACTTAAGTTTAAGTTAGTTTAGATTTGATGACATTTGGTCCATCACGATAGTCTGAACTGAGTTAATTTTGTAACTTGTTCGTTATTGCACAATAAATCATTGATTTATTAAGTTTGGGTTAGTGTTATGTGATTTATTTTACTATCTAGGTGAGCGTACTACGTAGGACTGTGTATATTCTGTAGCAACAGTTGTCCGGTACTTATATTACCTACCCAGAACAATAATTTAGTATTAGTTCTTTATTATGTAAGAATGTATGTCACATCCGGAAAAATGTACTTTTTTTTTAAAATATGTGATTTTTATGCATTTAGTTACTATTTAGTTTATAATATATTGTTTGTTACTTAAACAGAGCGCTGATATCTGTCGGGGGGTCATTACGACATGTCCCGTCACTACCAGATATCACTAATAGATATAAATGCACAATATGTCTGTATATCCTGAACTGATTTGGAATATGAATTTTAGACAAATTCTCGTGCGTTTGTTTGTTAATTAAAATAAAATATAAATGTTTTAAACTTGTGTGTAGAACTTCGAATGTGATTGATGTTACTTGTATGTCGAGTTTCCAATTGGATGGAGTGTTTCCTGCAACTAGTTTAGACGTAGTTGAACATTGCAAGTATATTCAAATAAAGCATTATTCCGAAATACCATCGATGTTTTACTCGCCCTCAATCCTCACCATTATTTGTCCAGCAGCCGCCGTATATTCAAATTTGGGTGCACCTTGCAATGAATAAATTTCAATTTGTTGAAAAATAAAACTTTTCCAAAACACCTTTATTAAGCGTATACGTGTATATATAGCTTATATCATCAGTATATCGCGGGTTAGATTCCCACCCAGGACAAAATGTGTGATGGAAGATTTTGGTTATTTATATGTATATATTTTAAAAAAGGTTTTTATTTGCGCTATTATCCGGGGAAGATATATAGAGCGTAGCTAAAATCATTAATCACTGAAGGTCATTCTCTAAATGAAAATTAGGATATTATCTTTATTCCAGTTTTTCCCATTGTCCTTACAGTGTCCCCCCCAGTCACCCCCAATGGGGTACAATGGGAAAAATTGTTTAGAAATTTGCAGTAAATAAGCGAATAAAGTTTTGATTGAAGTATTATATGAGACGTATAATACCTAGCAATTGGTTATTTGAACATTATGTTCCTATTCCCAAATAGTATCCTGAAATATTATTATTTTTATATCCATTTAATAATACATAAGTCGGGAGGAGAGAGATAGGCAATATTTACAGTTCCTATTCAATGAAAACCACATTTAAATTTCATAATGCTTATTCGTATTGCCACTTCTTAATCACATGGAAGAAACAAAGTATTAATCAAAATACTTTTGAAACTTATAGTAAAAAATTTAAATAATTTCTATCGTTATTTTGAATAACAATAACAAAGCAAATAGTAGTCAAAATTTAGTTTAAGCGGCGACAACGCAAACACACTGCGATTATTTAGAAACATTTCATTTACCCTAAAACCTCGTGTGAAAACATAACAACAACCTATTTGAGACAGATTGAGTCTTGAAACACAAGGGCATCTCACATCTCTGTTAAATATATATACAGTGATACAGACAGACAGATAGATACGGCAACATTTGTTTTGCACCAGCTTGATGCCAGGCGACACTATTGTGCTATGTACGAGATAATTCCTCTGTGTTTAAGATTCGACTTGAAGACAATGAAATTAACGCTATTTTTTTCAAACAAACAAATTTCAAAAGCAAACAACATTCTTTAGGTAATTTTCTTTTATTTACAACTGTACTTTCGGTTGTGGGTAGTACATTACATAGGGGGCGGCATGAACGCAGTAATTGCACGTGCCGCTCGCTACATATACTTAGCTAACTATGAACAACATTTTAAAAAGGACATTTTTACAATGGTGTGATCAGAGCGTGCGCGAGACAGCAGATCCGTCGTTACACTAAGTACGATAAACTACAACTCTTTTGTCTAAATTTAAAATTTTCTGTAAATGTGTTTATCATTCGAGAGGGTTAAACGATTTAACATCTTCATAAATATCAATCTGTGAACTAAAAATCTGTGAGTCATTGATAAATAGCTAGTCATCAGTATTCATTCATATAAATACTCGTATATATATTATAAATCGATTAGTACATGACAAATTAAGAGAAAATTCTGTATCTAAAAGTTATAACTTGATCTAAGTGAAACGGACGCTAAGCATTATATAATATTTATGCGTATAGTGCACCAACGAGATCAGCCGTCAAAGTCTGATATGTCCGTTATACAACGAATAAACCAAACGAAAATAATATAACTACGACATAACAGAGACGTCTTGAAACACCAGAGCAAATATATGAACGAACCCAGGTGTACTCTTGTCATAGCTTAAAGTTATAATATTTTTATACAACGCTTACACGCACCATGCAGTAATAAAAAAAACAGTTGTAATTAATTACACCATAACGTAATAGTGAGTTATATAAATTACAAAAAAAAACTATAAAATAAAGTAAAAACGTAGGATTAAATTATAAGAAAGCGCGGCGCGAGTGCTCGTTACATTTAGAGAATTATTGAGTTTGTACATGTCGTTACATTATGAGAATTATGTGTGTACCCTTAATATAGTGCAAAAATACAATACTTCAACATTTATATATAATGTAACTGCGACACAGTTGAGACAGTCGTGTTACGTATCGCGGTACGTGCATCATTTGCGTACAGCAATAGTGTGATACGGATGTGTCGTTAATGCTACGTTTAAACATACGTTACTTAGCGTCGGGGTTGCGAGAATACGTAACAGAATACCCCAGTCTCGTACTTAAACTACCGGCAAGATTGTTCGCTGGCATCCGAGACTGTCGTAGCCCAATTTGCCGAGTCGCTGTGGATACGATCGTGTCGTTCCACATTGGAGTATAGGAGTTACTACTATGCGTTTAGATCTCGAGCGATCCCAAGCGAAGCGGGCGCCAGTGACGAATACCAGCAAATAATTGAGTTAAACTTTGAGATCTATCACTAAAATAGACTTATTGTTTTTAATATACATTCCATTTGGCCGTCAGTTAAGTAATACAGTTTATTATACAATTTCATTTTACCAAAACACATAAAGCTCGAGGAAATCGCAGCGCAAGAATATACAGCGGCGAAATCAATAAATCTATGGGCGATTTCGCCGAATCATCCGTTGCGATTTCATATCCGCTCAGTAAAACCGTTTTATACAGAATACAAAAACAAAAAGGATAGTAATATTTAACATTCCACGGCGTACTACAACTGTTTCAAACGGACAGACATTTTATCTCGCCACATTTTTATCATTAGTTTCTGGAACAGATGTGAAAGTAAGTAAACCAATAGGTAAACGCAAGCGTGGATATGTGTTGTGTGTGGCACGCCGAATGTCACACTCGGCGTAACATAAAGAGAGCGCGTCACAGGAGCCAGCTCCCGTGCAATGTAACATCTACAATATACGTTGTAACACATTACAAAAGCGATGTTAGGTATAATGATTAGTAGGTACTGTTGCATCACGTTGTCACGATCACAGTAAGTTATCTCCATTTGCAAAAACAATCAGCATTTGGCACCACTTAACGTAAATAAATACATACAAATGTACTTGCCCCCCCATATTAAATATGACAATAATTATACAATAAATAATGAATTTAATTTGCTCGTTTTCATAAGAATTACATTGGGATTTAGATAATTGCAAGGTTTAATTTAATGTTATTCCACAGATAACGTAACATGGACGGAATTCATTTGTATTTCATTTGGCGTGGTTATTTGCATTTTCACTATATATTACGGTAATAAAACACTATTAATACAATTTAATTGCAAATAAAATGAGTATTTAGCTTTTGTGGTTCAGCACCTGGAATGAGTTCGTAGTTCCTGGAACTTAACGTATGGATAATACTGTTCTTATATTGGTATATAACACATTGCATCATTACTAATTACTATGCATAATTAATTATAAGCAGAGGGGAGCAAGTACTCAAATACAATGAAAAACATATCTACCCGCTGAACAATATAATCTTTGATGTTCACTTTTGTAAAAGAGCGGTGTATTTCATTACTTGCTTCAACGTTCAGGTATAAGGCTCTTACTTTGACAAGATATATTCTAAAGCTGTTTACAAATATCAAACGATTAAAATCTCATTATGTTCGCTTTACATGTTAATTTGTATTTAATTATCTGTACATTTCATTCCTGTACGGCCAACTTGTTTATTGTATTCCAACTTAAATTACAAATCGGATGTGATCATTGTTTTTAATACGTTACATAATTATGATATTATAAGTTATACGTTATTCGCATGTAATGCTAATAACATCGTATTCACGACGATAGCGGGGCGGGGCGGGGCGCGTTTCCCGCTGTCACCGGCAATGAGAAGTAACCAATCCACTTCCTTCCGCTCTCACTTCCACTCCGCCAAGGTCGTGAACCGTGACCAAAGGCTGAACTAAACACTAAAGGTCGAAGTACATAATTTAGAAGCGCCTACCAGTCTGAAGTTATCGTTAAGCCACACAGTACATTGTATTAAATATTCCATAAAGCAGGCACATATACATAAATATAGCTCTATTCTGGGGCCCATCAATTTAACCACAGTTTCCGGAAGGCAGATGGAAATATCATAGAAAAATAGTTAAATAAATAATGTTCACATCCTATGTGAGCCCAATTATCAGCAAGAAATAGAATAACATTGTCAGTACTTGGTGTACATACATGTTAAAGGCTGAAATTGGAACTGATCGTTTGTTCACACGTTGTTCCTTTTTATACATTGATTGATCAAGGTGACCTTGATCAGGAAGGACCACATCTGACAGAATTCGCATTTGGATGCGGAGGGATGAAAGCCATATTAATCTATAATAATAATACTAAAAGAGTATTAAATATGTTCGTGGATGGATACAGCAGTAGAGATATGAAAACAATATGAATTGATTGTGTGAAATAGGATATGTAAGTGATCATTGAGATTCTATTTCACATAGGGATGAAGATGCTGTACCGACCCCCAACAAGTGTGGGATAAGGGCAGGAGGAGGAGTATAGATCCAACGCACCATTCAATGTATACATTCTGTTATTTGGTTTCATATGTAAAGGCAGGTAACGTTATTGCCAGCGCTCTCGACTTCTATAGCGGTGAAAACCGTAAGTTCACTCTTACAGGAACCGCACATACCAGGAATATTTAAAGTCACCATAAAATATGTGAAGCTCGACAAGTTAAGAAAATCGTAGAACAGGAGTCCATTCGCCGCGTACAAATGAGACATCTTATATTCCACAAATTCGCATAAATTGCGAAATGAACATCATGTTTTAGCAACAAAGATTTATATGGGTGCCCGTTTTCAAGCAAGCAGTCGGATTAGCGACTTTGCGTAAACTTCAACAAAATCAGGGAGTCAAATACTGTTTTAAAACTTTCCAAAAAAAAAGAAGTAATAAGTTGCCCTGAGGTGAGTGAGCGCCAACAAGGGCCAGAAACTGTGCTTACGTAGAATCACAATCAAGGATGTTTCGTTTTCAAACAGTTTTGGATGCGTCAGGTGTCGACTATAAAGGGATCAGAACAGTGTCAATGGGGGTGAGAAGTAACCGTGATGTATGCAGCAGGATTGGTGTATGATTGCGATCAGGGCGCCGAAAGTCAGTGGATTACCGCGATCGGATCAGCTTCGAGAGACCCGGACATTACAGCCAACATATACAAGTAACGAGTGTTCCCATCAATAATATTAAACAATATTTATATACACCTCAATAAAATATTTGAACATCATAGTAATATAATAGAACAAACATTTAAATAATTCGATAACAGGCAGTGAAATACATTTCATTTTAAAACTGATATAAATTTTGCACATACATTTCCGTGTAATAATGACATAAGCGCTAAATGTAGACGAAAAACTCGG